>CAXAMN010023662.1:247437-273842 GCA_963970005.1 Durusdinium trenchii
CGGAAAGCCTTTTATTATTATAAATTTAAAACGGTGTGATAATTGACCGTCCCACACCTGCCACGAAAATTAGACTTGTTAATTCGATCCGCCGCTAACCTCAGAGTGTTTTGTAAGAAGGCTAACAAGCGTAAACTTTTGTCTGCCTGAAGTATGCAAGTGCCATCAGCCCTTCGTAGCTCCATTTGGCATCAACGGCGATGGTAGAACAACGGAGTTCCATATCGTTGGGCATTTACCACACCAGGAAAGGGTTTACAAGCATCACATTGTCTCAGATGATTGGTATCAGAACCTCCATGCGAAGTTGTACAGGGATCATCAGTAGACGGCTCCCACGGTGGCGTACCATGCGCGGATATCTTTTTTTGTCAAATGCATTCAAATGCGGACCCCCTGATGATTCATTGAAGACAATTCATCATCATATATGTGTGTTTTTCTTTAAGGCAAATGAGCAGCAAGCAAGTGCCAGGGTGAGAGAAGAAAAAGTTAACCTGAACAAGGACATGGTGTGAAGAATGATAGGGACAACGATAGAGCAGACTGCACAAGCTTCCCAGCCTAGGTGCTTCATACGGCGTCCCCTCATAAAAGTCATCAAATGCTCGAACTAAGTTCTTCATCTCCAAAAATCATGCCGATGGGTACTGCAGGGGCCGTGGTCAATGAGGTTTCGTCCGTTTTCGTCCATCGCCACGTGGCGCGATCGCAGGAAGATGCAGAGATTGCCGAGGTGCGCCCTCCCGACGCAGGCCGGGCGGAGTGCGCGCGGGGTT
Organism: Durusdinium trenchii; assembly: GCA_963970005.1. Lineage (NCBI taxonomy): Eukaryota > Dinophyceae > Suessiales > Symbiodiniaceae > Durusdinium > Durusdinium trenchii. Next base: position 248,217 of record CAXAMN010023662.1, read on the forward strand.
CGCTGAATCGAAGAAGCATCGCACCGACCCCGCAAGCAGCAAGAGAGCCACAAAGGAATGGCATCGTTTCTTGGGTTTCAGCCCAAGGGAGGTGATACACAATGACTATACAATGATATACCCTGACCATGTCTTTAGTAACGTCTGGAAGAGGGTCTTTTGATTGCACGAAGCATGGCGAAATTAGGAGGTCAATCCTCCACTTGGAGTTGTGCGAGGCTGATGATGGGCAGCAATCCATAGCTCATACAACATGGTAGAGTTCACAGAGCCAGACCACGAAGCGCTGACGTTCTGGGCCTTAACTGGCTTCAGCAATCCAGACTACAGTAAGTGCAACCGTATTTAAAAGGCCTCATTGAACTGACAAGATGTATCTCTATGATATATTTCTCAATACTCAAGACGATCGACCCGAGCATCCATGGGACCACTCGCAGGGTTTTCACGCGCCATCCGCAGGGCTTTTCCCGCCCTCCCCATGGCTTGGCGGATTGCACTCGGCCCTGGGATGCGTCTCCCAGGTGCTGCCGGGGAGACGTTGCCCGAAAGCTTCTCCCCGGAAGGTTTGAACCAAGTGCTTCGAGAGGCGTTCTGGCGTTCTCGAAAGACCGGGCTTGGTGGAGAGTTGGGGGTCGGCAATGTGGTGTTTGGTGGCTTTTGTTGGAGTAAAAGACATGATTGACACAGGTCTTCTAGGCCTTCCAGAGTTTGTACTGTATACTTTTGAGGCTGCAGGTGTCAATGTTTGTTGATCTCAGTGTGCAGGAGGAGGGTAGAAATCTTCATTGTCCCTTCCATTTTCTATGAAGTACTTCATCGATTGCTTGCCTTTTGGGTCAAGCTAGGAGACATCGAAGACCTTGGAGGTTGGGTTCCTTATCTTGTAATATCTTGCTCATGTTGAAATTGACACCAGGATATCCAAGGATTGCCAGTCGAGGTGTTGATATCAAGCACTTTGAATCTACAACAAAAGGAATCAACTTCTATACCCATTGGAAGACGTACTTGCTTCTTCCTTGAGCGATTCCGGGTGTTCCATCCTTCTACCACCAAGAAACCACTAACAGCAGGAATCTTTTCAGAAGAAACCACTCAGATCTCAGATCCTGGACTCGCCCTTTTCGCCTCAAACAACGCCCTTTTCGCACCGCACGAAAGCGGTGTCCGAGAGCTGAGCGGTCAAGCCCGTCGTGAGGTGTTCGGTCATGAGAGCTTTCGACCTGGCCAGATGGAGGCAGTTCTGTCATTGCACCCTGGCGTGGCGGAGGGTGCAGAAGTACTTCTGTTATGTCGTTGGTTTTCCCGAGAGTGGAAACGCTTCGCTGAAGTATTGACCACAGATGATCAAATTTTACCATAGAACTGTGTTGTGTTGGCCAAAACCACTTGGCCCAGTACTTGGCCCCTTTCTCCAGTTTCTTGTGTGTATAGGCATGCCTGGCCACAGCAGGCTAAGCTGTTAATTCTGAGGCTGCAGATGAAGCGGACCCTGCTGCTCTTGGCCACTGGTTCCGGGAAGTCCTTGTGCTATCAGCTTCCTGCATACTTGTGGCTTGGACGTACTTGTGGATGGTGATAGCACCGACAAAGGTATATCAATCATATCAATTACAAGAGAAGTCGGGTGCCAAGCCAAAGGTACATTTTGGATCATGTTTTTTTTGTTTTTTTCGTGAGGGGAGCCCTTGACATCCTTATTCGAACTTCAGCATGGTTGTCTTCACACATTCAATGCTGGTCCTTCACCATTCTTCACACCTTTTCACGTTCTGCCTCCAGAACCACCTTCCAGAAGTACCCAAAAGCGGCTCCCAGAAGCGAACCAACTCGTCTCCGAAAAAGAACGAGGCTCCGAGAGGAGGGCTTGACATTGGTCGTCTCGCCCCTGGTCTCCTTGATGGCCGATCAACTGGCACGGCTGCCCAACTGCCTGCCACTCGGAGAAGAAGTGCGGAGCTGGGACAAGCCCACTTCAGCATGGTCGTGGAGGGTGGGACACCGCTGGTCCTTGGAATTGAATGGATTTTGAGAAAGGCCTCACCCAACTAAAGGCCTCACGTGCAGAGAATGGACCAGAATATCGAAATACAATGAAATAGATGTTTCATTTTTCTCTAGTGCCAGCCACTTCCATGTTTCTTTGGGTGAGTCGCTCGCAGCTCGCAGCTTGTGGCTGTCACCGATCGGAACCAACAAAGACCGAACGGCCATGGTGCTACATGTCAACATGGCCGTGCATGGCTACATTCCAGACTGGAGCAAATGGTTCCTCTTTTGCCGTTCTACCGTAGCCCCTCGAAACAAACACACGGAGTGATTAGCTGCTAGCTCCCCATGCGGATTCGTGCTGCAGTTCCACCCGCGGAGCCGAGTGAGTTTGCCCCTTCCGCCGCTTCGACTGTCCCAGGCGGGGCGCCATTTGCAGCGGCCAGCAGAGCCGCGAAGCCATTCGAGAGGAGCCTTGGAGCTGAGACGGTGATATAGCGCTGGTACGGCTGGACTCGCTCCGAGAGATCCATGGGTGATGTATTTTTTTAATCGACCATGGCGAAGTAAAGGGAGTTGATGGCTTTCTGAGTTTGGGTGGTAGGATCACAAAATGTGGCAATCATCGGTCCTTGGATGCTTTGAGGGATATCGACCTGGCCAATGCGGCGACCTTTTCTTTTGCTTCAGCAAGAAGAAGATGCTAGGGCCTAGGGGAGTTTGGATGCTCTGGATACACTCTTCAAGATCTAGACCTAACTCTGTGATTTGCTCCTCCAACCTGGGAGAAAAGCACACAAATCTGCCCGTCTGAGTGGCCCAAAGTATGATATGCCATCCAATCGCCTTCCATGTTTTCCATCGTTTTAACATCTTTTCCCAGGGTATATGTCCAAATATGCGTCTTCTCCTCTCCGTCGTTCCTACCCACGGAGGTCATGAAGGCCGTGCGTGCTCGCTTGGTGGACGTGCTCTTCGTGTCCCCCGAGAGGCGTTCGGCGTTCTCCCGCGGGACAGGTCGAGCCCCTCGGGCGAGGTTTGTGGGGCTTTTGATCTTGTGAGTCTGTTTAATATATCTCAAAATCAAACAAGCCAGACAGTAGAAATGTCTGGTGTATCTGTATAAACCATTACTATTCAAGATACCTGGCCAAAAAGATAACATTTGGTCTACCAGATGCCCGGAGCCCTTTGCCGATGTTTGGATCCATTTGGAGGATGGGCTGATATGGCTAACCTGGGTGATGCACATAGGTGGACGATGCACATCATAGGGGACCAGATAGCTGGTGTTGGTTTGCATCCCTGCTGATGGTCGGTCAAGCTGCATCACTCCATTTGGTATATCTTGGCTTTAGTCGGCGACGCCAAGCATACATCAACATACATCAAGTCTACTAGGACTCTACTATCTGTGGTGCTATCTGTGGTGATGGGATGTTCACAGTCTGCAGAGAGAGGCACAACATGGCACAACTATCTTCGAGTCTTTCAGTGAATCATGACGAACGATACTTACGAAGATTCTGAACATGCCTGGACTTGGGGTATTTTCTTGGCGCATCACACGAAGGTATGTTCTTTTCGTCAAAGTTTGGGGATCTTCCCACAGGGTGCAGGACGTCTTGGAGCTCTTAGCTGTCAACTTTCAATATGTTTGCATAGGGGATGCCCTCAAGCAGCTGCCTCGGATGCCTTGTAGGCTTGGAATGTGGTCCTTTGACGGATATGGCCTCCCTCCCATTGCTTTGGCCTGCATTGATGAGGACCGCTTGAAGGGGTTGTGTTGGTGGTTGATGGATGGATGGCATTTGCTTCTTCCGTTGAGTTTTCTTTATCAACATGTGTGTCAATAAGACTAGTTTCCTTCAAAGGTGAGGGGGTCTGGAGCAAAAGGATCATAAAGCATTTGATTTGACATGTTTGCTCTTGGAGGGTGTCATCCAGCCGGCTTTTGTGGAAACAGGACCCTGGCTGAAGACCTGTGAAGAAGGATTTATAGGAATAGTTATATATATATAATGTTGACTTCCTAATAGTAAATGGCCCGTGAATAATACTAAATCTTTTAAACAACCATAATAAATTACCTCAAATAATACTAACTTTTTTCTGGACCTTGATGTTCAGCTGCTTCCAGACCTTGACTCATCCAAGCTGATTCTGAGCTTTCAGCTGATTCCAACACCTGATTATTTTGTGGTTTCCTTTACTCTGGAATTTTGATGTGGCTGCTGCATTTTCCTTTTAATTTTGCTTATTTGGGAATTGCTATTTGTAACCTGAAATCAACCCACAAAGACCACCCCCCACGAGCAGCCCAAACCTTCAATTACTCCAGACCTCAAATAATACTAAACACCTGGCTGGTTCTTTTGGCGGTTTCCTTTACAATTCCTTTATTTAGATTTCCTTTTGGTTGAACAGCTTGACCTTTATTGAAGGCAATCCTTTCTGGATGTCTGATTTGGCTGCTGCATGTTTCTTTTAAATTTGCTTATTTGGGCATTGCAAGTTGCAACCTGAAATCAACCCACAAAGACCACCCCCCACGAGCAGCCCAAACCTTCAATTACTCCAGGCCTCAAATAATACAAACAAATCCTTGGCTGGTTCTTTTCGTCATTTCCTTTCCTCTCCTTTCATTGTCCTTTCAATTTCCTTTCCTTTCCTTTCATGTTCCTTTCATTTCTTTCCCTCTCCTTTCATTGTCCTTTCAATTTCCTTTCCTTTCCTTGTCCTTTCAATTCCTTTCCTTTCCTTTCATTTTCCTTTCATTTCTTGTCCTTTCCTTCAATCTCCTTTCCTTTCCTTTCATTTCCAATTCAAATCAATATTTTCTAGGATTTTTCTGGATTTCACATTATTTGGGGCCCACACTTGATCAAGGGGGGAGGGGGGGGGGTTATTATTAGGAGGCGGACATTATATATGTATAATGATTATATACATGTTTCTACCAAACAGACTCTTGTCAAACACTGAAGACTCTGCTGTCGTACATGACCAAACCATACCAAACCCACATCCTTTGCTGAAGTCTTCAGCTAATCTCCAAACCTTTTTGCTTCGCTGCGTGCGCCGCGCGGTCCTCGTCCTCGTCCTCGTCGCGAGTGGTCAGGCTCACTGTGTCTCGGAGTGGTCGCACAACTTCCGGCCTGACTATTTGCGGCTGAACGAGTACTTACAGGGTGCTTTAAAGGCGGAGACGACAGGGGCGGTGAAGGCGGTGAAGGCGGTGGGAGAAGACGACATACGTTCTGGGAGGAGAAGAAGTAGGAGAAGAATTGATATGTAAGGTGACGAGTGCAATGACTCATGTGTCATCAGTATCATCAGTCATATATATATATATACCTGCATCTTCATTGGGCAAACATTTTTGTGCACTTGATTTTGGAGGAGATTTCCGTGTACTCTACAGAAATCTATGCACTTGAACACAAAATTGAGCATTTCTGTGAGCATGGTCCTGTCTTGAAACACACAAGAAGGCCCATGCTTGTCATTTGCGCCGGAGCCTGCGCTTCCAGCTCAACTTCCGAATCTCCCATTTCATTTTGATACGGATCCGGTCTAGCACTCTGTGGCTTGCAGTTCTTGAACACACTCTCTGACATATCCATGTCCCACCACAGATTCATAAGCTTCGTAACTGTAGGGTAGTGGAGAGGGAAAGATGTGTGTTGGGTGGGAAAGACGTGTATAGGACGGAAAAAACCATGTATTGGACGGGTAAAGACGTGTATGTGATGGGAATTTCCGGGTAGAACAAATTTGTCACGCGGGACTTTTCTTCAACAAAATGGAGCCCTGCTGGTTTGACAAGCTCCAAATCTCTTCAGGGAGCAGCGGAAGCCATTCCTTTGGGATGGGCACATCCTTCGACCCACAAAGGTATCTCAATACTTCTGACAAAGCTGCATGTTCTCATTTGTCACCGAATGACAGGCTTCGGAAGTGGAAAAATGCTACCCATTACAGCCCAAAGGGCTACAATCAGAAAACGTGCATTTCAAATGACGTTTATGTTTTTTCCTGAAAGACGTGTAACAGTGTAGTGCACTGGAATTTCTGAATGCACAATTATTTTTGATCATTTGAGGTTGCAGGTGTATATATATATGTTATATAACTAATTGCACACATTTGATTGTGTGTGTGGTTGTTTTTGTTTCGTAAAGCTATGACAGACACGCATGTCCCAGGCGCGGCGTGTCTTGGCGCTCACGGCCACTGCGACCAAGCCCACCGTCTCCTCGGTTTGTGTGCCTTGACGTGGCGGAATCCGTGGCGCTCACCGTCAGAACCGATGTCATACTGTCGCCGCGTGGCCCATTACCCAGACACTCCATGGGACTGAATATATGCCTACATTGACCCCCCAAAACCACCCCAATGTAGGCATATATGGCAGTCCCATGGAGTGTCTGGGTTATGATCACTATATTAATTAATAGCATGAAAAGGTTTTGCGAAAGTGGGGGTAATGAGCTAGGCACAAAAAGCAGCAGCTACAGTACCATCTGTGGGTGGTTGTCCCCAAAAAGATCCAAATGCGAATTCATGGGATTGGAAGAGTTGCCACGTGACTGGGTCAGGTCCTATAATGTATTATAGATGTCAGCCTCCGTGAATGGAATGGCTTGAGTAGTTCTCCAAAAAGATGGTAGGACGGATAGTGGTCATGGGTGGTTTGGAGATTGTCCCTGATTCTGTTTTATTCGTTTGGATGGTTGGATGGCTGCACAAACCTTGGGCTGGAGAGTGTTCTCCACCCAGCAACCAAATCTGCCATGGATAGCTTGAACATGCTTGAACCATTTTGAAGCCATATCTCTAGCGATCAATCCCTCTTACCTCCTGAAACCTATAACGCTCGGCCTGAACACTACACACGGTCTTATTTCGCCAGAACCAAAGAATGCGGGTGGGCATCATTCAAAGCCCGCCTCGCCAGAGCCGAAGAATGTGGACGGATATTTTTGCAAAAAAAAGGTACATCCTGGCCGAAAACTCTCCTGTTTTCCCGGACGTCTGGCATCTCCTCGGCCACGGTGGGCCACGGCGTCATCCAGCGCCACGGTCGCGAAGCGAGGAGATCTTGAAGCTGGAGACCATCGTCCGAGCGGATCGGAGCTTTGCCTTGGAGGAGCTCTTGGCCGAAGAGTCCCAAATTCGCATCCAGCGGCCGAACTTGACGATGGATGTGCGGCAAGTGGCTGTGCCTTGGACGAGGGAGGTGTGGTATTACCATGGAATCCATGGGGCGGTGGTGGCAGCGGTGCTGATAGAGCAGTTGTTATGCCGGTGGGACCTGTTGTTCATGATGAGGTGAGACAGACATGGAAGACTAATACCGGTTAAAGTCATTATATAGTCACTGTGAGCTGCTGGATGACTTCGCTTGGTGAGTCAAAAAACTCGCACCACCTGGTGCAATTCTTTCTCTTTATGTGACCATATCTGAACGCCAGTCTCAACGGGGGATCCTTTGCGCACTGATCCTCTTCGTTCACCGACCAAAAACCGCACGACCGGTCCGGCGAAACGACCGGCATCTCGTCGAGGATATGGATCTACAGCTCAGGGAGGCCATCCGCATCCTGCGGAACGAGGCACCTCCGGCCGGCGAATTCGTGTTTCGTGTCTTCGCTCAGACGATGGTTCGCTGGAGTGGCACGGTGGCGCGGTGTTGGAGTGTTCCAACGAAAAGCTCAAGCCTTGATAAGGACCCATTTGCTCAGGTGAAAGTGAAGGCATCCACACTGACGACAAACATGTGGTGTTTTCTTCAGTCACTGTCAATAATCGCTCGTCTATTTGCCACCACTTCTTAATCTCGGCATTATCTTAACAGCTTGCATCTTCTTTCACCAAACCTCCATATTTGAGTAGTTGTTGGACCAATGAGTCTGCTCGCATCTATCAAGCATAGTCAAGCATATCATTTTGCGGGCTTCAGCCCGCTGATTTTGCGAAGACTAGCGGCTAGTGTGATCAACATGTTCTGTAACACTGTAGATCATGTTCACAGATGTTTTGATCAGCTCAACCCTAAGATTCTATATGGGTGTGTATGATAGAATCAGGTTTTCCCCTCAGTTCCACCTCTGGGAACATCAAGCAGAACGTTATTTTCCATCCATTGGGCCAAGCAGGACCCCCATGTCCGGCCCAAGACGCTCAGGTCGATCCCAAAGACTCGGTGGTGATCTACGTGTGGCGCCGTGCCACGGCCGATCAGCTCGCCAAGCAGCTGCGGCCCTACGTGAAAGGCGGATGCGCAAGACGCGGACGGACCGGTTTTTTCCGCGGCCCGGACGGGATCCGATGGAGATGGTTTTTGAAAAGGGTCCATTTCGAGAGGATTTTTTGGAGTGTTTTTTTTCGGGGTGGAAACAATATATAATGTATAATTATATACATATATTTTTGTATATATTCTGGCGGGATTCCTATCCCAGCCAGAGCACCTTGTGACCTCCCTAAATAGCTGCCGTCATATATATGCTCAAATTATCTCATGTTCAGTGGTCAACTCCGCCCAGGTTTGGACCCACAGCATCCCACTGTTCCCAGGTCAGAATCCTTTTTGGTGCCCCCGGGCCCCACTCCAACTTGAGGTCTGAGTGGTGTCATGCGCCACTCATGTGCCGATGTCCACCTCCTTGGACCCGACCCCTGGCGGGACGCCAGAACGTCCGAGCGAGTTCGGGTGCGGTGCCTCGGCTCGGGTGCGTCAGGGAACATCTCGGCCTACCACAGCAGCATGCTCCCGGAGGCCAGAACGGCCGTGCAGTCCAACTTCATGTCAGGTACCTGGGACGAAGTGATGGGCAAGAGGATGGTGATGGGTTGAAATTCTCTTTTGCCGGACTTTCCCTCCACACGAGGTGGTCTCCACAGAAAATAATCAAACAACTCTGCTTTTCCTCAGACTGACTGGACTTGACATATACATTACTTACTAGACATTGACAGGTGTTGGGGTGGCTCACAAGGCTGCACTGGTGCTAAGAGCAGAAAATGGTAGAAATGGGAGCCGAACAGTCCGCATATTCATTTGTTTGGTTGCGTCTGTTTGGGGCAGTGTGGTTTGGACCCGCTAAACAGTCAAGTACTTGTATATACTTTGTCATTTCCAAACCGTAAACGTGCCACCCAGACCCTTCTGATGAATGGATGTGTAGCAAAGGCTCTGATCATCTGCTCAAAGGATCGTGGCCGACCCGCAAGCCTTTTGTCCTCAGGCAAGATTAAGGTGGTGGTTGCCACCGTGGCCTTCGGCATGGGGCTTGACAAGCCTGACATCCGCATGGTGATCCACTTCGGCATTCCCAAGAGCATTGAGACCCTTGATCAGTATAAATCAGCTGTGTGTATATATGGGTCCACAAATGAATGACACCGGTGCCCAGGACGTTTGATGGGAGTTTGATGGACATTTAAATAAATTATTTTTTGGGGATCAGTATATATATCAGCTGATATATTATGTCTTCAAAAGACACAAGTCAAAACCTAGATCCCTTAGAACTCCAAAGCTCTATTGTTTAAGACTCAGAACTTCGTGAAAGGGAGGGTGTGATTTCATTTTGAAAAAGGAGGGCGGGCCGCGCTTGGGGCGAAACGTCGGCGCGACGCCAACAACACGTACGTCAGCGCGTGCGCTCTGGGCGCTCGCTCTGCCCCCAGGAACTACATCCAAGAGACTGGTCGTTGCGCTCGCGACGGTGCTTCCGGGAAGTGTGTTGCCTTAGTCTCTCCAAAGGCGCGGGGTCGAACCCGTCGGTGCGCTGGTTGGATCGATCCAGAGAGGGAAGAAGGATGAAGAAGGTGGTGGGGTTTGGGGATGTTTTTGGTGTGATAATCTATGGTTTTACGAGGTTGAGCATGGTCTTAAACATGTTTAAGGATTGGCTGATTGACCTACAGTATATCGTTTACACACAATGATGATTGTGGTTTAGCACTGAGGTAGACATCAACTGCTTCATGTGTTCTTGGTTGATGGGACATGGGAACCATATTTGGGGTATCTCTCCATCCTTTTGTATTTGTATCTCTAATGAAAGGTTTTTTTGGGGACAAACAAAGCACAGTGGTAGGATCACCCTCCTCGGACCTTACAAGGCCGTTTGAGTTTCATACTCAACTTGCCGCCTGAGGTAAATTGCCCCCTGCATATCTGGCACAGATAGTATAAAGAAAGACTTCCCACCCACCAAAGCACCTAACAACCCTGGTGAATGATGCAGGTGTAGTTGCATCACCTGGATGTTTTCATACTCTAGCTGCAACAAAGACGATATGTCTTTGTGTGTGGGTGCCTAATCCAACATGTATCATTTGCTGTTTGCCTTCAGCAAAACAGTGCGAAGCTTGCGAATTTGATCAGGACTATCAAATGATGCGTTGGTTGGAGAGTGGTGGTGGCGGTGGCGGTACCAAGACGCCTTTGGTGCGCAAGCTATTGATGGCCTTGCTCGGTACCCTGGCAAACGAGATTGCTTTGAGTACTTAGACAAAGACCCGATGCGAGTTTGGGGAAACAGTACCAGGACCGCCAGGACCTTCCAACAAGTGAGGACCGAAACATTGGGAGGTGAACAAAAACTGCAACTGTTGGGTTGTGTGCTGATGCTCCGCGTGGTGGTGTTTGTTGATGCTCCAGGCAGCACTTGACAGATCTTGACAGCGCTGAGGTGACTCGAAGGAGTATCCACGCCACATCTTGTCCAAAAATGCTTTCCTTTTGGCGGGTGGCCGGGAAGAAGACCTGCAAGCAGAAGGTGCCCCAAGTGTTTTTTCATGGCACGCGAGTTGGCACGCGTACCATGCAGTGCGTGTGAGAGCCGCGCTCGGGTTCCAGGGTGCCGCCACAGGAGGTTTTCACAGAGGTTCAGGCAGAGATAAGTACTGGTAATTAGAATGTGGACATCCTATGTGCCGATTTGTCGTCCACTCCTTCGTTTGCTAGGTCGTATTTTCCATGTCCACTCTTTTTTTTTCTCTTCGAATGCTTGCGCGCACACGGCCGCAATATATAGACCATTGGTCGTTCAAGTTTCTACATGTGTCCACCAATCTTAATCCATGTCTATCGGCGCAGGATGCTCGGAGTTGGAACTTGGGCACCCATTCTAATGCGCCCATGTCAGCTGCATCCTCAATGGAATATCCAAGAAGGGCCCGTCCAGTTCTTGTTGCCCTCCAGGGTATAGTCACCAAAAGAAGATTTAAGACGGGGCGGGAGATGGGGTAGTTTGGGCTCATTCGTTTGCGAACTCGGAGAGTCGGGTTTCGGTGCAAGTTGAAAGTCTATCGGTGCATGATGCAGATTGGCAACCCTACTGCGTCTCCTTGGATGAGAAGCTTTGCGCACGAGAGATGAACTGCTCCCTCGATGAGCTGCACTCGATTCTCGCCCATTGGTGCAGGCGGGGGGGGGCAGGGCCGAGAGCAAGGAGGGGTTCTTGCTGCGTTGGCGAAAGAGTGCGGTCGGGTCAGGATCCTTATATACCCACCCAAGAAAACAACATGCCTTGGCCTTCTCGCAAAACTTGTTTTTGAGATCAAGTCTAATGTTCATGGAGGACGAAGAGGTTAGAGTTCCTAACCTGAGCCAGTTTCCACAGAGGCCCTTCAGCCTTGGCAAACACAGGAATGGCGTAAATCATTGAACATGATGTTAGTCTTGGGCCATTGTGGTATTGTATTACGTTTGCTTCAATTCTTGGTTGGAAAATCACTACTTGCGACTATTCTCACTCAGCCCCAAAGAACGGCCAGCTATGCCTAGCTTGAAAGGAAGCTGACACTGGGATTTTGTGGTCAGTCCACTCTTCCACCTTTGGCAACCATTCATGGCAACCATTCACTTCACCTTGCGGACAACTCTCCTTTACAACTTGTGAGAGACCTTGGCAGATGGGACAAGTTTGATGTTGTGACTTGAAGATGTTCAATGAGTTTCACATGGTCTTGTTACCCGCCTCACTTTGGACCATCCGCACAATATGGCTCATATGGCTGTGGGTCCAAATCGGGGTACCTTGGTGAAACACCTGAAATGATCAGCATGACCTACCAGGCGAGTCAGCCTAAGAGGGTTTACATAGGGCTCCAGTTCTTTTTATACCCACACAGCCAAAAATTGGCCATGTGTCGTACCGAAGATCACCGGCCATCGTGTTTTTTTTTAACCGATGCATGCTGCGGTCGGTCCTTTTCCGATGACCAGATATGCTGCGGGCTATGTCTCTTTGCTGTCGAGCTTTCCCACCAAGTTGAAGCTTCGCCACTTCGGCGGGAAGGAGCCAGTCGGGTCGGTCGCGAAGGGCCAGTCGGGTCCACCGGCTCCAATTCTTCGCCCGGTCCGGGGGTGTGGAGTGAAAAGCCGCCCACCCGTTTGGGATTTGGAAAACGGTGATCCGAAATCGGGGCCATGCCATTCACTTTGACAAATATGAGGGGGTGTACATCTTTTGGTTTTCTCGGGGCCATGCCCACGAATGGTGTGAAGATGTTTGAAGGGCAAACACTATCCTAGTTCATTGACATGTTTTTTCAGCTTTTGCATGGTGCCCAGAAATCACAAGGGCAACAAGACCACCGACCCTGGATCCGGCACCCCTGAACTGGACCAGCACGACCAACTTTGGCATTGAAACACTTTGGGTGTTCGATGGCCCAAAGGGTTCAGAAGGCCTCAACCTTGAGCCTAGCAGAATTGCCCAAAGGGAGCATATATTCAACGACCAGTTCAATGACCATGTTTTTGTTCGCAAACAATACGACTTGAAGACGACAAGCTAGCGGCCACAGGGGAAAAACAGAGTCGACCACTTCAAGCGAAGAGCTTAAATAGGGCCACACAGTCCCTTCCACCGGTCCCGAAAGAAAGATGCTAAAGGAAGATGGTTGATCCATGCAGCCCATGCATCTCTTCCAGCAGTTCTGGGCTGTAGTCTAGGTGAGAAGGTGACCCTACTAAAGTGACCCTACTAAAGTCATCATACTCTACTGATATACTAGCTGAGTAGGGTCACTTTTCACCTCAAAGACACCCCGGTCGGTCGCCTCGGTCGCCTCTTTCTCACCACACCGCACCGAGGTTTCTTCCGCAGTGACCCGGCCGACTTGGCGGAGGTCGATCCGCTCCTGCGCCAGGCGGAGATGCCATGCGGGTGAAGACGAGTACAGACTCTGTCAGCAGGAGGTGAATTGGAGGGCTCCACATGTGGGTACCTGGCAGGTTGTTCATGCTCAGAAAAGGAGGGAAGTGATGCAGAGATTGATCCCCGAGCCGAAACGGTCCCAAGAATTCAGGAGAAGGGTGGGCCGCTGGAAGACTTGGGTGCTGGGGCAAAGATACACGAGACCTGGGCTGGTTGAATTGGTGGAAGAAGTGAGGACCCGTACGTCTTCCCACTTGTTGCGCCCGTCTTGCAGGTCTTGCCTTTGACCAAGAAGGTTGGGCCAGTCTACAGTCTGGACACAGCCAAGGCGCGGAAAGAGAGAGTGCGCAAGGGCTTTGACAACACCAATCTCCTTTGTAATCTTTGTAGGGCTCCTCAAGCCTGATTGTTAAATGTTATGCTTATGGTTGATATGGAAACTGGGAAGGATAATCAATGATCATCATATAATGATTAAATAGTTGTAGACTATAGAGTTGTGATATTATATGATATATTTGGTATTTATGGTATGGAATATTGTATCTTTATTGTAGTATGAAATGATATGGGTGTGGGAAACTGTGCTCACGCCCACAAAAAAAAGAAACTGTGGGGTGCTAGCTCCCGGATAGACTTAGATAGATGACTGTGTAACGTGTCCATGACTTGTGAAGGGCTTTGCGAGTGCGTCTAGGCCTAGGAACAATGCTTGACATGCTTGGTTCAACCAAGCAAGCACGAGTCCTCACAACCGGTAGAGAAGTCTTCCCTTCGACTGCCTTTGGAAAAAGATTGCCCTGTTGGTTAGTATGTAGTATGAGTCAGGGAAGCAAACCCAGAAACTAGTGGAATCTACTGCAATAGTGTTTCTTTGATTGTTTTAGTCAAGCTTGGAGGAAGAAAGGCAAGGGTAAGTTCAGAGATGACCTTGGTGCCCTCAGTCTATGAAGGTGTTTGAGACAGGATCCGTGATGTGTTGTATAAGTTACATAAAATCAAACAACATACATGTCATATATATACATATTTAAAACATATTGCCAGCCTGTGGCCTGTGGCTGGCAAATCGTTTCATAATTCATCTAATTACTGGGTCCTTGATAGATTCGCAAGAGGAGCTTTGCTCAATCTGAGGCGCTGGCTACGATGGGCGGCACTGCTGGACAGCTCTCCAATGGCCTTTGGCAAGCAAGGGGCGATGAGTTCAGTGTCGAAAAAGCGGACTTTGGCTATTTGGTGAGGACCTCAGGCACTTTGGACTCGGGTTGGAAGCCTGCAGCACATGACTGGCAGTTTTTCATTGATGGAACAAATCCTGCACGGAGCCCCAAAGCACCGAAACATTCCATCAGAACCCCCGATGCCTCTAGCTTTGCCTGTGCTTTCAAGCTTAGACAATCGTGGAGGGAAAAGACAAACATGGGAAAATCCATGACTCAGACAGAACATGGCCAAAACAACAAAACCCATTGTTGAACTTGGAGTCCTTCAAGTCCTTCCTCAGAGACCGCGGCTCGAAGACGCACCTGGGACGGCTTGAGACCGCACCAAGGTCTCAGTGGTTCGACCCATCAGTCAAGCTCAGATGGAGGACTGGGCCTCGCAGATCAGTAGCATCAATGTGCCTTGGATATGATATTTTTCAGATCAGTTGACATCACAGATTCGACATGCATGTGTTCATGTTGCAGGGGGGAGAGAGAGAGAGAGAGAGATGAAAGCAACCCTTAAGATGTCCCGTTAGATGGAGATCCATATACACTAGCAAAATTGGGGATTGTGCCATCTGCATCATCTATACTCTCAATCCACCATATATGTACGTGCATAGCCGGGTCTGTCATATTCGGAGCAAGGGGACCGTATGCCCCCGGGAAGCCACGTGGACTCTGAAAACCGCAGTAACGCCACGTGGACTCGGGATGATGGGACACGATGGCCCATCGATCTCTTGATCGATGGGGGCGATGACGGGACTGTCAGGCCGAGAATTGAGTACACCTCACAGCTGAAATGAGCAGAAGGTCAACTGACATGTTTGCAAGAAGGTGGTTCTTTGTCAATGACTCCAGGACAACAGGTGCAATTGACGCGTGTCCACATGACACAAGTCCAGAAATGGTACAAATGTCCCCTTGGATGACCATTTTCCCTTTCCCTCATTTAATATATATATATATTACATATGTATAAGGTGGTTTTCCACTATACGATGATTCCAGTGAGTGTAAAATCTATCCTTTTTGACAGCCCCGTTGGTCTTATGCTGAAGCATGGAGGACGGACCCCCCCGCCTGAACCCTCGCACCTCGCACAACGAGGTTCGCGCACGGGAGACGGCTGTGGAGAAGTTGGACTGCGCGTTCCTCGCTTTGACCAAGGCTGCAGAGGCTCGAGAGCGACAGCAGGCGCGTTGACCGCGGGACGGACGAATTCAGTGAATTCGTCACGATGCGATGCGTTGATCGAGGTCTTCTGAGACGAAGGACAGAGTTGATGGGTAGACCCTTTTGGGGGGGGGGGCATTTACAGTCGAAGAAACACTAAAAATGACTGAATTCTGTGGCAACCAATTCATTCTTTACTCGAGTAGCCTATGGCATGCTCTATTTGTTTGTCCAACATCAGTGTTTGTTAGTGAATGGTTTTAAAAAAGGAAAAACAACTTTTCTGATGACACTAAAGTAGTCTGAACGAGATACTGAGATTTGCTTTTTAAAATATACTAAAATATAGTCGTCATGATTAATTGCTGCTGATCTATATCTGCACAGTATACATGTTTGAATTCCATTGAACTCCCTAGCAGCATTACCAGACTGCTCCTCGTTACCGGGACCCGACCCTTTGGGTCCCCGGAGGTCTCAGACGCCTCGGACGAGACCCTGAACGGCCTCATCGATGCCTACTTTGCGGCCGGGGGGTGTGATGAAACCGCGGTGGGTGATGGGGGCAAAAACCGGCCCAAGTGAAGGACATGGGCGAGATATAGGGATGGGCAGAATGGGTGTTGGAACAGTTGGCAGAGACCAATCGATTCCCGTCATGAAATCCATCAACAATAGCGGACGGTCTGCGGACGGCTGGGTGTGGTGGGAAATTGACCGAACATCCTTTATACATAGAGAAGTGTGGTGGTGGCTCCAATTTGTTGGGGTTATCCTTTCACTGCTGTGTTCAAATTCATATCACGATTTCGTAAACTGTGAACAGGAACAGTTCTATGCCAAATCGCAAAGAGGATATGCATTTAGCCCAAAGGTCTCCTTCAAGTATTGTCATGCACAGTTTGTGTGATCCGAATCCTATCAGATGTCTCCACAGACCTTCGGTGTGGATGGAAAGAAGGATATTATATTGTTGGAACCTAAGTGTTCCATTTCTCATGATTGGATAGAGGGTGGTAGATCAATAATTATCAATATCCAATCACCAGAAAAGGAGAGAAATGGAACCATTGCTGTTGAGTTGATTGTTCAAGGTTCAGGGCCATACCAGGACCCCAGGACCCCAGGCACCAGGCTCAGCAATCCTTTCGGAACCTGGTGGAAGGGTGGCCACCGATCGGCAGGAGAATCCAGCAGAACGCACCGGGCGTTGCTTCCACCCAAAACTCATTCACGTGGAGGAGCATAGATGGCCTTGTTGATCCCTGACGATTGGTGGCTTGATGAATCCATCACAGAAGCCAAGTGAAAAACCAATATCATCCATATATCGGTCTATAGTACAAGGCATCGACCACTACGTCGCACTTGCACCAGGCAGCATCGATTCAGGCATGGTTCTCAGTCCCAAGTCAGGACTAGTTCAATAGCGACATCGAGTGTAGCTATACCCTTTTTTGGGGGGGGGCTTTTCCGTATACAGCTACCCATCTATATATATATATGCATAATATATGTACTGTATCATTCGGAATAGGTATCATCATGGCCGAATGATCGCCGGTCAGGCGACCTCGGAGCCCAGCAGTGTGGTGGCCGGCGGAGGCCTGGAGATGCGGAAGCGGCTCGAAGCGGCACTGGGAGCGCAGCGCCTCGGCGGACACACGGTGGATGCAAAAATAAGATTGGGGAAGATGATTTTTTTTTTTCGGCCTTTTCGGCCTAGCCCCTCCCAGCACTGGGATTGAATGGGTCCTTAAACATCAGGCTTTTGGTGGTCCTCTTCGTTCACATGTTCTCCGGTGGTCCTCTCTCGATCCCAGGGAGCCAGAGTGCTAGCTTGCTCTCGCAGCAGAATCCACGTCTGTTACTGTAGTGCTGTGAGAGCCTTACTGCAATTGATTTGGCCAAGTTACCTGGAAACTCTCTGAGAGGTTGAGAGCCCCACTCCCGAGACAACGTTCCATGAAGCCTGCAGCATGAGCCTCCGCAACAAAGCACCTTACTTACACTCAGATCCACACTTGCTCCTCACCTCAAGCATCCACACTTGCTCCCCGCACCCTCCGTCATCTTCACTGTTTGAGCCTTCACCCTGCCTTAGGTACACAGTCAGCACACAAGCACGACCACTTCACCAATCGCCACCTGCAGCTGCTACGGGCTCCGGCAAGCCCAAAGCAGCGCCGCCAGCGGCCGGCTTGGTGCGCCTGACCGTGGCGCGATTGCTGATGGATCCGGTGCCCCAGATGCGTTGGAAGCGTCGTCCATGTTTGTGGCGACTTGCCCAAAAATTGAACACCCCATGTCGTGGGGTCCAGCGGACTATGAACATGGGCCATGGGTAATTATGTGCAGTATGTGATGTTTGTTTCATGAAGCACCCCACTTGTGCATGTTGGTGTGTGTGTGTGAGTCTTGCTTACTCTTCATCTTGACCCGGGTGTTCCGGGTGCTGCCAGAAGTCTGAGGCGTGGCCCGATCTTGCTTGCGACGAGATGGAGGCCATTGTCCATGCAGTGGCGCAATTCCTGGCAGGTGCGCCAAATGGCCCAACAGGGTTCTTTGATGTTCTTTGGATTCGAATCGAATTACCTTGCCTTCAATGAACGTGGACATAGAACTACCCTCACTACCTGCAATGTATTTGATACAATTTGCAATAGTTCAATCGTGCTTTTGTCATTTCTGATATGCACAAGAATAGAGTAACACAACGGCGCGTACATGCATCTTTTTGGATGAGTTGTGGATGCATACCAAATACATGAAGCTCTGTTTTGCTGTAAATGATTGTGTACTGGCCTGTTCCATGTTCAGCCTTCATGTACAGCAGCAGTGGTTTTTAGATGCCTTTTAATATCTTTTTGTGTTCTACATTGTTCTACCCATATTCGGAGGTGAAGAAAGATGATGGACATCTTGTTAGCACGTTTTTTCTTGAGCTCTTTGTGAACTGGTGAAAGCCATGCGTGGTTATGAGGTACGTACTGTAACCCCCCGGGAGCTTCTGAGTTTCAGAGTCTATAGGGGAGGCTTCTGTGGCAGAAGCCACCATTCAAAAATGACTCTGTCGACATTGATTGACATTGATTCCCCCCAAAAGATCTTCTTCTCCACATCCACATTCCCAGGAAATTCCCCATCATTCCCATTCACCCGCCTGCCCTCCTGGGTCCTCACTTGCCTGACCGACCGCACCCGCCCTGACCGGTCGGATGGCCCCCTCCGCGTCCGTCCTCGACTGCCCAGGGGTGGGTTCGGTGGTGTTGCCGGCGAAGAAGTGGTCTCAGCACCAGTTCTGGGGACGCTTCCGGAACTTGGGTGACTTTCAAACCATGGAGGAGAGTTGAGATGAGAAGAGGGAGAAGAGGGAGAAGAAGAGGCAGAAGAGGTCATGGGAATGCATGGGATGGCACATTTGGACTGAGGCTTTTTCTATGGGACATCCAAAATTGGAACCAGTTTCTGGTTGTTGTTTTTGCTTTCAAAAGAAAATATCATCGAATCATATCGAATCTATCAATCTATCTAACTGATTGTTGGTAGCTTATAATTTGCTTATAGTATCCTGTAGTATCCTTTACGAATCAATTCTGATATAGTAGGCTATGTGTTTTATAACTCAATATATATATATAAGTTTATACAAATAACAATTCTAGCATTCTTCATCTCCACCTGAGTTGTACCCCCAGCTCACACGAAGAATGTCGTGTTTCTTTGCGCAACCGGAATCAGGAGCTGGTGCGCCAAGCGGTGCTCGCATGCCTGCCGGAGGTGCGGAAGCACAAGCGGCCCAGGATGGAATAGAGAAACAGAAGCTGAAGCACAAGCGGCCCAGTTGAGTCCGAGGGACAGCACGGTGGAGGACAGCTGAGATGTGATGTGATCGTAATTTTTGGCAGTCGAGGGGCAGGAGCCTGTTTAGTATGGAAATGAGTTCACCTTAGGGGCTCTTGGGGTCTAGTCTCCTCTCGACATCGCTGGACAGATCAATGTAATCATTGGTTCCAGGTGGACAGAGTGGCTTAGAGTCCATGGAAACGTGCCGGATTCAATTGGAAGAGAGGCAAACGACCTCACCAGACTCGTCCAGTGAATCACAAGAGACCTGATGTCTCTTGAGAGCTCTTCTCGCTCAATGCTGCGAAGGGACTTGTTCCCTTGATGTTGAGACACCAGTGGTCTCGAGTTGTTTTTTCCTGCTTGAGAAAATGGCGGAGAATCGTCTGAGAAGGCAAGCTACCAGGCTTTGCACACAGCTTGTTTTTTGGTGACCTGGCACCCTCATGCTTGCTACCACGCCACCAGAATCTCAGAAGCTGTGATCGGCAGATCCATGCACGCTTGGCCAAATATGAGGAGCTAGGCACCCTCACTTCCAGGTCACCACCAGTGTCACCACCTGCCACTTCAAATCTCCTGCCAAACCGCAAGGAGAGCTGTAGAGTCGGGTGCTGGGTGTAGGACTGTAGGAGTTATGTGATCTCAGAAACCCTCAACAGCTCTTCTCACCTTTGCGGAGTGTGCTCTCTCCACAGCTGCCATGGTCCTCTTCCATACTGCCACCGCCTGTACCATGATGATTCGAATGGTCTACTTCTGGTGAGATGCACAGGGAGGTTCTTTTTCCGGTGTTTCGAATTATTTATACTTCATTGAATAAAAAGCTCCTTACAAACAACCCAAAATCGCACGAAATCGCTTCAAGATCTTCAAGCCCCATCTTCAGGCATGCGCTGAGACCAGATCATGTTTGTCCACTAGAGCTAGTCTTGATACTTATATAACACGGGTGTCTTTTTGAACCTTCAGTGAAGTTCAAGACAAAAACATCGATCGTCACAAGGAGGATGAGATGACCGGGTCGGACTGTCTGCCGTCTCCGCGCGGTGGCGACACCAGTGGTGCCAGGTCCGTGAATCACTCGCGTCTTCCTCGGTCGACAGAGGAGAGTACAGAGTGTGACTGGTCCCAGCGACTCCTACGGAGACCGGCGAGTCCAGCTGAGCTAGTGAGTCCAGCTGAGCTAGTCCATTGAGAGAACATGCCACCGGACCTGGAGTGTTGTTGCTACCTTCTTGGTTCCACCTTCTCGTATAGTTTCATTTTTTATTTAGAGGTGAGAAAGACTTGTTGAGGGATGTTGAGGGGTAAAGATGGCCTTGTTCCAGGTTCAAGATCACTCCTTTGATTGTTCTGACCTGAGCTGATATTGGATTCATTTGGATTCAAAGAACGTGTGAACATTTCTGGAAAGACCCCCAGTGAGTTGTCCCTGTTCTGACTGCTTTCCTCCGTAATTGGGTCAGTAGAAAAGTTCTTTCAATAGCGCAACCACGTAGTTCGGCAAGGGCCAAGTTGAGTCCTGGTCAGTAGACGACCCGTTCCTTTCGGACCATCTGACAGGTCGACCATGAGGTCGTTTGATCGTTTGAGGACACCTATGCTTCAGGTCTAGCGGAGGTCAAAACGGTCTGCCCACGTGGTCTGCCCGAGTGTTTTCACTGGGCCAGTCAGTCATCTCGGGGGAGGTGCTGCCGAAAGCGTATGGGGATGGCTGGAAGGCGCACTGATGGGGAAAAAAGATGAAAGAGGCGCCGCAACAAGTGAGGCTGGGTGCTGTGGTCGCTTTGTTCATCAAAGGTGGGAGCTCATTTTGCTTTCTGGACTTTCCTGGCAGTGAGGCTAGTATGATGGAGATTCATCTACTGTTCATGGCACTTTGCTGGTCGCAAGAAATCTTGAGTTCCTTGGTGTCAGTTTGTCACGAGGTCCCATGAAGTGCACCTTTGTGTGCAGTGCACCAAGTGGCCATTGTTGCATGGTGAGTTCAAATATGTTGAAAGATGTTAAATCTGAAAGGTTAGTGTTTTTTTAGGGGACAGAGTGGATGGTCACTGTAGAAGTCGTGGTTGCGGGTGCAGTTTGGTGATGTGGATACTGATGTGCCGATGTCCACTTTCACGCCACTGATGCCCTGTTCCATCCACCAACGCCACAGGGAAAAAAACACAGAACAACCCATCATCCAGAAAGCAATGGAAGATATGGCTTTTGATGAGTGCTGTCGGTCTACAGGGTTCTGGTCCACCACGTCGCCAGAAGGGCCGCCGATGGGTTAAGCGAATACAAGCGAATACAAGGGAACCATAGCGAACCTGACTGGTTGGACCGCAAAAGGATCAACCTGACGGGGCCCACCTTCTGGGGACATGGAGTGCAAGCCACTCAAACAGCGAGTGCCTGTGTTCACCAAGCTGTGCCAGGAAGCCACGGTTCTTTCTTTCTGCAGACCTTCGGAAGCATCCAAATCATGCATCCACAATTTAGTAGTACAAATATGTGCAAATGCTGAACTAACTGAACTAACTGCGAAAAAAGGAAAACAACGCACACTTTTTGTTGGGAAGGTCCTTCACCCCGGTCATGAACCCACGGAGCAGCATCGCCCCAGCCGCCCAAGGAATCAATTAGCCACAAGAGGCCAGAAGGTGGTTGGGCACCCAGAGAAGTCCGCAGTACATGACGCAGAAAGGGCCAAGTAAAACTGGGAAAGGGCGAGGAAGTTCCTCACAGCACGGGTGGAGACCTCATCGAGTCCGGCGTACAACCCAGCACGCATGCTGTTCACAGCACGCAGCAGGTTCCTCGCGGCAGGGGCGGCTGTGTCGTGGGGTAGTGGAGAAGTAGTGCATCAGGTCCAGGGAGAAACAACTAGAGTTTGATTGGGAGCCCACAAGTGGATCTGCTTATGCGAAAGGTACAACAGACTTCAGGAAGTACTCGCCTTCAGGAAGACTGTTGATGAATAGAACCCCTCATATGGAGATGTAAAGCCATTCTGGTAGGGCCTATAGGGGGGTTGTAAATCAACCGTCGACCGTCTACCTTTTCTCCTCAAACTGGACTCTCCAGGATTCTTCCTTGATCTGTGTTTGGAGCCCAAGCCAAGGGACCCAATGTGCGCCTCAGGTGAGTCACGGGGTCTGCCACTGTTGCCAAATTATCTCCAAGATTTTCAAGCAGGTGATGATAGACCACTGTTTCAAACTGTTTCGTTGATTTTGGAAAACAACTGGATCCCAGGTTCTAAAGCCACCCCGAATCGATTTTTCATGAACCCCTGGGCCCATGCCAAACTCCGTCCTTTCCACGGTCCGACCTGCTCGGGGTCGACTTGAGATGATGATCACTCTTTCATCGACATTGCCAAGTAGTCCAAAACAGGATAATCACCCTTCAAAAAGGGTCCTTAACTCTTTTTTGAAACATGTCTTTGCTTTCCGACTCATAAACTAGGTGAGGTTCTTTCAGTAAATTTCTATGTTCAA
Source organism: Durusdinium trenchii (assembly GCA_963970005.1). Lineage (NCBI taxonomy): Eukaryota > Dinophyceae > Suessiales > Symbiodiniaceae > Durusdinium > Durusdinium trenchii. The sequence goes on from CAXAMN010023662.1 coordinate 271,119, forward strand.
ACCCTTACTTGAGATGATTCTTCACCCACTGGCTAATATTCAAGTGCGTTTCGTTTAACCGTTGAACACCAACGATCTCATCGCTCGCATCGATCGCAGCACGCATCGATCACAGCACAGGACCTCCGGGAGATGTGCTCCGACATCCTGGATCGGGCGAAGATCGACACCGTGCCCCTGGGATGACACATCGAAGACGACATGGGGTAGCTCAGTGTGTAGAAACCGACACCCGGCGTGGCTGTTCTACACGCCTCCCTGAGGTCGGTGCGGTTCCGAGTTCGACCAGGCTATACCCAGCCACCAAATCGATCGAATCCACCGCAGAGCTGGCGTGACCGCGACCACGGGGGGGTTGGATGGGTTTGGGGAGTTGTATGGAGTTTTTTCTTTTTTTGCGTTGGACACGGTTGAGTTGCAGCAACGGAAAAACATATGAAAAGATGGAGACATTGGGGGAGAAATCCAGGTGTTTAATCCGATGTCGAATCTCTGAAGTTCTGTTGAAGTGTTAAGTTTGTCCTGTGTACTGGTTTTATATGGTACGGCTTGATTGTTGAGCCCATGAAAGAATCGCGCCTATATGAAAAACTGCTTGAGCGTAGATCTCTTGATTTTCTCAAGTAAAAGGGTTGCCACCAAGCCTGGACTGACTGGTGCTTAACGATGGCTGACGAGCTGAACGAATCCAACGAGCACCTCTTGGGGTGAGTTCTACAGTTTGTGGAAAGCTTGGACAGAAGCCATTTCCAAAGTTTCCGACTTCCATGTTTGTTCTCATTTGGGATGGCCTTTTGTTACAGTAATCCAATCCAAACATGCCTTTTTTGCCCACGAACTGTGGGTTGCCTCGGCTTCGTGCTCTCACCCAAGGATTCGAACCCTTCGCGGCTTGATCGAGGAACATCAACAGGAGCCGCTGGAAGTGGCACATGCGATGAACACGTCCACTTGGATCCGATGGTGAACAGGTCAAAGGTGGTGTCCTGGGTGATCCGTAACCAGAAATACGAGTCCGGATATCACAATTTATATATCAAAATTGGTAATATCAAAATTTACAGTTAACATCAGATCAGTTAACAATTGTTGCCTAAAGCGTTAAACGTCTTAAACAAACCCAGCTGGGGTGGGGGCATTCTGTTGTCAGTTGACTAAATACTTTTAGAATCTTTAGAAGAGCCGGGGGGGCGCTGCGGTTGTTGGACACCACTGTATTTAGTTTGCCTAGCTGCGTTTGGATTGGGTGAGTATGGTCCTTGGCAGGACGCACTTGCTTGGGGAACAGCAAAGGACACTGCTTGTGAAGCCAGCGATGAGCACTTGCACATGAGTGCATCCTCTACCTTTGTTGCCTAGGAAGCCTTTGTAACCAAACAATTTAGGGCAGGCCAGCCCCTTCTTACTTTGCAAGAGTAGACAGTGTTACCATCCAATAACCCACTGCTTGGATTCAACAAGAGGATATGGGGCTCACGACGTCCATTCCATGTATTTTGTTCCATTACTCCACCCTCAGACCTTGTTCTTCGACTACATTCCAGGACGGCTTTTACAATGTCTTGGAAGAGGTCCTGTCAGATCACCGCGGTTTGAAGGCTCCGCATCGCCTTTTTGTGAGACGATAGAGTGGTTAATATAGTTCTTGAATGTACATAGAAGCGGGCAAAGTCCTGTAAGACGTCTCTTAGATGACAACTTTACATAGTTTCAGAATGTTTCGGTCATTTTGAGAGTCAATGGGAATGTGGTATGTGGAATAATCCCCAAATCTGATTCAATCCTGATACCCTCAGACAGGGTCTGAAACCTGGGAAGGTTTCATAGATCGCCCCGAAGTTGAGCCAGCTGTGGCAAGTTATGACTTGTGAATGCACAAGTTCATGCCCTTGGTGACCCTGAAGAAACTCAGTATTTGGACAGGTATTCTTGGGCCATTGAAGCCCAGTACCGCCGGTGAACTCCTCCCCTATCAGGGTCTTGGGCCATTGATCGCGAATCGCTCGACGTGTTGGATCGGCGCGAATCGGCCAGATCTCCGAGTTGCTCAAGCAGAACCAGGAGGAGTCTCCGCGGATGGACGGACCGATCCGGACATCGAACGAAGCAGTGGTCCGTCGCCTCGGGATGGGATGGATGGGACCTGAATGAACCTGAATGGGACCTCTTTTTGAACCATAGGCGCCCACCCGGAGCGGGCCTTTCCTGGAATTGGACGATGAAACATGTTGAAACAATAAGAGAGCCCCCTGACCTTTGGCATCCAGCTAATTATTTTGGTAGAATTTCAGCAAATTATCGCGTATTAAGGTGTATAAGATTCCAGTGCAAGGGTGAAACGGGCGTGAAACGAAGCGTCCCACGACAGCACTAACATGCTGGCTGCCTTGTTTGGTTTCCGATGGTGAGACATGGCAGGTGGAGTGCTTTGCTTGGCAAAATCACAGGCTCTCCTTATCTGAAAGAACCATCTTATCAGCGAATCAAATGGAACAATTTTAGGATCATGATGATCATGGTTTGTCCTGGAGTCCAGTTGGGCTTGGGAATGTGTCCTTATGCCACTCGAAATGATCTCAGGCGAACAAACCAAAGAAACAAATGAGAAGCCTTTGGCCCAAGATGCAAATTCTACTCAAGTCATCCCGTTTGTGACAATGTGTTCTTCAGGACAATTTCATTCAGTGCTTCTGCGAAGTGATGGGAGTGCGGTTGCTTGCGGAA
>CAXAMN010023662.1:276049-289694 GCA_963970005.1 Durusdinium trenchii
GGAGATCGTGCGTGTCGAGTGCGCGAAATGCAGGCGAGAGTGCGATTGGGCTTGTGCACGCGCAACCCTCTGCGGAGATCGGGCGTGTCGAGCGCGCAAAATGCAGGCGAGAGTGCGATGGGGTCGGTGCGCGCGGAACCCTTTGCGGAGATCGTGCGTGCCGAGTGCGCGAATGCAGGCGAGAGTGCGACTGGGTCTGTGCGCCAGTTCTCATCTTGTGAGATTTCCTGGAGGCGTGCACGCTGCTTCTCGCGTTACCAGCAGCTCAAATGCTCACGACGATGAGCTGGGCTGTCACCGCTTGGCCGCCGATGGGGGGTTTGGGAGGCCTGCGCGCTAATTCGTTCACTATAGGTACAGTGAAGACCTTCACCAGCAGCAGACATGGACATACACACACAGACAGGGACTCATACACACACATCACACACAGAGACCCACGCACTGCCTCAACTTACTCGGACATACACACAGACAGAGACTCATATACACACGGACATAGATACACACACAGAAACCCACACACTACCTCAACTCACTCGACTTAACACTTCACACTGCACACTTAACAGATAACTCGCACTCTGACTTCCTACGTGATGAAAAATGCTTTCGGGCCACTCGTCGTCTAGTTTCTTTAGATTCGTCCATGCTCATTCTGGCCAGGGCTAAGTCAATGAGATATACGAGAATTTTATTATGGATGTTCTTTTCATCAATATAGTATTTCCGGACATTTCGACACAACGCATCGAACTCTGGTAGGTCAGTCTGTCGGGTCTGGACGGCTGCTTTATCTGCGCTTTCATTTCCATAGATGTTCCACAAGTCTTCATAGCATTTGGCGTCAGTAAGATTCTGATGGGATTTGATTTTAAGTGCATACAGGCTATGTATTCCCCACATCAATGCAAGTCTTTGAATTAAATCCCAATGCGCTTTTTTGTGTGGGTGCTGATGGATCGTGCCTTGCTCAATAGACTCGACAATGCTCATGACGAACTGGGAATCTGTACATATGCCTACCATATCTTGTGACTTGTGGTTGTGCGTATATTGCTTGCTTTGCTGCTATGACGAAAGCGTACAGCTCTGCTCTATTAATGGTTTGTAATCCTGGACAGTGCCCACTGGCAGTAATGCGAACTGTCTGAATGGTCGGGTCATTTTGATCTGCTTGACGAAGGACTACAGCCCATGCTGCACGTGCCACATATGGTGAAGTGGCTTCATCACATGATCCGTCTGTATAGAACATGGCTCCTGGACGAAGTTGTGCTGCTAGCTCGTTGAAAGTTGTGTGTATATACGTAAATGCATAGATTGACGGACAAGAGCGAGGTCAGGGGAATGCACTGGTAATGGGAACCGGCATGTTCGAGGGTGGTTCTGCATATACTGTGTGGCCTCTTCATGCTGCGTTCTGATGTGTTGGAAGGCGGTGCAGTGTAGAGTTTGATGTGTATGGGTGTCAACCTCCCCACACCAAACACAACAAATGAACAGCTGAGCTTGCTATCCAGCATGGGAGGGCTATCCTTGCGAACGAGGCTATCCGAGAGATCTGAAAGTGGTTGCCAGTCTGGCTGCCAAAGAAGTTGGGAGAGCAAAGCCTCACTCCAGTTGGACGCTAGTTTGGATGATCAACCCCTCAACAGTGTGCAGAAAACTGGTCGAACCAAGAAGAGATCCCAGTTGGACTTTCTGAACCCACAACCAATTGGAATCACCCAACTGATTCAGTTTCTGCTACACTCACTAACCCCGAATTTGAATGTTCCAATAGAAGATGGGATGATGTTCCTGGGCCAAAACAACCCTAACCTTTCATGGGTGGTGGTTCTGCCATTGACCGGACAGAGCTCGAGCAGCTTGAGCTGTCAGGATGCAGAAAAGATCAGCAAACTGGGCCTGGAGCTTCTGAAGGCGCCGGGAGAACAGGGAATGCACGGAGCGCCAAAGGCATTGGAAGGTATGGGAATACAGAAATGTGTGCGTCATTGGGATAGATACATGGATTAAATGATATGGTATAAAATCATTTTAGATTGTTTGTCGCGTGTTTTTCTACATATCATATTATATACAATATTATGTCTGCTTCTAGTGGGTCGGAGTGTAAGGAAATTTTGCAAGGAACTATTCATGGCCCTGCTTCAGGTTTGCACAGGAGGTGGTTGCGAAGGGCTTGTGGGCTTGTGCATGACATCTCTGGTAGACGCTTGATGAGGCGCCGAAACAAACTGGTCTCCGAACCGGGCGCACGGGAAACCGCGCGCGCGCGGTGCACTGCACGGTTTCCCCAGGCCAAGCAGGATTTGGCCACCGCCCTCCGCGAGGAAAAGCAAGCCTCGGAGGTGCGGGAGTCTCGAGTCGGGCCAACCGTCGCAGTCTCGGTCTGCGCAAGGCGAGGAATGGCAGTTCATCGGTCGCCGGTTTGCTGGGTATACCTGGCTTCTGCTTTTCTTGGTTCTGGTTTGGGGCAGAGGAAGATTGGAGGATCTGAGACATGATGAGTCAGTTATTTTATTCTTGGCGTTTTTCCAAGCAAATGTTTTTGCGGGGAAATGAGGTTTCGTTTGGTTGTGTTCTATAGAGGCCCCTTGGAGAAACTGAGCACCTGCCGCGAGATCCAGCTATACAGCTATACCCAGGACTAGTTTGTAGACATCCCAGCCTTTGCGGTGGGTGAAAGACTGCAAACCTGTGAGAGATGATGTGCTTGTCTTGACTTGCCCCACTCCACCGGGGTCGTTTTCCAGGCTGTATTCTGTGAGACAATCACGGTGTGTTCTCTCAAACCCTGGCACTCATTGCCCATCTCCATGCAAGGAAGGGTGCTGGAGTCTTGGATGGTCACCTCTCCCTGTGGATTTCTGCAGGTGTCCACCCCTTCGCAAGTGAGACACAGTTCTGGAGTTCTGAGCCTCTGAAAATTGGGCATAGGTCTGCAGCTACAGTCTCACTTGATGCGGAAGCAATCTTCTTTTTCTCGGGAACCTGGGGAGATCACATGACCCATCAAGATCATCAAGTTGCGAAGCAGCGTGCCGCCGTGAGCCATGAACACCTGTGGGATGCAGCCCCACTTGGCTCAAGGGGGGGCGGTTTTTTGCGGACCTCAGGAGGGGCCGTTCGAGTCCGGTAAGTGATGCTTGGCAGCAGCTATTTTACGGTGAGTCCCACATCAACATCCTGTGTTTTCTGGGTAGTCACTAGTCTAGCTGTCAAGACCCATGGACAAAAAAGGCAACAACTTGAAATCTTTAGGAGCTCGGAGCTCACAAAAAGAAGTCCCATCGCTTTTTGTTTTGCCACAACCTGTTTAAACCTCAGACGAGGACTGGGATTGTTCATCTTTCCGAGAGCTTCCTGCAAGAAGATCTTCAGTCGATCGATGGTAGGATGGAGCGGATGGGAGTGGATGAATGGAGAGGGGTTAGACACCTATGTGTTGCTAGGTTTTGCAGGCCGGGATGGACATGATGAACCAGATGACCAGGTAAAAAGGGAGGTATGTTGTACGCGATCCCTCCATGATTCACGGTGGAATGTGACACAACACATTCAGGATGAGTTACTTAAAAGTGGTAGGGAGCCGCGTGACCATCTAGCAAAAGCACGAGAGCGGCCGGACCTGTTTTACCGGGAGGTTGGGCCACAATGGGCTCCGGTCGATCACTCATGGAACCAAACGAAGGCATGGCAGGGTCAAGTTTCGTTTGACTCACCTGCCGCCCCCCTTTCAACTTTAAGACGTGCTTTGTACGCCTTCTGTGTCACGCGCTGTTGTGCTCTGACTTCCTGCCAACTTTCGTCTTCGACGATGGTCCATTGACCAGTGGCAAGGATTGACAACAACACGTTGTTTCCTTTGAACTTAGTCAAAGCATCCGATGCTTGTTGCTGTCCGGGGATCCACCTGCAGAAGGAAGCTGAGGTGGGATCAGCTAGAGCCTCTCGAAGGGCCCTGATGTCCAAGGCTGTTCTTCTATCTTGAGGCAGCTCATCACTGGATAGACAGTCAAAAGCCACTTTGGCGTCCAAGATCAACAGGATTGAACACTGACTTACATGGTCAAACCATTTGCGCATCACGAAATTCGGATCTCTCACTTCGCAAAGTACTGCTCTAAGGAACTCGGCGTGTTCATAGCCTAACGAGGCTGCGGCTGCCTCAACCGCCGATGAACTTCTGACAACTCTTTTGCACGAAGTGCTACACCATTCTACTGGGACCACTTGGCTGACCTGCGACTGAACACGTGGATTGGCCAACATCAACAGTAATCCCAGCTGGGATTTCCCTCGGGGCATAGCTGCCAAAGCTCCATCTGTGGCTACTAACACCATGATCTCTTCCAGCGAACATTCCAGACTCTTCACATGTATGAAGTGTTCTTGTTTCGCTTTAGACACAGTGCTGTTGGCTAACCGCAGGGTGCTCCCAGTTGCATCAACAAGGTTCTGTTGCAAGAAGGAAATAGCAAAGGCAAGATCTGGCCTTCCCTGCTTTGCTAACCATCCCAATTGACCTACGAGAGCTCGCAGCTGCATTGCTTGCTGTGGTGTTGCTGGCGTGTCGTCGGACATAGTGGAATCTAGATCTAGCTCTTGAAGACTATGGCAGTATACATTCATATCCAGGGTGACAGATCGTCGATCTTCACTCTGACGCATCACTCTGCCCAGAAATTTTCCACCTTCCTTCAAGTCAGTCCAGCTTCCAAACTTCAACTGCTTCTGTAGTGCCACCCAATCGCTTTCGACTTCTGGCCCTCCGGCTAGGAGAGCATCATCAACATGTAAGGTGATCAGACCAACAAGTCGACCATCAATGTGCTTCATGAACAAGCAGGGAATCAGTTTGGATTCACGAAGCCCGGTCCCCTGAATGGTCTCACGAAAACGGAGGTACCACAGTCGGGGGCTTTCACTCAATCCAAAAATACCTTTCATGCCTCAAAAATGTCACCGCGATTTTCCGAGCCAAGGCGCCACTTCAAATAATCCAGCACTTCTTGTGGACAACCAGAAGGTGCCCTGATATACAGGGGCTCAGATCGTGGCAAAGACAACCCCTGCAAAAAGGCTGCGGTCACATCGGCAATGTTGATTTGCCATCCCAAGGTAGTTGCAATGCACAACAACAAGGAATGAGCGATAGCAAGTGCTGTTGGACTTGCTGCTTCATAGCGGCCAAGATCAGGATCCTTGTGACCGCCAACGCACAAACGACCTTTAGGTTCGAACCCAAGAGTGAGTTGCTTCTTGTTGACAATGACCATCCTGGAGTGGATGATGCGGTCCTTTGGAATGATTTGTCCCAACTTCACTGGCCGGATAGCGTCATGATCGAAGTGTATGGCCAGGGCCTTCACGAGCGAAGGTATCGTCAGTCTCAGCTCGGCTGCCGTCATGTCACGACAATAGATCTCATTTCGGGCACCAGGTGTGGGGCCATTCCCATGGCCACGCTCCAGCGCACAAAGTTTCAGCTCATGAGCCTTCGTCTCTTCATCCAGCCCCTGTTCCAAGAACTCATAGCGCTGTTGACGACTTCTTTGATCAGCAAGCAACCGATCAGATTCATTCTGAGGTAAGGTGCTCACGGCAGCTTCCAACGACCACACGGCCAGAGCCCAGCTAGGAGCCCACTGGATCACACCACACTCGAACGTTTCGAAACCATGGTCGGCCTCTTCTGTGGCCGATCTGCCAAAGTCCTTCCTAGACAGCTTCCGCACATCAGCTTCGACCTCCGAATCACCTGAGTCCCGGCGTTTCTCCTTTCGCAACCTATCAAGTCCTTCCAGAAGATGTTGGATGGCTTCTCGAAGGACACTTTCATACCTGGCACGGTCAAGATCGGAAATATCGTCGAAGGAACGATTCAATCGTTTGCTCAAGGACTCCCAATCACGCAATTGAGCCCCTCCTTCAAAGAATTCTACTTTCTGTTTGACCGGTGCAAGTGTCAAGCTATCCGGAACTGAGTCGACTTGAGTTGAGGACGATGCGGACTGGCTGGAAAGTGAATTTGGCAGTTCTTGCACTGGTTGTGTTCCCTTCGATCGCTTCATGACATGGCCGTCCAGCTGATCGGCTGCCAGCCTGGAACGATTGATCTGCTCTTGCACTTCTGGTGTGAGATCAGCCTCCGGCAGTTTTAGAGATGCTGGGACTATCGGGGGAGATGGATCAGTCGCATCTGGTCCAGAACCCTCTACACTAGCTGGCACGGCTGGTGGTTCATTATTCGGTACGACTGGGTTGTCAACAGGCTCCGATGACTCGGTTACGACTGCTGGCTCAATCGAATCTGGCGATGACACAGGCAATCCGTTCACAGGCACGGGAACAGGTTCAGTTTCAATTGGTTCTTCGGCCAAGTCTTCATATCCAGAGGGACGTTTTTCTCCAGTCAACTCTTGTTGCATTTCCTTGAGCACATCAGTGATGTACTGAGAGTCTAAAGTCTCCTCTGGGGTGGCTAGGCGAACATTTTCCAAGGCAACACGAACAACGCTACCCTTATACCGAACCCAAACCTTATCCACCCCTTCCGTAGCGGCCACGACGGCTGGACCCTGCTGACCTGTTGCATTGTCCTGGAGACGTCGATGCTGTCCTGGCGGCTTGTGAAAGTAGATCTGAGTACCTGGAGTCAAGGACACGAGTTTGGGCGGCCGCGAACGAGCATTCAATGCAATGCGAAGTCTCTCATGACTATCCAGCCAATGAAATGCCGAAATGGCCGCACAGCGAAGCTGTTCTACCCGGTTCATCTCATCATCGTGTGAGATCATGTGATTGGTTGTCATTCTGACCTCTCCATCGGCGACTTGCTGCACAAGCGAAGATGGCACCACATGGTCGCGGCCTTGCACCACCTGCAGAGGAGACTTGCCACACTTCCGAAGGAGACGGTTTTTGGCTTGGCAACACATTGCTACTGCCATACGGAGCTCCTGCTCCTTACTGATGCTTAGTTCGCGCACGACCCGCAAAACCATGAGCTTCAAAACAGCACCATGCCTTTCTATGAGTCCAGCTTTATATTTGGAAGAAGTGGGCAACACGGACAACTGTATGCTGTACAATTTACACATGGTCTCGAATGCGCCCCGGAATTCAGGGCCTCCATCAACAAGCAGCGAATCCATCGGGCCATGTGTCAGGATCCAACGTTCAAACAACAACTCGGTGCTCGAAGTGCTATTGGGATTCTTGCTGACGATTGCGTACTGCAAAGTGCAAAACCCGTCAATGATGTGTGTGATATTCCAACGAACTCCTGCGCTGTCCAAAATGAAGAAGCTGTCTAAGGCACACTGTTCATTGAACCGGTTCGGTGATTTGGCAGACGCTTGAGGAGCCGATCGCGGGGCAGATATACGTTCACAGATGCTGCATCGAATGTTCTTGGCCCCTTCAACAATGGCCTTGTGTGCTCCATTGATCTGCAACATCCTAGCCAACCGTTCATTGCTGGGGTGACTGAACTGTCCATGCAATTTAGCGAGCTGATTACGAACATCTTTCGGCAAGCGAATTGATGGGCCAACGAACTTGATGTAGCCGTACCTCGAACCTATTCCCCCGAAATCCCCCTTGCGTTCATCTTCGAGCTGTTGCAAACGTTTGAACTCTTGACGGATGGCAACTTCGGCTAAATCCTCAGGATCACCAAGAGCATGCTGACTTGGGGCTTCGGTTTCAGTCACAAAAGAAAGGTGACCGTCGATGACCCCTGCGTCTTCATCAGTCCGGACGAGGTCACATGTTGAGGCATGAGTTTCAAAGCAATGTGAACAAGCTACTTGCAAACAATGCGAACACCTTCCCGATTCCCCCTCGGCACCTGAGCATGGACATGGAGTGCTTGGGTTGATCAGTTCGAGACCAGACCAGTCAGGATCCCCGTTCTGAACGATGAATGTCTTGCGGGGAGGGATATTGGGACTATCATGCAACAAGGCGGACTCAGCGGCTTTAAGTATGTGTGAACACAACTGATGAGGCCACATGCCAGCTAACAAGGACCGATTGACCCATTTGCCCTCCACTACAGTCCCTCCTTCAATGACTTGATGATCTTCCCTAGCATGCGAGCATTGAGCCCCCTGCTCTAGATGATATGCAAACACAGCTGAGTTACAATCCAAGGCCGTTCGCTTACGCATTGGTTTTTGACTCTGAGGATCTGCCAATCCAAGTTCACACTGATCTATCACAGCCCGATGGAGATGCGGTCGACTTGCCATGATTTGTAACTCAAGTGCTTTACTTAGCCAAGGTTGTTCTGTCATGCAAAGCTTGCCACGGGCAGTTTGGGAATCCCATACTTTCCTAGTGAACTCCCACAGATGATATGCCATCAACCGCTTCCATGCTACGACCGCCTGGTCGTTAATAGCTTGCAAGCTACTCCAGGGTCCACACGGTGGCGTGATCACCACCAAATCAGGATCAAGGGCATCCAATTGCCGCAAAACAAGATCTTGTTCGGTCTTCAATTGCAAGTCGGTGCCACACAACAAATCAACTGGTTCATATGCAACCCATGCCGAACCCTGGGAGGCGTGCATGGACAGGGATGTCCCAAAGATTTCCATCAAACAAAATTTGCGCTCAGGCTGTTCAGCAGCAGCAGCCACTGTTTGCAGCAGCGCCTGGCACTCGAGGGCATAGGCAAGACCTCTCTTGAGTCGCTGATTCTGGCCTCTCTGGAAGGCTTGCTTCAGCGAAACATGACTGGTCCCTTGGGCCCGCGGATAGTCTTGACGCACGCACCGAAGTGACCCCACACTGCCGCGATCTCGGTCGCAAAGAGGCCGGCCAGCCACCGGGAATGCCGCTTCCATACGATGTTCTCGGCACTCATTGCCTCGCGGAAGCGCATCTGCAGCACTAACACCTTCCACTTGTGGGTGATCATCCTCTGATGGAACACCCAGCTGGCGTTCATGCATGGGTCCCAAGACTTGGTCATGCCGAGGAGTGGAAAGGCAGCTAGTTCCCCTGTGGTCGCTGCTTGCTGATCTGCTTTCGAACGAGTCTTTGATGTCACCTTGACTGGTTTCTCTTCGATCGGATATCCGGCCTTGGCTTTGGCCTTGGCTTTTGGTTTGGCCGCAATCTTCCTCCTCGTGGATGTCATGGATGCATCTTCCTCCGTCCACTCTTCTGGCCATTCCTCCTCCCCCCAGTCCGGCACCTCGGCATGAGTCGGGGAGATCACACTGAGTTCGGCTTCCGAGTGGATCGGAATGGCTTCCAGCTGGCTCGCTGCTGCCCGGCGATTCTGCGGCACACGACGGCGGCTCAAGGTCTCCATGGTCAACGAAAATCCCGGGCACGAATGCTGTGGCTGCAAGGGCTTGCCGTCGCAAGCGTGATCTAGACCCCTTCCCTACAGCCTGACCACAGCGGATTTCGAACATACGAATGTCATCAGTGTCGACCTTGGGCTTCCGGCCTCCCTCCAGCAACATGCTCCAAGTGGGATTACGAGGAAAGAAGTCATTAATCCTTAGAAGATAGTGACCTTCCATGGACACCAAGAGGGGACACTTACGCTCACCGATACGACGAATCTCACAAGTGTTGGCTTCACAGTCGATGCACATACCAAGCGAATTACATACGGCCTTACTTAGCAATGGAGGACAAGGAAAGTCGATCATATTGACTGCCAACAACCCGACATGACCCTTGATGGACACTTCCAAGTGCACTCGGTAGCGAGATAAGCGACGGACCCCGTCGCCAAACCGGAACCAGTCGGCAGTGCGATTGCTTTCTCAAGGCCACTTCCCGCTCTACCCAACTCCGGCCGGCGACGGATCGAACGCACCCAATGTCAACAATCATCACCCCTTCATAGTCACCAAGGCGAGGTTGTGCCAATAGGGTGTCCAAACCAAAAGGAATATGATGTTCAGCCTGACTTATTCCCTTCTCCCCACTCCCTTCCGAACACAGCGCTCCCATGTATGCCCCATGAGCGGATGGTTGGTGAGTGGATCCATCCAAAAAGCTCTCTAGGACGGCCGACAATGCTGCTCGGTCAGAGGCAGCCGGCCCGGCCTTCATGCGAGGCTTTGAACGGTCTACAAAACTTTCAAGCACTGCTGACATGGCTGGATGAGTTGGTCCGGCCCTGTTGGGGGTCGGCACACTGCTCTGTTCAGCGCCGGAAGAAACAACATCCTTAGTCGATGTCACGTTCGCTCCGGAAGCCTGCTTGGCTTGGTTGCGAGGACACTCAGGATCACGGCTCCAATGACCAAAACCCCCACAGCCTCGGCATGGATTCTCAGCCATCAACTTCTGCAGACGCTGTTTGGCAGCTTGGTCACCATTGGCGCTTTGTTCAGTCTTCTTGTAGTACCCACGTGCTTGTCGAATGGCACGTAGGCGAGCTTGACCCTGTTGCACAGCCACTAGGGTGTCATGTTCCACAGCGTCCAGCTCGTCCTCCGGCGGCGCTGCTGAGGCCAACTCGCCATCATCTTCTGTCCCGATGGGAGGCACATCGTCCTCTTCCAAGACATGGGCGCCATACGAGCGATGAAAACGGCCACGGGTTGCAGTGTTTCCCGCCGTTGAGGCCTGAGAAGAGCTCACATCCGGTTGCAGTTCTGGCAAAAGCGGACGTTCGGACAAACCCCGCCCGATGGGTACTGTTCCTTGCAAAAAGGGTCCCATGCGTCTCAAGGCAGGATAAATGGCTTGACGTCAACTTATTCCCAGCAGCAGCCATCACCAAGACACGATCTCGTTGGGTCAGCTCTGCGTTGTCCATGACATAGCCAACCAAGAATCGTTCACCCATGCAAAACTCAGCATCTTCTTCCAGCATCAAATCACGCTGGGCCTCCACCCGCATCAAAAAGGCGTCAAGGCTTTCATTGGCGACCCGCCGGCACTGCAAGAACTCTCGTTGAGCTCGTTCTCCCCGCTGCCCAGAGAATTCCTGAACCAAGGACGAACTCTCCAGGGTCTTGAAGATCACATCGAGGCCCCCAGCGCCGGACACTTGTGCCACCGACAGCTTCCTGGTCAGAATGGACGCACGGCCCTTGAGGACTGACAGCACGCGGGGCCCGATCACATCGTCGGGCAACAACCCGCCTTCTCCAGCAATCCACATCTGCACCGCTCTCTTCCATTCCTGATAGGATTCGGTCGGCTGAGCTGCAAAGCTGCTAGGATACGACGAAGGAATGCGCCTGGTCTTCTTGCTATCCTTTTCCTTCTCGACAGGCGGCTTCGGCAGCGCTTCATCTTCACTGGCATTCATGCGGAAGTGTTCCCAACTTCCAGACGTGCCTGGCTGGATGTCTAAGGACTCATTGATCTTTCCGTCCTCAGCCCACCAGTCTCCAACCCGGTCGGCGGCATCCTTGGATGCCTGGTGCCCTCCCTTCTCACACACTTCACTGGCAGGACCGGGGTGTTCATCAACATGCTGTCGACTCCAATCGGAAGTCCATGGATCATCCATGGAAGCCTGACCATCCCAATCATGTCGTTGTTGGGGTTGCCAAGAAGACCAGGGAGACCACCAGTCATGGCGGTCATGCCATGTCCACCAGTTGGCTGGTTCATTCCAGCCATGGTACCATGAGTGATCACGCCATTCGTGGGCCTGACGGGCGTCACCTTCAACACCTTCAGCACGTTGATGGCACCGGTCAGGAACACGAGGCGGCTCGAAAGAAGAGGGTGGTGTTTCCCCCACCACCGAAAAAGAATTGCCACTTCCCGTGGGTCGGCCTTCCACAAGGCTTGTGGCCCCCAAGATCTCCTCCTCCCCTGTCACCAAAGCGGCCCGCCTAAGCCCACGACCCACGGAGGCCAAGGGCGGCTCTGGCAACCGCGACTCCTCGTAGTCGCTATCCACAGGTCGCCGCGACGGGCGACGGCGCGGCGGCGGCGGGCTTGGCAAAGCCCGAGACAACATATGCTCTCAACCTCAAACACAAACCGCAAGGCTCCCCTCCACCACACTGACCTGGATCGAAAAGGCGACGTCAACGGTAGCCCCAACCAGGGGCTCCGCTACCACTTAAAAGTGGTAGGGAGCCGCGTGACCATCTAGCAAAAGCACGAGAGCGGCCGGACCTGTTTTACCGGGAGGTTGGGCCACAATGGGCTCCGGTCGATCACTCATGGAACCAAACGAAGGCATGGCAGGGTCAAGTTTCGTTTGACTGAATTGGTCCCTATTTTGATGAAATATGATGAAATGAAATATATAATTGCCTGTTCTCCAGGCAGCTTCATCCAAGTGAGCAGATGGGCATCATTTGTTCGCTGGCCCTGATCCCACAGCTCTACATCTATATGGCACACCTGATTGTAAATCCAGGCTGTTACCTAGGTTGGGTGTGCTACCATGCGCTGTTTCTTTTCACATCTCTTCATTGTCAATTGTGTGCGTCGCGAGCTGTCGTGTGCGTCGCGACCTTGATGCTGCCTTCTGCAAGCACAAGACGATTCCCCAGCATCATATGCGTCCTCCTTTACAAGCACAAGACTATTCTTCATCAATAGTCTTCGTTCATGCCAGGATTGTTGATAGAAGATGATACAAGAAGATCATTCTTCCCTTTTACAGTCCTGTCGATTTGTTCTACCAGGGGCCGCCAGGATCTGCCCGATGCAAGAAGCCACGCGTTGATGTCATGTTGATCCACCAACTATATAACTATATCGCAGGCCATGCATACTGTGGCATCATATGGCATACCTATATGGACATAATTATATGGACTATGCTGGACCCAAACGGTCAACCAGCCCAACTGATCGGTACCTCCAATGGATGGTTTGGGTTCTGACTCTTTTGGAAACCCCTGGAGACCCCTTCACTGGATGGGCCAACGCTTGGTCGGTGGCATGCCGAGCCGCTGAGGAACAGTGAATTTGAGGGGTGAGGAGGCCAGATTTGGAACGGTGGAAGGAGCAGTTAACAGCATTCCTTCCTCGCTTGGTGCGTTTCTGTTGTTGGTCTCATTTTTGAAAGGACGTTTGAAAGGACGGAACGAGGCTGTACAATTGTGGACGGAAGATGCCTCAGCTGTTGAACGAAGCTCCCTATCCAGGAACGAGAGAACACAATTAGTAGAAGATGTAGAAGATGTTGTACAAACAGAAGCAAGAAGCTACTAGGGGCTCCTGGCATCGCTACTAGGAGCAAGAAGCTGCTAGGGGTTCCTGGCATCGCTACTAGGAGCAAGAAGCTAATAGGGGCTCCTGGCATCGCTACTAGGAGCAAGAAGCTACTAGGGGCTCCTGGCATCGCTACTAGGACCAGGAAGCTACTAGGGGCTCCTGGCATCGCTACTAGGAGCAAGAAGCTACTAGGGACTCCTGGCATCGCTACTAGGAGCAAGAGGCTACTAGGGGCTCCTGGCATCGCCACTAGGAGCAAGAAGCTACTAGGGGCTCCTGGCATCGCTACTAGGAGCAAGAAGCTACTAGGGGCTCCTGGCATCACTACTAGGAGCAAGAAGCTACTAGGTGCTCCTGGCATCACTACTAGGAGCAAGAAGCTACTAGGGGCTCCTGGCATCACTACCAGGAGCAAGAAGCTACTAGGGGCTCCTGGCATCGCTACTAGGAGGGAGAAGCT
>CAXAMN010023662.1:289794-356121 GCA_963970005.1 Durusdinium trenchii
CTGGCATCGCCACTAGGAGCAAGAAGCTACTAGGGGCTCCTGGCATCACTACTAGGAGCAAGAAGCTACTAGGGGCTCCTGGCATCACTACTAGGAGCAAGAAGCTACTAGGGGCTCCTGGCATCACTACCAGGAGCAAGAAGCTACTAGGGGCTCCTGGCATCGCTACTAGGAGGGAGAAGCTTCCTATCCTTCGTCCTCACACGATCCCGCACACCTTGGGATCGTGGGGTGAACAGGGAACCGGAGTCTCCATACCTGGAGAAGACTGGGAGCTGGGTCCTTCTGAGTCCTTCTGTTTTCAAGGTCCCAGACCCGTCTCCTCCAGGTTTTGACACTGGTCATTCTTGGGTCCTATACCAGCTCCAAAACCGTCCAAAAGAGTCCTTCATGTTCAAGTCTCTACCCATGGAGCTGGTTTTTGACTCCATGGACTCCATGTTGTTCCCACCAGCGTCACCCTGCAGAGCCGTTGGTTTCCGAATGTTTCCGACAAACTGGCGTTTTTGGCATTACCATGACGGACAGATTTGTTGATCGACCCAGACAATCCCTATAAGTGCGCTGGTTTAGTTTCGGTAGACATAAACAGAACATGCCCATGTTAGAAGAAGTTGTCCTATTTTCAACCCTAGAATGCACCCTCAACTCGAGGTCATTTTGGTTCTTGCCTGGAAACGCACCATCCATTTCACTTCGGAGCTTGAGGCAGTTGAGATCAAAGTTGCACTGTATGCAGTCCCCTGGATTCTGTGTTGGGTGTTGACCCACATATTGCTTGCTCATCCAATCCCCTGTTGGCGCCACAGTTTGAGTCACCTTGGGATGTCGCCGCGCTGAAGCAGGGCTGAGAAAACGGAACCCTTGCCCGCCCGAGACCTTGAGCGCCAGGGCATCATGTGGTACTGGAAACTTTGCATCTTAGCCAGCTGCCTTGCGGACAGCATCGAGGCACCTTGGCCCTGAACACTGCACAGGATCTATGGACGGTGCCCAATATTGTCGGTGGTATGGATCCACCTATATAATTCCTGAGGGTGATTGGAGACCCGTAGGCTTGATTAGCTTGGAGGGTCCAAGTAGTTTTTGAGAAGGTATGTGGTGTGGGTGTGCGTGCTGAGCTTCGCTACCAGCTACCAAGCGTTGAGCACTCTTTTGGACATGGTTGGTGCAAATATCAGCTGCCATGAGAACATTGCCTGCAACTTCCGCTGATGAGCTTTTTTGATAAACTTTCAATGAATGAGCCGAGCAAATGTGGTTTGTTGTGGTCATGACAGACATGCGCTTCTCCATTTGACTCTTTTTGTGCACACTGACTGAGTTTGACTCCTTCAGCCTGCCTTCAGGTAGAACGGCACCAGCAAGGAGCAGTTTGTGCATGGGTCGTGTCATGTTTTGCTGGGTCGTCGTGGTTCGAGTGAACGTTGGATGTCCAAAACCGTGGATTGTTTGATGTTTTTGTGCGGACATGTTGCAGCATGTTACACTTTTACAACCCCCAAGAGGTGCCTCAGAAAGGCGGAGAAGACCTGAGAGAATCCCAGTGTTTAGCTGCAAGTTGTCCAGTGTGCTGGTTCCCTGGCCACATTCTTGATGTATATACTTTACCCTGGCCACATTCTTGATGTATGTACTTTAAATCACGGAGCCAGGTTCAGAGGCATGGCAAGAAACCTCTCAGCTTTCTCGAACCCAGTGTTTCATATCCAAAGCAGATCTTCCAAGACATGCAGGAATCTTTAAACCATGCCGTTTCTTGCATCCTCTATGGTAACAGATGGTTGGTTGCCTGGATCCAGCCATTTTCAGCGCTGAAGAAGCTGTCAGGATCCGAGGTGGTCTCCATTCCCCTGACCCTCGCAGAGGGTGTGGCAGGCTGGATCAGATCGGCAGAACAGGGGCAGCCATCACAGGCAGTTCAGGAGTTGGTAGGCACACTTCCTCCTGTATCTTTGTGTGCAACTATAGAGAATGTGGAGATATGGCATGGGGAGGCCCTTCCGCAAACATAGTCGATGAGGAACGGCGATTTGAAGTGTTCTAATGAAACTTGATTCGCCATCTTGTGTTTTCTTGCTGACTGAGGGTATGTGTCGGAGATTTAAGGATTGTTACTACGCAGCGTAGGCCAAGTTGCGTCTCACGCGAAGAGTTGATCCAAGTCAGCCCAACACCATCCAAGAATCAGCTGTTCATCTCAAAGAGGGTTGAAGAAGCATTTTGATCGTGGTCTGGCGATCTGGTGTCGGTTCACATCAGGACTCCAGCTACCACTGACTCTGAACAATTTCCCATCATCGATAGTGGAATACACCCCATTTGGGGCCTTTTCCAAGTCTTCCCCAACGGCTTTTTCGGATGTCCATCTGCAGAGGGGATGGCTCGCTGCCCACCTTTTCGCATGGCCAAGCTGGCTCGCCACTCACAGGTCCAGGTCTTCAGCTCGCTGCGGAGCGCCAGCCACGGCGGACCCTGGGCCTTGGGCCACAGCTGGACGTCAGGAGACAGAGCAAAGCGCTGAAGATCGACATAAGCACAGCACCTCTATCAGATCATAGGATGATCCTTCTATAGATCATCTGAGATCCCTTTTAAAAAAGATCATATACTATATATATATATATTCAGATATTAGATCCTCTTAGATCCTCTTATTATAGATCATGTTTGATCCTCTTTCGTCCTCCCAGTCTGGGAGTTGTTGGATGGTAAACTTAGGAGTCCAGGGGTAATAAAGCCACCCTTGAAAGGGCGGGTGGATGATGGATGAATTGACATTCATTGCCAGTAAGTGTAGCTATACTAAGGTGCCTGCAAAAAGGTTAGGATACACATAGATTCGATACCCTCCCACAACCAACCATAACGGACTCCGTTCCCCTCCGTCTGAAATCAAAGTAATTGTCTCGCAGGATCACACCTGGAAAGCCCAAGCTGCGATTGAGCCAGGAGAAGTGGGGAGCAGCTGAGGGGAAGCCCCCAGCTGCCACCAGCTTCTTTTTGCAATGGTGGGACATAGTGCAACCCAAAATGAGAACAACGTAGGAGAATTACAACAAGTGAACCAAGAGCCCCAGAACAAGTGATGATGGTCATCTTCATGTACTTTGTCTACATCCAGAATCCCAATCATGGGGGCCATCTTGAAGAATGGAGATGTGAGGTTATAAGTCTTGATGGGGATCACCTACGAACGGCCATGTTCCGATGGATTATTGTGGGGTATTCCCAGATTGACCCAACAAAACTATCGTTGCGATCGACTCAGGGCTGTTTGTGGCGTGAACCCTGGTGGCACCAGCTGGCTCGGAAATACGAATCATCGTGAATCCAACAAAAACCATCCCATCGCAGTGTGCAGCTCGGGCTGGGAATCGCAGCCTGTGCAGACCAAAAGGTATGACGTCGTCTGAAAACCGGCCTCCGGGTTGCCGGATGGCCGGGCTGAAGCCCGGGATGCGACCCACGACCTTTAAACGACCTCAGATGGTGGGTGATCACGACTCAAATGTTTTGGCAAGTGCACGCTTGATGTGTGCTTCATCTTGTGGCTGGAGTTGCTTGAACAGGCACCAATGTGGACCTTCACACTCAGCCACAAAAAAATGCAAACGTTGAAGCAGCAGTAATAATAACCATCATGTTGAACAACTAATTTGTTTGCAAGATCCGCAGGTTTCTAAGCCGTCGCCACAGACGCTGCAGGATGCAGATGTGCAACTTTCCATGCCTTGGGCCTGGCTTCTACGACTGGTCGCTAAGCACGCATTTGGCAAACAACTTGTTGGACGAACCCAAGGCGCAAAAAGAAGGGGGAGCGCCCAGGTATAGACCGCAAAGATGGTCTTGTCAGACGGAGTCCGTTTTTGCCCAGAGACGCTATAGGGGGCTTCAAGACTCGGGATGCGAAACGCCGGCCGCGTAACACGATGAACAACTAAGACTCGATGAACAACTAAGACCTTTCATCCAGTTTCAAGACCGCGAAAGGCCTTAGACTGAGCATCGCAGCAGTTTCTCCTTGCGAGGCCTTTTGCCTGTTGGGCTTGGCTTTAGTCTACATGGCCACCGTACAGCAGGAGGCAGAGCAAGGCACTTTTCCGGGAACCAAGGCGTGTGCGTGTGGACAGAACTTAGGGCCATTCGTGTTAGTAGCAGCTACATGTTACTGAGGTGCCCCTTATTGGTCAATAGTTCTTGACAGTTGTGGCTGTTGCAACCCTGTTGTCACCAGAATGCACTTCATCGCGAGACAGACAGTTGAGATCTCAAAGGCCAAAGGAGGAAATGATCCTGCCGATGTTCTGCATGGTTTTCACAGGTGTTTTACCCTGGTTTGGAAACTTGGCTTATTCTTCTTGACAAGGTCCACCTGTGACGATCACCCAGTGAGGCCAATCGCCATCCCTTTCCCTTGTCGGACGATCTGCTGGGAGAGGGATTTCTGCGTGCTCGGATCAGGTCGGATGTCGCGCTTCAAGAAGATGTGGGCCATCTTGCTGAATCGCCGGGCCACCAGAACTTGAACCAATATCCTCAGGTCGGATGGGCTCAGACATGGACCCCCAGGTAGGCCTGCTGGTAGAATTGTACTGCAGTTTGGAGTTTAAGTAGAAATGAGATGATCCTCAAATAGTTGTTGATATGTGATACCGCATATGATCATATTTGGGCGGATCCAGGTGGTTGCTTGCATCGATCCACCAAAAACAACCCTTCGTTTGAAGCCTCCTTCGTCCCACATCCACCCGGTGCCACGGCCGACTCCGAGGCGCCTCGAAGTGAGAGCCGGAAGCGCTATCCGTGCGCTCTGGGTGCTGGCCCGTAGCAAACACAAGTGATATCAAGTGATCATCTATTGTGGAACCATGTGGAACCCACATGGTTGCCGTTTGTTGTCCTCAAATCGTCACACGTTGGCTTTCATGTTCAAGATACTGTACATCAACATACTGCAGCCTTTGGAAGCTGCCTCAAGCAGATGCCTCAGATGTGCAGGTTCTGTTGCAAGAGGAAAGATGTGACAAAACGCTGAAAAGCAGCCAGGGAAGCCGATGACGAGTTTGGTTTTCCATGTTTCGGGGCTTGTTTGGGTTGCCGGCTGTCCATTTCCGACTGATGCGGGATGCAGACCCAGAGGACCCAGAAACTCCAATGAATGAATCGCAAACTTCAGTCCATGATCTGCACAGAAAATCTTACAATGTGGCTAGCGGCTAGCAGTTCCAGTCCAACCAGGTCAAAATCCGAGTTCCAGCGGCCTTTGTAGATTTTTGTCACTTACTGCACGTCAGCGCCAAGCGCCGTCACCGTGAGCGCCAGCGGCGCTTAGCTTTCAGGGCCGCAGTCCATTCGATTCCGCGACGGATCGACCAACGGATGACGCGACATGTCGAACCGTTCGAAACAGAGTTGAAAACGGTCGAAACAGAGTCAGGTGCCCAGCAACCGATCTTGAAGCGCAATGAGCAGAATGAGCATGGGTAACATACTTTGTGATGTTTTGTGGAAATGTCGGAGATGTCGGACTGGGCACGCAGTCTCCGACTATCCAGTGGCGTTTCAAAACCATGCGGTGGCACTATGTGGCACTCATGTTCGAAGAGCTGAAAATAAGGGTTGCTTGGTCGATCTTGGTCGCTTAGGAAACCGTGCGCCAGTTCTTTGGGAACCCAGGAGGAACAACTCTGATGTTCAGCAACATCTTTGGTTTTACAGGAGGATGTTCCTCAATATTCCAGGTCTTTGGGATCCAGGACAATCCATAATCCATGAGTCATTTGTTTCGTTGTTCTCAACGGTTTCCTGTGCTTGCATGAACGACTTCGGCGGATGGCCAGGCCTTGACGCAGACGACCAAGATGTGGCTGCTTGGTTTCTGGCCAGGGATCTGCAAGCCTGCAAGGCCTGCAAGGCCTGCAAGGAGCAAGTAGAACCAGCCCAAGGAAGACATGGTTCCCCAAGAAGACATGTGGTTTTCGGGCAGGTGGCGACCATGAATGTTCAGAGGGAAAAGGGAATCCGAAGGTCATCGTCGGAAGTCTCGGGAGGTAAATGTTCCCTCATCTTCATCATCTCAGGATTTGCTTTCCCTGAGGCAATTGAAGAACCTGTATCATTTCATTTCAGTTCTACATCCGACTTAATTATGCGAGGTATTGCGAGGTAACTACACACTATGTCTTATAAGATGTCTTAAGTACATTCGTTGCGACCTTCTCAGGGGCTGAGGGGCATGGAGGCTGAATCCTTCACAGTGTTGCAATGATGTTTGGCTTCATGGAGGATGTTGTGCATTTACTCCATTCTAGCAGCACAATTTGCCGTGTGTGAGTCCCACAAGAAGGGTTTCGCCCGCCCAATATCGCTGACAGAACAGCTTAAAAACCGGGGGTACGATATGCTGAAAGTTGCAGCAGACCCATGATGACCCATGTGTTTCCGCGCAGTGCTGTTCGATTTGTCGGGTCAAGTACATATCTCCCAAGTATGCCCCCGAAATTGGTGGGTGCCTTATTAACAATGTAAAATCGGTGGAGCGACCATTCACTTGTGACTCCTCAGTTCACACAAGTGAGGCAAAATGCGGATTCCATGAGCAAGGACTTGGAACAATCTCTGGAGGACTGTCTGTTGGTGGTCGATCCTCTCGTTCCGAGCCCGAGCTCGGCATGCGATCCGACATAGCAGGACAGCCTTCAGGACTAAACAGCCCAGATGTTGATTGGAGACTTAAACGAAGGCACCCAAAAAGCAGCTTGGCTTTGATTCCGACTACCCATATGCTACCCATATGCTCCCGAGATGTGATACTCGACTTCCTCGTGAATCGGGTCGACCTCACAGGCCCCACCCTGATCGAGCCAAACACGTCACGCGGACCCCACGCGAACGTTCGCCCAGCGAAAGCTCAGAGAACCTGGCAGAAAAGCCTGGCTGCGAACGTCCGTGTGTTGTGCAGGATGCCAACAACGAGTTGGCAGATGTCAAGGAGCAGGTCGTCGGAGCACCCAGACTCCATGGTCGGCTGGAAGAGTGGTGAAATAACCTCCGGAATTCCTGGAGAAAATCTCCCTGGCAGTTACTGTAACACTGTAGTTGAAAACTCGGATTGCTTTAGCATCCCATAAGGTGGAAATTCCTTTGTGGAAACGGGTGGGGTGGGGGGTCAACCCCTCAGATCGGAATCCTAATGTGGATGTTTTAGCTGTTGATAGCTGTTGAACCGATCCATTCCGACAGAAGCTGAGGTGAAGTAGCCACTCATCATTAGCTACCGGATGTTTTCCCAATATTTTCCCTACAGGTGGTTCAGGATTTCTTCTCAGCAGCTAGCAGCTAGCAGCTAGCCTGGCTAGCCTCTTTTCCTTGAACTTCCAGTGTTCATGAACTCGTATCTCCTGTGGATGTCATACAATTCATAATGAGTTCACGCTGGCGGCCGCGGAGATCATTCCGTTTGATTTTCCTGGAGTCGTGACATGAACACATTATGTAGAGATATCTTGTGTGCCGCCTATCAACCCAGACAACATCCTTGTCATTTTATTTGTATGCATATCCTGATGATTGCCCCGAGATCAGCATGCAAATGTCTGCGAAGATCTTTGGCACAAAATGCAATGTATAGTGAAGGTGTTCTTCCCTTTGTGACAATGGTTTCTGCAGGAGCAGGTCATTCACTGCTTCTGCGAAATGATGGGAGTGCTGTGGCTTGCGGAAGGAACCAATATGCACAATGCAACATTCCACCTTTGGAGGAGGGTATGTGCTACACCCAAGTTTCTGCAGGAGGTGGTCATTCAGTGCTTTTACGAAGTGATGGGAGTGCTGTTGCTTGCGGGTGGAACCAATATGGGCAATGCGACATTCCGCCTTTGGAGGAGGGAGTGTGCTACACCCAAGTTTCTTCAGGAGGAGCACACTCAGTGCTTTTGCGAAGTGATGGGAGCGCTGTTGCTTGTGGAGCCAACGATGATGGACAATGTGACATTCCACCTTTGGAGGAGGGAGTGTGCTACACTCAAGTTTCTGCAGAAAAGTGTCATTCAGTGCTTTTGCGAAGTGATGGGATTGCTGTTGCTTGTGGAAGGAATGACGAGGGACAATGCAACATTCCACCTTTGGAGGAGGGAATGTGCTACACCCAGGTTTCTGCAGGAAGATGTCATTCAGTGCTTCTGCGAAGTGATGGGAGTGCTGTTGCTTGCGGATCCAACCTTATGGGACAACGCAACATTCCACCTTTGGAGGAGGGAATGTGCTACACCCAAGTTTCTGCAGGAAGAAGACATTCAGTGCTTTTGCGAAGCGATGGGAGTGCTGTTGCTTGCGGAGGGAACGATCTTAGACAATGCAACATTCCACCTTTGGAGAAGGAAGTGTGCTACACGCAAATTTCTGCAGGAAATGATTTTTCAGTGCTTCTTCGAAGTGATGGGAGCGCCGTTGCTCGCGGAGCGAACGATGAGCGACAATGCAGCATTCCCATGTTTGCAACCGGTAGCTATGTTTCTGACTTTGGTAAAGACTGCGTCTTGCAAGCAGGCGTTGCCTTGGAAGATGATGGAGCTGTGCTGACATGCTGTGATTTGGCCGGGCATGAGGTATTGCGACTGAGGGTAAATGCATCTGACAAAGCCTGGAATACGCATAAGCGCATTGTGAGTGACCTTCAGGTTAACCTTCAAAATCTTCGTTTAGTCTTGCCTGATGGACAGTTGTTGGCCTCAATCTGCAGGGTAAGTCCACTGGCCACGATTGCAGATTTGAGTGAACGGCAGTGAACTGCAGTGAAGCGTGTTCCATTGTGTTCTAGCTCCGTCATGAGCAAAGGGGATCACTAATATCCAAATCAAGCCAATACAGTGCAAGTTAATGCAGTGCCCACTCAGTCATTGCTGTGCAGTTGCCAACTGCCCACAAGTGGAGTTTCTAGGACGTCATGTCTTACACCCAGATGTTTGCATCCAGAGTGAAGGCATCGCTGTTGCTTGCGGACGTTGAGTTTCGGAAACATGGGACATCCCTGGCTGTTTTTCTTTGCAGCCATACGCAACTTGCGCAATAAAAACGATCAAACAAGTTAAAGACGATTCAGACCATGCAAAATCCGTGGACTATTATATAGACATGATCTTGTAAAGACATCTAAAGACATCTAAAATTGGTAAGACATCTTTTATCTGACATAAGATGGTATATAGACATATACCATAGAAACATATAGAAACTATTTTGTAACCATCTGGTCTAAAGACATCTAAAATCATCTAAAGACCATGCTTTCGAAGAAAGCCGTGCTGGCGTGACGGACGTCCAGTCCGTGAGCCGCTCGTCGTAACTTGGTCCGGGCGGATGGTCAGTCAAAACGAGCGTGTCGTCGGTGGCTTTGGACGGACAGGGGGAACGTTGAATCTACTGAACTCATATCCTTTTCCAAGTGATTTGATGCTTTAGGGGCTTGGAGATTTGGTTTATACTTCCAGTCCATCCTAATCCCGGTTCGCAACGTGTTTCAGAGTTCATTTTATGACATGGAACATATTATTGCAATTTATATAATTGCCTCATGATATTGCAATTTATTGAAATATATGTTAATATCGAGCCCAAAAAAACACCAGACATGTGCGAATCATGTGGCCCTCCAAATTCCTCGGCCACCGCAAGGGTTGACCCTTCGGTGCTCGTCCTTCCGCGCCCGCACGGCCGGCACGCGTGCGACCGTTCCCCGGTGGTTGGAGTCGGGACGCCATCAGGATGCCTTGCGCAAGGCGCGGGCGAGTTGTGGGGGATGGTGGGGGCGAAAGAGATGGTTGTGGTGTCTGAAAGTTTGGGACGGTGCTTCTGATGATGCGCTTACTGAATCTGCAGAGTTTGGAGGGTCCCGTGTATTTGGGATGAATACCCAGACATTGGAGTCATCCTTTGTGGACTTTTGCGTCCGGTGTGTGCATCCAAATGTGCGGTCGAAAGGGGAACATGATGGAACTTGTATGTTCTCGTAAATCCTCGGGAGATTCGCAGACTATGAATGTGAGGCACATTGATGGCCCCTGCATTGATGTCTTTCGGGTTTCCGAGCTGCTGGCCACACGTCCTCGGGGTCCTCGACAGGGTTCTGTGGCATAATGGAGTTCCTAATGACACTTCCGTATATAGTTCCGGCCTTTTGTAACCCTTTTGATGCTCGATTGAATCTTTTGAGCGTCCCTGGGGCAAAAGGGTGGGTGATCCCTGGGCATACAGGATTTCCAGAACAAAACAGAAGAAACAATGTGTTGCTCCTCACCACCCAGCACTTTGGCACTGAATGACACCCAGCACGAGCGACCATCTTGCCTATGGTTTTGGGGACTTCCACTCCAGGTGTTTTGCTTCGAAACAAACGATTGAATTGTGCACATGCATGCGCACGAAACAGCGTCAATCTATCGCAGGAGCCAGGCTTCCTGCGTGAGAAGATGACACAGATGAAGGAGGAGCACGAGAAGGCCAGAACATTTCAGGGCCTACGCGATGGTGGATTGACAGGGTGATAGCCATTCTTAAGACATTCTTTTCCCGTCGGTGCCATTCATACGTGTCGTCGAAGCACTCCGTCGGGATCCCGTCCGTGCCGTCGAGCGTTCGGACCGAGGAGTTGGAGTCTCTGCAGCAGCAGTTGGAACAGGCTCAGAAGGACGGTCCTTGGGGAACAGTGCGAGGGACCTTGGGTTTACTATGTTTTCCTTGGGTTTGATCGGGGGTGCCGCAGGGAAAGAAGACACAACGGCGGCTGGAGAAACCAAGGCTGGGTTGGGGTCAATGCCCAGACGTGTGGCAGATCACGGCTGTATTTACCACCATATATACGTATAGTCTCTATAACATGATGTGTATATACGTATAGTAAACAAGGTCTTGGGAGCAGCCTTGTATAGTTCTCAGGCACTTGCTTCCAGGGATGCTCTTGTACTTGCTTTTCTGGGCGATAGCAGGTGGGGTTTCGCGTCGTGGACATGGCAAAACGTAAGTAAAGCTCTCTTGTGGCTTTAGGACTCCCTTGGAAAAGTGGGTGTCCCTTTGCTGCATGCATCAAGATCCAGCATGCATCAAGATCCAGTCCTCACTCTCTTTGGGCTAGACCAGAAGCTCGTCAGATTTTACAAAGGAGTCCCATTGCCCAGGTCGGGGTTGGTTGGGGATGTGTATATATTATATATATATTTACATTATTATATCATATATGATCATATTATATTTGTTATATCTGATCACATGTTCATGCTTGTTCCCTTGAAGTGGTTCATCAGAGTTGGGGACCTCAGCATTGGGGAAGAATCGGTCCGGTCCAATAGTCCCCAACTCGTGGCTTCAATCATCCACTAAGAGGTGTCAAATGTGGACCCGATCTTCGAATCCTTGATACTTACAACCACCGCACTCCCCCTGCGAGGAACTCCAAGAAGAGAAAGAGAAAGAGTCGCCTGAGCCCCAAGCGATCCGAAGGGTCCCCGGTCCGGCGGCAAGCGGAGGCGAAGCAGCGTGCGAAAATCGTTGGGTCCGCATGAAGCCAATCAGAGAGACTCACAGACTCATTGATACACAGTGGTCCTATATTCGATGTTTCACCCCCGTGCTCCGTGGGAGATGCGAAGATGCCAAAGTCGGCCAGGTGTTCCAAGCGCTTTGATAGGTGTTCAGAACTGAGATAGGTGAACATGGGGCTGCACAAGAGTTCGGATCAAGTCCCAAACAGGCAGCTATCAAGGGGTGGTAGGGAGTCTTCTGGACAACAAAGGTACTTTCCTCCTCTACAAAACGGTGGTTATCCACAACAATGATTATTTCAGCGAGTGCATACGGTATAAACATACAACATATTTGGATTGGGTTTGGAGGACTCTTAGAAGAACCTAGGAGAAAGCTTGCCCTCACAACATCTAGCATAGAAGCTAACAAAAGACCGATGGGAGCAAAGTCATGTTGCAAACTGGCGGTTTCCATGGTACTTCAGGAAAGGGTATCTATGGAATTCTATGGATAACATCACGGTTTTGTGTGCTAGGAGATTGGGTATCGCTATTGAGAAAGCAAAGAAAGGCAAAGCCAGAGAGTGTGTGTTTTGTTCTGGATTTGATCCAAGATAGCCAGCATCTTTTTGCAATGATGCCAGCTGCTCAGGGACAACCCTATGGTTGCCGCCTTGGGGAAGAAAGGAAGCCAGAAGCCACTTGTCAAAATCGGTTGTGGCATGACCGCACAGGGTATTCGGGTAGTTATTCGGGTGTATTTTAGTCATGGCTAGCTCACCATGCTCAGGTTTTGATCCAGAGGGAGCTGTTCTGCCAAATGTTCGGTCAAAAGAGCAAATCTCAGCTGGAATTAACAGATGGTCAAGCGAAGAAGCCACTGAGTCAGAAGACGCCTTGTTGGGTTTTCGATGGCTTTCGAAAAAGTTAGAGAGACCCAAAAGCCATGAGTCCCACATGTTCGGCTTCCAGTCCTCAATGTGCCCAAATGTTCTTTTGCACCTTGAGAGACCCAAAGGTGCCAAAGGACTCAATTGGTGAAGTTTCGACTTGCGCCATTGGTCCCAACTTCTTTCACATGTCGCATCGTTTCGCATTGGTGCTTTTCTTGGGACCTGAAGGGCAAGGTGAAGCTTCGAAGATCTTCCTTTTTGCTTTGGCTTCTCACCCCCCGCAGAGCCTTCGACATGATATTTGACCTGTGAATGAGTGCATAAACAAAGGCAAGTCTTCCAGAGGAGTGCGCTGACAGCGACTGTGTTCATATCTTTTTTGGGGTCCTCGACCAGATGTGAGGATCGACCGGGACTGTGGGACAACGGCGCAGACCGGTCATCGAGGCGTCGGTCGACCGCGTCATCGGTCGACCGTGCAGCTGATCGGTCCCAAAAAAGGGCCTAAGATGAAACGACACAACGTGGCTCAGAAGACATTCTTCTCGACTCTTTGTCCAACAACAGCATCTAGAATCCAATTGAGTCCACGATCCCGCACCCCAAGCCTGACCGCGAGTGTGTTGCAGACCAAATCAAGTGGATCTTTGTGCACGCACGTCCTGGTGCTCATTCCATGTTGTTCCCCATGTGTCAGTTTTATCGTCCACGGCACGTATACACCTTGCCAGCTGACTAATCTTGCTCATGCTCTTGACAGTCAAGAGGAACATCAATGCTTTCCAACCTTTCCATGTCTTCCCCGAGGATTTTGCTGAGTTTGGGGAATGAGCTTGGTCCTGACTGAGCTGTGCCTCACACCAAAACCCAGTTCAGATCAGTAGGATCGCTAAAAGCTTCGATTCACTCCAGCCTCACACCGAAACATGCCGCCTCCCTTCTTCCTCGACTCCCGTCTTCTGTGCTTCCCTTTCACAACCCCACGCAGCAGCGCGCGCCTCCCCACCCGAACACCACGCGATGGTGATGGCGGCGGCGCTGCGCGTCGGCGAAGCGTCCGAGGTTCGAAAACCTGGCCGACGCCATCGCCTCCACGCAGCAGAGCTTCGGGCCACAGGCGAGCTTCAGAAGAGACCTTCGGGGTGGCTGGCAGGGGGAGTATGAGTTTTGGGGGCTGCGCATCGGCTGCGCAGCGGGAGTTTGGTGGATCCAAGGCAATCCAAGGCAGACTGGTGTGGAGTTTTCATCCGGAAGTTTGTCGATCGAGGCGTGTGCCAAGGACACCTGCTAATCCTGCTCCAGAGTTTAAGGCATATTAAAAACCACAAAACAGGCACGCAATAGATGGTGGCGCATGTACAGTTGGAAGAGCAGAGATACAGGATGATACAGATGTTCATGGCACACCATTGGGAATTCTGCCAGCTGATTCTTGAAGCGTGCCCATATGGGCTCAACGTTTTGTTGATTTTTCGTGAGCATCAAAAGCAGCAGTCAATGCTTCACCGGTTCTGCGCAGGAGCAGTTCCTGATTGCTTTGAACCTTTTGAAGTCCGTGCCCAATTCCCAGGCTGGCTTAACAGTTTATTTTTGTCGAGTGTAGCTCGTTTGGAATTGCTGGGACCGTAGTGCTGTTGCTACAAAAACGTCGACTAAAAATGGTTCTCTCTTTGTAGTCTCCATCGCATCGGCAGGAACCAGAAGCCATACGAGGGCTTTCACCAAACTTAGTTCAGTGGTATATGGATGTCACAGTCATAAAGCCATGTAAAGCCACGGAGCCTTAGAGCTCAAACGAGTGCATTTGCGTCATAGTCGTTGAGCAAGCTCGTGAAAGATCTACAAAAGGCCAGGCGCTCTTGTATGTTGTCTACTATCAAGCTTGTATGAATTAACCATCATATTATATAATCAACTTGTTTAAATCCCAAACTCATGCAGAACCTGCTAGAACATCATGTTTGCTGGAGAGACAGCCCTTCCATCCAGCAGTGAAGACACCGGAGAACATTCCTAGGTATATGCAGGAAATGTTGCAACCGCTCGCCCAGCAACCTTTAAACATCCATGTCTTATATATATATATATATATACGTGCGTACCTCACATTCTTTTGAAGCATTCGAGCTCGACCTTCGAGGATGGGCCTTGTTGCCTCACACCCTCACCTCCTTGCCGCTATCAGAAACCACTTGCCTTGTAAGGATCGGCTTTTGCACATGATTCTATGGTGAAGCATGGTAAAGCTGAACGCTGGCTCATTTGTTCCTCATATATATCTATATATAGTTGCCTTTCGCTCGCCTTCTCTTCCGCTTCCACTCCGTCGCGCAGATCACCAAACCTGGCGACGTGTTGAAGGTGGGCCGGTCACCCGAACGGATCACCGAAAAGACGGTCACCCGACCCGTCACCGGCGGCAGCAATTCGTGGAGATCGTCAGTTGCTTTTATCCCGGTGCTTTTTTGTGTTGTTTTTTTTAAACCTCAGGGAGTTGTGGGGGCATGGGGCATCCAATTGTTATATGCAGTAAACCAAATTGTTTGGCGCGTCTACGAGGTCGGCAGCGCGATGTTTGTAGCCAATGCTGGTGTTTTTTGTTGCCTTCCTTCATACGCCCAAGGTTGTTGCACTCCCTTAACTGAAATTGTCTTGGGACGGGCTGTCGCACTTTGCGGTTCTCACAGGGACGTACAGTCTGTTCAGAGTATCTAATTTTTCTGTAGACAGCGGAAAGCCACAGACCGATTTTGGATGGGGTCATTTTAAACTGCCTACCTTTGGAAGATTCTGCCAGCTACTGGCGCAAACACTCATATGGCTGCTTGGATGATCTTGAAAAAAATCAACCATTGCCTCTTTGCGGGTTTGGGACCATTCTGCCCCCCAAATTTCAAATGATTGAATGTGTCCTTAGTCCATTCTTCTGGGTTTTTACAGGTTCTAACCAGCTTTGCGCAGTAGTTGAATCGTGTGGGAGATGTTCTTGGCGCGCACACGCCACACTTCACGCAGGATTCCAAATAAAGGCTCCATGCTAGATCTGCAGCACCGTCAGCTCCATGTGCAGGCCATTGTGGAAGAAGCGCGACCGGCGCTAATGAAGGAGACAAGATTTGGATAGATTTGGATTTGTTGCTGGCATTTCATCCTATGAATATCGTCTGAGTCTTAGTGCTGATGGAGTGACACCATATCCAAGAATGCCTTGCCCCTAGCTTTTGACTGCAAGTAGGGTTCATGCTGCTTGACAGGCCAAAATAAGTGTGCGGTTGATTCAAGAAAAGGACTTGTTCAGTATGATTCAGTATGTACTTTTACTGAGGAACAAAGGGACAAGAAGATATGCAACTTTCACAAGACACCACGGAGGGTTTTAATATGTTTTACTGAACAAATCAAAAAACATCATACTCATACAGCAAATGTGTGTGCATTGAAATAGGGAGGCCCCTGAAAAAAATCTATTGCCAGAGGAAACATCCACTCAAGCTGAGTGGTTGGGAGTTGAGAGGTCTCCTATTCAGATACTCGCCAGTATACTCGCCTATATATACTGTAGCTACTTGGATGTCTTGAATGATTCTTGTTCATGAATGATTCTTGCAATGAATCGAACATGCCTCGATGCCGACGACCCTCTAACTAACCCATGACTGAATGGGATTGGGGTATATTGGGATACTGTATATTTAGCACCAGAGGAGAAAGGTGCTTTTCCTCCCCTTTCCTCCCCAGGAGCTCTTGAACATGGATCACATGGCTCTGGGCACCTCAAAACATCGTTTGGCCATGGCGCAAAAGCCTGGGAGCCCAGGAACTTTTTGTTGGAGCTGCTCGGGTAGGCACCGCCCGCGAATCAGGACATCATAGAAACATAATATAGACCGTATATATTCATTCATAGATGAATATGATCATTGTTATATATGTAATACGTATGTATTACAACACATATAAATAGAAAATGATAATAACTGTATATGTAAATGGTATCTAATGCAATATGTTGTGATTCTCCGTAGGCTGTTCACATGTGCAGGATGCTGTTCATCAAACCTTTTGTTAGGGAGTTTATGTGCCCTCAAATGTTCTCAATCCTTGAAACAGCTGTTGATGGGTTGAATGGACCCAGAAAACCATGGAGGGAATAGTTACTACTGTAACTAGGCCCATACATGGGGTAAGTGTATTTAACTATTCGATATATCTGAGGGAAGTCAACGGCCTAAGCTCTGAGCCCTCGTGATCGCCCAGGTTGATCACCAACATCCCAGAGGCCAGAGCGAACAAATTGGGAGCGGACAGACTGACAGGGCATGGCACTTGTGTCACGAAGGCATGGCATAGCAAAGTGTCATTTGAGGGCATGTGTCTTTCTGCATTGAAACACACTCCGCACAGCCAACAGTTCTATCCAGTTCTCCCATGTCCTCCCGAACCTCCAATTTGGAAGAGACCTCCCCAACCTCCATTCTCCTTTGTGTACGTCGCGCGACACTCACGACACTCACGACACTTGCGTGCTCTCTTCTCGCCCCACGGTGTGGTTCTCCGTGTTCTTTTTCGGGTGGGCGATGCGGCGTCAGGAAGATTCCGCCCTGGTGGCCGACATCGTCCCTGAACACATCGGGAAGGAGATGGCCGTCAAGGCGACCCATCCGACCGGACCGGGGAGCGGGTCTACGCAGTGGCGGGTCGGACAGAGTCTGGGGCATGGTAGACGAATGCCGAAATCAAATTGTAAAAAGCATATGAAATCATATACAACATGTTTTTAATATCACATATAACAGCATGAACCCTTGAAACTAAGGGCACAGTTGAAAACATTGACTCCGTCACTATGACATCCTTCTCTCGATGTGTAAAATGTCAAAGATTGGACATAGATCACGCCATCAATACACCAACATACTTGTATATACGTAACATCAGATATTCACAATGCATTTTTTACATCAGATTCCAACAAACAGATCACTGAAATGATTGCCCGGAGCATCCAGATGAAAACATGGTGGCGGTCTGCCACTCACCGAGGTCCTTGGGGCCTCGGCGACGGAGGAAGCCTCGGGAGAAGTGCATGGACAAGCCGTGCCTCGGCGAAGCCTCGGGTCCAACGGGGAGGACGGTGCCTCGATGGCGGGATGGTCTTCAAGTAGCTTGGACAGGTAGCTAAGTATGGGGAAGCTCTAAGCAGTTCTTTGGCTTGGGTGGGGTGTGCTCATATTGCAGGAAATCAAAGACGGGCGAAGGTTTAAGTTTCAGAAACGATATCTTTGCTGTGTTTTGTATGATTTCATCTGTGGACTTGAACAATATCCTTAAATTATAGTCCTGGTTTGAACATCCATCCATCCATCCATCCATCCATCCATCCATCAATCAATCAATCAATCAATCAATGTGTGTGTGTGAGGACAAGATGTTTGCTCCTCTCGATGTTCTCTCACAAGTCCTGCGCTTCTTGCGGTGCCGCGACTCGACTCCAACTCAGATGGGCTTCGACCCCAACATCGACCTCAGCCATGGGCCTCAGATCGGGGTTCTGAGAGAAACGCATCGCTGTGCGAGGAAGTAAAACAAGGTGCCGTTGTTGAGTTTGTTGGTGAAAATGGTCCTTCTGAAACAGATGTGAAGGGTGGTCCTTGTTGGTCAAAGCAGATGTGAATTTTTCGGAAATGCCATTGTATGCATTCCTTCCT
Source organism: Durusdinium trenchii (assembly GCA_963970005.1). Lineage (NCBI taxonomy): Eukaryota > Dinophyceae > Suessiales > Symbiodiniaceae > Durusdinium > Durusdinium trenchii. The sequence continues at coordinate 307,915 of CAXAMN010023662.1, forward strand.
TGCTCTCCCTCGACTCTGCAGGAGGTGGGATGATTTCAGGGATCAGTTGGGATTCCTGTGTATCTCCATCTCCAGTTTGCTTGTCAACGATCATCACCTACCAGGCCACCACGTTTTCATGACGTATACAACTAGTTATTTTTTTCACTTTGGTTGGTTCATCACCAACCATTACTGGGCCTCAACTTGGATTGCAAACTGCTGCACCTGCTGCACCCCTCTTCAGAACCCCAGCATCGCCCAGGTCCACGTCTTTTCCGTTCGCTCGCCCAGGCAAAAAGGTGAAGTGGTCCTTGATGCGGAGGTGCTGCCCTGCGGGAGCGCAGCCCCGCGCGGGTCAAGCGGGCGAAGCGGGTGAAGTGGGTTCCATCTGTCTTCCAGGTCAAGAGCCATTCATATTTAGTTTAGATGTTTAAGATGCTTCAAATCATTACAGATACATCCAGAGACTGAAGAGTGTTGCTTTGCATATGGTGTCCAAGATTTGTTGGGCTCTTCACCTCCTGATCGGTCTCATGGCCCCAAAACCCAAGTGTTGAAGAATTGAACGGTGTTTGGCCTAGTGAAATCGAGGACATGCACCAATTTCATGCTATGTCCATTTATGTTCCATGTTTCTTTTGTTGGAATTCGAGGTAGTCATAAAATCACCATCCTCTTTTTCAGACTGCTCAATGAATGCTGTTTTCTTCAAGCACCACCTCGGATGTGTTCTCAGCGACTACTAGTAGCGTCTTTGCTCCTAGTAGCGATGCCCTTTGTTACTAGTAGCATTTTTACGGCGCCTTTTGGGGGGTGAGGTTCATCAAGAAGTTGAACTCGACGGAGGTGAAGGCCCGGCCCAAGCGCTTTGGGGCGCTTGAGTCGAGCGGGGAGTGGCATGTTGCGTCGATGGCGTGAGTGGTGTGGCCCCTGGTTGGTACCTGAAGGAAGTCTTCCTTCAGTGGTCAACAAGGGTCAACATCTGGTGAAAGCAGAGTGGAGTTCTCCTAGTCAATATTTGTAAAGACTGGAGAAGACTGGTGTAAAGTGGAAGGAATTTCAGGTCATCTATATAAGTGTGCCTTTCAAAACGCTGGGGTTCGGTGACCCGATGGCTCAAGCTTCACGCTGAAGCTCTGAGCTAACTTTCCCTCCTCAAAGTGCCTGGTAGAAGGAAAGTCCAACCATGTCAACTTAAGGCCTTGCCTGACCCCCCTCTCTCTCCCGGAGGGGATTGGAGAGACCAATGCTAGTACAACTGGATTGCAGATGAAGTGCTGGTGTTGGCATGTGTGGGCAATCCACAGTAGGGGATGTGATTGGATGTAGCAGATGTCACTTCCTGCAGCAAGATCTGTGGGAGGTGACAGGGATCGATTTTCCTGTGGCAATGATGTTCTTACCAAGGCACTTCTGGCAAGATCTGGGTCATGGGTCACGGACTCTCAGTACTGGCAATTAGGGGTCGTGTTGAACAAGAAAACGTTTGAGGTGCTACTAAAGCAAGACATGAAGACAGAGGGGCAACAGAAATTTTGCACACATTAATGTGGACAAAGCTGTTCTTTTGTTTCAATTACTACTGACATTATGGAGTGTACAATATACCATGCAGCCCTCCCTCGAAAAACATCTCTTTGGGTGGCACTTCTCGACTGCCCGTCCTGGACTAGTCCGAGGACTTGCGCGTTGATGTTGAAACTGCGTTTTCAAACGGCATGGACAGAACCTCTTCGACGAGCTGGGTCAACGCGCGAGGAAGGCCATTCTGCCGAGGGGCTCAGTGTATTTCAGTGTGCCCTGAGCGCAGTGGTATGGTTTGTTAGAGACGCAGGATGTCCGACACGCAGCAGGTGCTTGGAACAGAAAATTGTCAGGAGTGAGCAATGAACTTTCTTCAAAGTTGTAAAGTTCACTAACAGGTGCTAGTGCTGGTGTAAGCAACAGCATCAGATATAAGCTAGGCAGCTAGGCTCAAAAATAGTGAAAAGTGACGAATAGTCAGCAGGTGGTCACGGGATTTCGACATGCAAAACACACTCACCAAAAACGATAACATGACCGACGCAAAAATACACTCACCAAAATCCTGATGACCTGCAACTCCACAACAAATGTTGATCGTCGCTCTATACACTTAACGTATCTTCAAGTTTACCACCGATCCCAGGAGTGCTATTTCGGCTACGTTCGATATGCGGTTTAATCCGGTTTGGTCGGGATGAGAAGAAAAGCAGGACCATGTGCATGGTTCCCTGGCTTTGACAATAACTGTATAATATTATATATATAAAAGATGGGACGGCCTAGTTGGGATTCTGGCTGTGTTGTTCAGTACAAAGATCACCTTTTTGGCCCAACTGTGAGCTGTCATGGACATCCATTCCCTATCATATGCTGACGATTCGTTCCTTTAGAGGGCTCAACCCTCCCCACCCAGCTCCCTGCGAACGCCTCACCAGCTTTCACGCACTGCCTTTGTTGGATTTGTCCCATGCTCACGAAGAGTCAGTCAAGCGCATAACTCAGCATGAGTGTTTCACCACCTGCATTTTCTTCGGCATCATCGTCGTCCTTTTCATTTCTCCTCATCATCATCATCGTGGTCCCACTTACAGTAATTACTCATCCCCACCAACCTCAGATCGTCCAGCCCCTTCAACTGAATCTCCCCACTCCCCTGTGCCTTCCACTTCACTCCTCTTCACTCTCCACCCATCCATCCCACCGTTCCCGGGTGCAGCTCCCTCATCTTCCCCCAAGCGCTCGAACCGCTCCGGCACGAGTCTCCACCGAGTCTACACCGAGGGTCGACCTCTTTGATCTCCAAGATCCCGCGGACCTGGAGACCTGTGCGGAGATGATCTTCGTGGAGCGCCACGTGTCGCCCCGCCCCGTTCCGTGTTCTGTTGTTGGATCTGTTGTTGGCGCCACCGGTCGGGAGCTAGAAGATGGTGAGGTACCTTGCAAGATCGTGCAAGCTTTGTGTGTGCAAGTCTTTTGTATTCACGGAGAGGAAGACTTGGTGGGAGGCAGGTAGGGCACATCTGACAACTGCTAAGTTTTGTTGGGTGTTTTCGAATCGGTTTGCTGTTTGGCGGGAGGAGAGGAATTTGGACTCATGTTTAAGCGGGTGATGCCCAGTGAGGGATTTGCCTGTTTCCATTGTGCTGTAGTCGCGACCATTTGTTGATTTGGTTTCGCACTCTGAAGGCCTGTTTTAGACGAACCCCCAAAATGAGTTGCCAAAGTAAATGGAATATAGGACTAGGATTCCAAGCCCGTTTCAAACGGGGCAACAGTGTTTTTTTCCTGTGCCTTCCAAGCGTTTGACAATGGGTGTAACTGTTACAGTGAGTGGGCCCTGGCGCAGTTTCGATAGTCTTGCCCAAACCACCAGAACAATGAACAGCTAATACAGACATATATAAACAAACATGTTATATTTATTACAATTACTATATAGGTATATACAATATACTATAATTCTAGTGTTTGCCTGTTTGCTGGAATCGGTTCGTGATGTTGCCAACATATTCAAACCATGGGGAAAAATTCAATGAAAGGCAACAACAGATTCTAGAGTCATTCTAGTCCAAGGTCATTTCTTCACGATGTGCAGACCCCGAAGCTGGGGCTCAAGCCCGCCGGCATTCCACAGATATCAACTTTGGAGAGCCCCCCTTCAGATCACGCGAGACGGCCACCCTGTGGGCCCTGTGTTGCGACTGCAGTGCTGCAGATTGGAAAACTTGTTTATAGGACTATATAGATATAATTGTTATGTAGTAATCCCATACATAGACATGTAGTTATAGAATATGTTACAGAAGTATTGTGTCTTTCCTTTGAGGCAGACTCTTATATATAAGCTTATTACCTCTTGGTTGCCAGGACCACAAGAGATTCACTCCATGCCACCTGAGCAGAACTGTTGACAAGTCTCGGAGCTCCAGACCTTTGCAGATTCGATTTGCCCAGAGTTGTTTGGAGTATTTGGGAGTCTTTTCCACGCAAATCGAATCGAATCTGGGCAAATCATCAGAGTCTCTGCAGAGTTACTGTAGTCATCATTAATTAGGTATGCTCAAAGAGCTGTTGCGTACTTTCAACATTCAGCCAGCTCAGCCGTGAGTGCTTTCGCCTGACCAACGTGTTGCGTTGTGGATATTCCCATGGCGAATTTCTCAGAGGGCGGCGAGCTTCGAGCCCTGCTGGAGAAGCAACATCAAGAACTTCTGAGGAGGTGACGCCCGGAATGTTGGAGAATCCATCGAGTTGGGATCGGCAGGGGGAGCCGATGGAAGGAGAGGTGCCGTAATTGAAAACTCATCGGAAAACTGGGTTCTAGGAACTGGATGCGACATTGGTACAACCATATATCCCAAACACTCCATGGGACTGTCATATTTACCTACATTGGGGTGGTTCGAGGGGTCAATGTATAGCATACATGGAGTGTCTGGGTATTAGAGGAATCACCTTTTGAGAATAACCTAGATGAGACCTAGACCTAGATGTTTTTTTCTTTTTTGTTCTTTTTTCGAGGAACTGATCTGTTTGTGTGGGGTCCCATGAAAAGACACTGCCAGACCCTTTGGAAGTCAGCTTTTGAAATGCCCACTCGCAGGAAGTCATGTTGTATAATCTTACATCTTACCAAACGAGAAGTCATCCGAACTGGCCACTGGCCACCATGGATGAGTAGCATGGCTTGGTGGCGTTGACGCAGTTTGGCAATTGCTATAGCTGCTAGTTTGGATGTACCTGAATGTTCTCAAAGTCATCGTTGCAGTTTCGGATTTCTTTGGTGACGTTTCCAGAATGTTTCTGGCTCAACGTGAGGGGACCACAATGCTTTCATCTACTGAATCTACCTTGGTTCCAACTTGGAATATACCTATAGCCAAGCCCAGCCGTTTGAACAGGGACCGGAGCCTGGGCTTACAGTAGAAGAAACGTCATCATGCAGTGGTTATATAAGACTTAATCTCTACCTCAATGGATTGGGGCAGACGACTGTTTTTAAAGCTGCTATAAACCAGACTACGCGGGCCCCTCAAAGCATCCAAGTTTGGTATACACTCCTGATGATTCACTCCATTTGACCACCTTGGAGCATCAACCCCTCCCCCACCTGCACATCACAGACTGAGGATCCCCCCAAAAAGGAAGGTACCAGCACACACACACACACATTCAGCGATCATCAGCGATCATTCCGACCCACTCTTGAACGGATCGCGACCGAAGAGCCGGCGGTTTCGCGACCGAACGGCCAGGTTAGACGTCCAAGACGTTCTCCTCTCAGAGATGCGACGTAGCCGGGGGTGCCCAGGATCAGCGGAGTCAGCGGACGCGGAGTCTGCGCAGAAAGCGAAGGTTTGACTGAGGGAGGTTTGAGGCGTTGTTCGATCGCGTGAGGCCATATGTGAGGCCATGTTCGTCTTGCAAAGATCCCATCACATGTTGCTTTGTTCTTTTTTCACCAGGCCAGACCAAAAAAGCAGTAGAGATGGGCAGCATGGGTAGCATCTGGGTAGCATGGCCTGGGGAAAAGAGAGGTTGCGTCGGTTGCGCACGTCCTTCTCCTGAGGCTGGGCCCTTCCAAAGGATGTACCCAATGGCTTGGCCTCAGAAATGAGCCTGGAGAATTACAAGCCTCGAAGAGCCTCCGTGCCTTGAGCAATCGTTGGTAGGGCGGAAGAGCAGATGGGCAGTGTTTCTGTCCTGTGTGATATGGCTAGGCCTCCTAATGAATTCAAGGAAACGATAGCTGTTCTTCAATGGTGAGCAACTTTGCTTCAAATGAGGCAACTGCAGTGGTACTGGCTGGCTTTAGTACTTGGTGTGCAAGAGTACGCTGAGAATCCACGACATGTTGATGGTACCGGGCAATCTGGCTCAAGAGAGACCTCGATGATCGTGATTTTAGACATTGAATATGATTCCCAACTATCGGTTCATATATCAGTTCCTTCCCGTCAGTATCCCTATACAATTTCTGAATGACTGGATTATTGGCATTTTCGGGGGACCTCCCGTGACAGCTGGTGACAGAGAGGCAGCTCCACAGCCTCCGGACAGGTGACCTCTGCCGCGGAAGCTGCGCAAGCCGAGGCGGATCTCACGATCTCGTGGTTTCGTGGGATCTCGAGGTTTCACGCGGGGAAACTGTGTCATTCCAGATCAACCAGAACCCAATTTTGGACCGGGAAGGATTTGTTCAGCAGTATGAAGTAGGGGACTGTAGACCCCAAAGGCTCGGCCTTGTTTGTATTCTAAAGTGTTGTGCTTCGTTTGGTTGCCTGCGTTTTGGCCTCGTCACCATGAAAAAAGGTGTCCCTCTTAGCACTTGCAAGACGAGACAACCAGTGCCGGCGCGGCGCGTCCTGCCGCCTCCGCGAACTTCGCTCTCGCAACGCGCGTCCTGCCGCCTCGAACGGCGATGAGGCGGCGAAGAAGGTGCCTCAGTCGCCTCAGACCGAAGACATCCAAAAGTTTCGCCGGGATCCCTCCATGCGAAGCGCCAAGAAGGGCGCCACTCGGCGGAAGAGGTAGATCCAGCGGTTTGAAGTCCTCGTTTGGAAGGAGATCCGTGGTGGAAACCATGGAGTTTCCACCTCCTTGACCATGTGGAGAAACACATCGACTTCCATGGAACTTGTTGGGTCCTTCTTGTGTCGACTTGTGGGTACAGCAGTTTCTTGGATAGAAGTGATGTGTACAGAATCGAACGTCATAGAACTTCAAGCTTATCCAATCAGTAACATATATAATATATATATATAATACAAAGACATCATGCAGGAATATTGATGAAGGCATAGTTTGTCTTCCCTGTCACCGGAAAATACTATCCAGTTACGACATGCAGATGAGTGGGCCGGACTTGGTAATGAGATTGAACTCGTTCCGAAGCCCCAACATGCTGTAGTGCATTCTTTTTGATCAGAGACTCATTCTTTGGCTAGTAAAGCAACTAACATGAACACTTCGGACCAGTCCAGCACACCTCATACCAATGCATTTCAGACCTGAACAAACTATATATACAAAGAAAGTCACAAAGAAGAAAAGAGCCAGCACATTCCCGTAAAAAAAGAACTTTTGGAATGTGCACATGTCTCAATTTGAGAGAGCCTTTTGACCCGCATTGCATGCGGCCGCCTACGTCTGCGGGTCATGCATGTCTCATCTCTCATCCAGGAGGAGTCGAGCTGCCTTTCGAAGTTGGTGAAGCATCGCCTCTTCGAGTCCTTCTTCGGAGTCGTGGTGTTGACCAACGCCATCTTCATCGGCATTGACGTGGACCTCAGTGCGCGGGAGACCTCGCGGCCGATGGCGCTGCGGGTCATGCAGCGACTGGGCGAAGTACCTGCGGAATGTGCTCGCAGGGTGAGTCTTTTGCGCAGACATGTAGATAATCTTGATGAGTAAACCCGCCCAAACTTGGATGCACGCACTTGCGATGTCTTCTCGCTTCTACACCACCCCTTGCTGTTGTAGCGGGTGTGGGTAGAGTGGCCCAAACTTGGATTGTAAAACCTCTTCACATGGTTTCACGTGGGGTGTGTGTATTGATGACTCTATGCTATAATTAAGTGCATGTAGGCTTCTGGCACGACCCATAGCTGCTGAAAAAGCAAGTATATGAGTCGTAGCAGACGACAAGACGTGTAATTGCAGGTCGTTATGGTGGACTGTGAGTGTGTCGCACTCTTGTTGCAGGTGTTGTTTGGATGGTTTATGTTGATATGGCTGGTAGAGCTGAGAATGATCTGAAAAGTACAGACCGGACACCCAGGCAAACCACAGGTGCTTGCTTTTCCTCTTTGATCTCAATTTCTGCCAGAGTTCAAGTCCAACAAGTTTTGTCGATGGAGCCCACTATCTGAGCTTTTTGGTCGTTGGATCTGCAGAATTCACTTATATACAAAAGGTCTATCACTTGGGGACCAGAAAGGTGACTATGCGTGACTAGTTGGAAGGGACTTTGGTTGCGCAAGTGAGTGCGCATCTGGAAAGACTTGTCAGTAGTTAGACGATGATAGAAGCCAAGTTCTCAGCGCGTCAGCGCCCTCTCTTAGTTCACTCTTGTTCACACTTCAACGCTTCTCGAGTGCACTGGAAGACTTCAGAAAAGGCGATCTGCTGGAGTCTGTTGTATACTCTCCTGGAGTGTATGTGTTTCTATTTAAAGACAGCACATGTCCAGGTGAAATACCGCCATAGCCATCGGCCACCTCTTGGGCAATTAAAACGCGCCACCCAACTGATGGGATGCTTTATAAGGTATATCTATGCGGTGCTCTTCACCTCTGAGCTGCTGTTGAGACTTTGTGCTGCAGGCGAAAACCAACGGATCTGCCGCAGAACATTTCCACATGATCGAGGGTGAAACTCGTCTCCCCCAGTGATGTTGAAAGGACATCCTCAAGACCGAAGTGGTCACATTGCAGCATCAAGGGCGACGACTGACGATATACTTGAAATATCTTGAAATCAAAACGAAACATAGAGGTTGACGCTCGGGATCTCTCGATTCCAACACGGTATTCGCTCTGCACATTCTGCTGCTGATTCCATTCGATCTCCGGATTCGAGCTGTACATTCGACATATTCGACCTGCACATTTGATCCGGATCATGATGAATCCTATTCAAATCCTCCCACATCTGATGTGTTTCTTCTTCATCCTCGTGGTTTGCTTTGGTTCCACCCCAGACCCGTGACCCGACAGAGTCCTCGTCGTCCTCGACTTCTTGACCGGAGGCGGACACTTTCTGCGCACGGAGGATTGGGCCTGGAATCTCCTGGATGTGCCTCGTTCTTTCGCTCGACAGCATGCGGGTTGGGTGGGTTTTTCCATGGGTGGAAGACGCCTCAGACGCCCTGGCTTGTACTCGGAAGAAGGACCAAGACAAAGATCTTGATGATAATTTGTAATAGTCACAGCTGTCTTGTTTTGTATTAGTCACAGATTTGTGGAATTTTGTGGATGTTTGGAAACCCAAAACAGATCAAGTGTTGGGCTTTCCCGCGCCCTTTTTCCTTTCCTGCTTGATCATGAGGATAGGACAAAAGTGGCGGGTCAGATTTGGAGTTTAGAAAGACACACCAAATCATGGCTGATTGATTGATGTCACAGGTTTCTGTCCATGCAAACGGCACGTACGCCATGTTTTTCCATGGCATGGAGAAGGAGTCTGAAAACAACCACATCCAGTTTTCTGAGGTATTGGTTTCAGGAAAAGGTTGTCACCAAATGTCACAAACACGATACAACCCTTTTTTAGTGGGTTTCTCAGCCCACTTTTCCCTGTGAAATTTATCAACAGATTCTGCTCCGCTCGTGGGTGGCTTCGACCAGGTGTTGGTGGTCCTTAGTTCCCTCTGGGATGTGGCTGTGGACATTATTTCCATTGTTGGGACGACTTCAGTGGAAAGCATTGCCGGGGTCTCCAGAAGCTTGGCAGGTCAGCGAAACTGGGGGGTTGAGAATTTCAAGCGTTTTCGCTTGAAGAATCGCAGCGTGGTGAACCATTGACAGCCTCCTTCAGAAAGATTGAAGGCGGAACTTATTTGCTTTTGTTTGGTTGAGACATTTACGGACCTCGTCCAGGAAAGATGTAACATATATTATATAACATATAGATAGACTGATAGACTGTGAATGACTGTGACCTTTGATGACCTTTGTATGTCATTAATGTTGCATTTTCCCTTCCACACAATTATAGAGCCTCAGCCTCCCCCCAACCTTTGGTAGGCTTTTGATGAGTTGACTCTTCCAGGTGTTTGTAATGAAAACCAGATTTACTCTTCCAGGTGGCAGTTATATCAGGCTTTGGGGGCCAAATGAGGGGCAGCACAGGTCATGATGCCCATCAACCTTCAGCGCCTCCCCAACTCCTCGCTGCTGGCCCCGGATGTACTCATCTACACAAAAGGACTGAAGGTCTTACTGTAATTGTTTGCTCCATTCAAATAGCGAAGTCAAAGCGCTGCAAACACCACCCCCACACCTACTGTAATATCTGTAATTCTGTCCTCAAATTGCAAGCAACCAAGCACTGTTACTTGTTCCCAGATTTAGGAACGTGTTTTTTCCCAGGGTATTTGCAAAAAACTACCGGCAGCCATTCTTTTGGAAGCTCCTATGTTGAGCCTATCACGCAGCTCCCGTATCGTGCCGGTGTCGCGGCGCCGTGTCGTCCGAGGCTTAAAATCCTTTCGCATTATTCGCCTCACGCGGCTGCTGCGCACTGTCCAGTTCGTGCGTATCTTTCGCTTCGTCATCGCCTTGAGGAGTTGGTCGGGGCTCGCTGTTGTGGCGGGTTTGGGGGGGCCGGGCCCGCGTCCAAACGCTTTTTGGTGAGGACTCTTGGACCATCGAATTTCTTGGAATGACATATTCCAGGATGAGCGATAAAGACATGGTACGAGGCTGGGTCTATAAATAAATCACCAACCTGGATTGTGCTTGAATATTGTCTGAAATTTGTGCATGTAGTGTAGGAGGCTGTTGCTGAGGGACATGAACAGAGGCGTGTAGAAACACTATGGCTCGAAATCCACGGAACACTCAGGCGGTGGCCCACTTTCAGGCGTTCAGACCTTTGTTTCAGGCGCTCGCACGACCGGGCGCCTTGCCATTCCCGTGCGACACCCGGTAGGATCTTAGTGACCTCCATCCTTCACACGATGAAAGCGCTGGTGCCCCGGGCTGGAACTGGGAGCGTGGAGGTTTGTTTCAGTGACCTAAAGCAATGCCTGGCAGAACCTCAGAATCTACAGCGGGTGCCCATGGATTCCATGGATTCACCAAAAATACAACACGGGATTCGTCGCTTTGGCCTGGCTTCCTTGGATTCGTCGCAAATGCTGAAACCAAGAGTTGACTCTCCAACTGTGGGAACATGCAGACTGAAGAGATGTCGCCGAGACGTGGGTCTATGGAACTGAGAGAGCCCCGAACTAAACCTCTTGGTGCACGATCGAAACCAGTCGTAGAGGGTCATGGTGGAGGCAAAGAGCACTGCGAAGAGCATGCGACGACGCATGCGATTCTGTGAATATTCTGTGATACAGCGAGGTGAATCAGTGATTGATGTGTGGACGTTTTGGTGGTTGGCGCCTTTTTTGGTATGTTGACGCCGCCGCAGCAAAGGTCTTTGTGGCCTGCAGTTCTGTTTTGAGCTACCTCAATGAACAGCAAATGCCCCTCAAGCCCCTCAAATTGGACGTCTCACTTTTATGGGACCTGTGATCAGATATGATAATTGTCGAAAATAATCATAGATGGTTTGCTCAAGGGACCTTTATTTGTATTTGAATATAGCATAATACACATACAACAGTACCATACTATAATACCTCTTCACTAGATCCCCACAACTCTTCACTCAAGCTGAAGTTGGGGGAATGGGAAGGTTGATCCCTGGTGAGTCTCCTTCGGATGAAGTCAGTGCAAGGAAGACACATGACGAAACACTCAGGTTTGGGCGCTCTTCCTTCTTCTCCTGATCGTGTCACTCGGCCCAGATCCGATGGCCGGAAGGAGGGAGCTTTTGAGGCGCTCAGCTTCCTCGCATCCGGTGACCTGGTCTCCAACTGCTGCTTCGGTCCAAAACCCTATGGTTGTTCTAAATCAAAACCCAAACAACGAAAGGATCCTTTCTGAGCCTTTGAGAATCCAATGATTTCAATGCCTGCATCTCAGAAGGAACGACCTTCTGGATGATCGCTCCAGCCCGGCTCCAGCGCTGATGGATCCCTGAGGAAGTCGACCGCAGGTCACAATAGCAAAAATACAGTCGACTACCTTTGCTGTCATTTGGGCCTCACTGTTACGCTTTGCACGGGCCTGTGTGGCGGCTGGGCGTAGATGGAACCCTTTATGAGCAATGGCCTTGACAAAAACGGAGCTGGAAGCGTTGGGGGATCAACGGGTCAAAATGAACTTGCGCAACCCGTTTGGGATCCCTCTGACCTTGCGCAGTACGATGCTCTCCCTGTGACCTACAGTAGATGGACCAACTATTCCAGGTTATTTCGTCCATCTACAGTAGTACGAACGTTTCAGAGCCGCTACTTGGTGTTAGCACTGCCATGCCCAGTTTGTGGGACAAAACCTTTGGCATGTGTTTAAAAGCATTACAAGCGGCCCAAAGGGAAGCTGTTTCGTTTGGTTCGGATTGCATGGATCACAACTAAAGGCTCAAGACTATTTTGCCTATACTTGTGGTAGGACATACAAAATTTGAAATGCACATGTCAATCAGGAAGAAACACAGATGTGTTGTAGGGTGACATAGCCTTTTGCACCTTTTCTGGGATCTGACCAGTCTGACAGTCTGAGACAGGGTTCTCACTGACCGCGTGTCCCAACAGCTAAGGTATGTCTTCGCTGTGCTTTTCACTCAAGCATTTTGGCATCAGACCGCCTTTTTTCGTTGGTTTAATGTTGGGTTGGGCCGCCCCTCCCAAGTTGCATGGCTGGGTGGCCATGTCTCTTTTCAAGATTCTGTGACCAGAACATCCTGCTGCTGCGCCATGTATTCAAAGATGCTTTTACAATTACTAAAAGAACCTTAGCAGAATCCTTCAGTGCATCATGCAAATAAGCAACAACAAACCCTGCATTGGTTTTGAGAATGGTCTTCATGTTTTCAGCATGCTGTTTCCCAGTTGCATGAACACATCACACACATCGGAACCAGCAGGACAACGCCGAAACCGCCATCCCAACGCCGTCCGGACTCGGACGGACGGACGCCGGGCATTGGATCGGCCACCGGGAGAAAAACAACGGAAGAACCACACAGCGAGATCCGAGGAACACGTGTGATGATGAAACGGATGCTTTCCCACAAGAGGACGGTATTGTGTTTGGCCAGGTCATCAGCGATTATTTCGAGAACGGAGGCCATATGACTGGCCCTGAGCTGGACGCCGCCCAGCGATACTTCGGATCCCTCACGGACGCTTTTGCAGAAGAGGAACGGAACGACCAAAGGCAGGCAGACATGGAGCATGATGAAAACAAACACATTGGAACAGGAGGGTTAGTTATCATACTGGCAATTGTTGTCATTGTTTTTTTTTTTTAATGAGTTGAATCTAGTCATTGATGGATCATCATATATAAATTAGTTAGTTTTCGAATGTTATCGATACTTTGCCTTTTGCATGCGGATCATTGTTGCGAGACAGACCTATTGCAATTCGACAACTTGCTGGGGATAATTTTTTTTGGCAAGGCGGTGTTGGCCAATCAGCTGGGTGTTCATATCACCGCGTTGGCCAATCAATGGCCTCCATGTTTGGAATGCAAGGGTGCAATAAAACAAATTGTCCAAGTTTGTCCCAATTATTTGGATGTTCTACCTTTTTGTAGGGATCTGTGGAATTCTTTGGATCTTTCAAGTTGCTTTTCCACACCAACGGCCACACGAAAAACAGGTGCAACTCATTCCAAGTTTGACTTGATTTCGGGTTCCTGAGAGCTCATCAGAAGAGCTCATGAGCTGACCTAATTTGTCGGATGGGGTGACCATGCAGGTTTTTTGGAGTGATTGTTCGCGTTTTTTGCTTTATTTGAGCACTTGTTGAAATGAGTGCTGTTTTGTGACCAGTGACCAGATGATATTTTGACATCGTTGGAAGGATTAACCAATGTTCGCCATGTGTTCAGCAAAGCTTCATGGTTTGGGAGTTTCCTCCTTCCATCAAGAGACATGCGGAGTTTGTAAACAAATCCCCCTATGAGATACCGACGCCAAGTGAGCCCTTGGATTGTGCCTTGATCGGATGTCCAGCTTCGAACAAAAACCCAAGCAGAAACTAGGACAAATCAGTATTAGAACAAGCCACCTGGTACTTTATCAACTGCAAGCTTTGGATGGTTTCACCGTGCTAAGATGTGCTAAGCCGAGGATTCCGTTTTGGCCCTTTGTTTGAGCATTTCCAATGGAGTCAGCTGGGAATTGGTGCTGATGCCAATCAAGAAGCTTGGTACTGTTTGGGTGACTTGGCTCACAGAAACATCAAATATTGTTCGGGTGTCCAGACCAATTCCTTCGCCTTAGACCATCCCATACCTGAACGACCAATTCCTTAGACAGTCCCGATCTATGGCACAAAAAGCCTCCCATCGAATTCCACCGTACGACCCCTTTTCAACGAACCGATCGTACGTGGAATTCGGTCCGGTCGTCTCGGCCCGGCCGTCCTGTCGCTACACCCGTGGTGGGTGACCGTGCGAAACTGAAAACGATCCCGGCTTTCAAAGCACTCCGGGGGCGGAAGAACGAAGGTGTCTGAAGCCAATCTCCTTGAACCAAACGTGTTTTTTTGGAGGAGCTTCCTTGTTTTGTAAGGCGACAAACTTATCAATATCTAGCTGTTCCAGTTGGCGATGTTGATGCCCTTCACGTCAATGGGTGCTCTTTGGACATTTTGGGGCTGTGACACTTTGTAACATGCCCCATGGTCCCATGGTCATCCACTCATTTGATCTCATTGGGGGGAGACCTGCCAACCAATGGGTAGTTGTTCGTTCATTTCCCAGTGGTCTTTGGTGCTTCTCCGGGTGTTTTTTCCTATATTGAGGGGCACCCTGTTTTCATTGAGCGCCCCAATGATGCCATGTTTTGATAGGAAATGATCGGGTTTTGGCTCTGTGAGGCTTTAGGATGTCCCTAACTGAACTGGAGAGATTCCACTCCACAGCCCTCAGGTGCTTTGTTTTCTTGGATACATGTCCTTCACCTATTTTTGCGTCTTAAATGTGGTCACAGCTGTGCTTCCTGGCTTGCATTTGCACTGGTGCACCACACATTTGCAGCAGCGGTGGTGTGTGTTGGGAAAGCACGGATCCTGTCTTGGATTGGATTGAACGATGGCCGGCTCAAGCACGGCATCCTGACTAGCTTCCATCCCTCAAACCCTCAGACTCTGACATGAGCTTGGTCGACCCCTCAGTGTTTCCCAATTGGGTTTTGCTTTCTTCAGGGGATCCAAATCCACTGGTCGAGGAGGGATGCAGCTCGGATTTTACCATGGACTCCCCCATCTAAATTGTGCCAGGACCCTGGAATAGGGCACCAATTGAGGTCATTTGAGACCTCTTAGGTTTAGTTGAGCAAAAGGATCTGGATTTCTGTCCCATTGGTTGCACCAACCCGCTGAGGTTCTGCCAAAGTGCGATTGAAAGCGCTCAAAATGACCAGATTACGATGATGCAAGCCATGCTGATGAACAAGGAGCAGCATTTGCAGAGCCTTGATGTCCAGCAATATGGATGGCCGCTGTGGAAACAGCGGACGTCAAAGACCTGACTGACTGGATGAGTGAGACAATCGAGGACCGCGTTCGAGCCCTGGTAGGTTCTGTCACCTGTAAAAGACCCCAGCTGAAAGATGTCGAAGGCTGCAAAGCTCTTTTCTTTTCTGAAAACAATATATATATATATCCAAAAGCGGATTCTGGGCTCTACTGCTCTACTTCACTCCATCCTCCTATCTTTGCAAACATCCCTAGGTTCACAGCTTTCTTGGCCCTTCTGGGATTTGGGAACGGGAGAGGATTTGTTTGGCGACCTGCCATGGGATACAATCTTCCAACCCAAAGCGACCGTTGTCCACGGTTGCGAGCCCAAGCACTAGAGCAACTAACTCTTGAGTTCCAGAAGCTATTATACAGTTAGAATATGTACATAACATATATTATACTTATAAGTATATATTATTTTACTGGTGCTTTTTACCTGTAATATGATATATATATACATAAGATTATGTATTGTATATACTATATTTAGCATATTCTTGTCCAACGCCTATGTGTTCTTTACTCTTCGTCGCGAAATATGTGCCCCCGTCCTTCAATCTATTGCATGTATAGCCCGTCCTGCTGCCGATCTCCGGGGAGAGCGAGCGAGCGAGCGAGCGATCTCTACTTTTCAGCCCGCTGAAGGAAGATCCAGCTGCTCTTTGAACAATTGGGAAGTGATGATAGCGAAGTCATCACTCTGAAGATCTTCGAGGACCATCCGGAAAGGGACAGGTACGGCGTGTTGTTGTAGTAGTAGTTGTTGTTGTTTAATGGTGTCATGTTCCTCATCAAAATGGGACATCCTTTTTCTTGATGTTCGCCAAGTAAGCGGCTGTGCACAGCCAATACAAGCAGACACTGTCTGTCGGTTTTGGTCCGGGATGATTCTCAGACCGTAGATAGGATGGATAGATCAGGCATCATGCGTGGCAACACTACATAAATATCCAAACCTCAGATGTATACATGTGATGTGATGCGATTCATGAGTCAGTTTGTTTGCTGACCCCTCAACTTCTCATCACCTATCATAACTATAATGCATTATAATACCCCCATAAGTCCCGCATATCATATCATATATCATTCTCAACATGATGGCACAGCCACCCTCATGCGCCTGTTTTTTTTCTTTCGGGGCCTTCGAACACACACGGGAGTGCCGTGTGCCAGGAGAACATCAATTCTCCCGAAGTGCGGGCCTATTTCGAAGCCTTGGGGCTCGATGTTTGGGACGACGCTTGATCCTTCGGGTCCGATCGGGGAAAAAGCGGGGTGACCGGTCTGACCGATTCGATGACGCCCGTCGTCTCACGACCCACCGGGAGCGAGGTCCCGGTCGTCCCACAAACCCGGACGGGGGGTACGAAGTGCGAAACGCAGCAGACCGGGCTGCACTTCACCGGCGCAACCGGCTATTTGGTTGGTTGATTTATGGGAAGGGGAGACCCCGGTCGTGAACAACCAATGCCAGGACCCTTGGTCGGGTCCTGGTTGGAGATCCCGCAGTGCAGGGTAATCCTGCCAATAGGTGTGTGGATGTATACGGTAGTCCTGCCCTTTAAACTATGCACGCATTGGCATGTTTCCCAAGTTCAGACATCATTGGTGTCGTGAGGCGTGGTCCTTCTTCAAATTATTGGATTCCGACGGGGGCGGCTCCGTAGATGTGGAGGAGCGGCTCCGATGATCGTCTTCGCGCTCCGCGAGAGTTACCGTGCTTGGTGCGCGTGGCCACACATCGGGGCGTGGCCATTCGTCTTTGAGGGATCAGATTCTTTGTTTTTGTTGGGATGAAGAAGTTTGATGAGTGAAGCGGCATGCTTCCTCCACTTCTGGACTTCTTCTCCCGGAAAAGGATCTGAAAGAAATATAAAGAAATATCAAACGTCGATCAAGGCTTCAAGTGTTCCAAGTCTCATGGTAGCTGGGGCCGGAAGAGCCTCATAGGGTCAACATCTTCATCTGTTCTACTGAGATCAGTCCTGCCGGACCCTTGAGGAGCTAATTGGAGGTCCCCAAGTCGAGAGGTTTGTTGGAACCGCTTTACCCCCAAGGACAAACGTCTACGAATCATCAATGTGCAAAGGTCAAAAGTTGATGCAAACCGGGTGTGCAAAGTTTACTTGTGGGCGGCACACCGTCATTATTGGCTTTGTTGAGCAGCTTCTTGCAGGGGCCTCAAGGGCTTGTTTGCTGTATGCACTTGTACCTAGAACAAGACTTGTCTCTATACAAAGAACGCTTTGCCATGTTCCGGATCTCCATGTTCCTCGCGCTGGCTTGAAGGAGTTCTTCATGGGCTGCTTGAGGTTCCGCGGATCTGCTAAAGCCATGGACGTGGGGAAGGTGATCCAAGACCAGGACGCGTGGGCGCTGCGCTGCCTGCCTTGTTCGCGTGCACGTTTGCGCAGCGCCACGTGTAACGTCGGCGATGTGTGAGTTGAATACGAGTTCCACTGGGCCAGGAGATGACATTCATAATATGAATATTTTTTTTTTTGTCCGGCTCTTTTCCGCAGTGGAAGGTCATCGCTGGTCTCATGCCAGCCAAGTTCTGATGTCGATTGATCGCGGCCTGGAACACGGGCTGCGGAGCTTCTGAGTCAGGTTGATCTCCTCGCCTTGGATGCGTGTGCGGAGGTGGCACAGGTTGCACTCCAAGCTGTTGCCAGTGCGGAGCATCTCGTGTGTAGGGTGCCCGAACCATTTGCTGGCCTCGAGAGGTCCATGATGGCAGACCTCTCCCAGGAAGCGGTGGAAGATTTCCTCACCTGCTCTAGCCAACACGTACCCTTTGCAACGGTCGCACCTGAGGTACGCTTTGTCAAGCCGTAGATGGTGTGTGCCTTCAACTGCCACGCCTTGGGCGTCCAAGAGATCGTGTATGACCTCAAAGCGGGTCTTCTTGGAAGTTCGACCTGGCACAGCATGCGTGCAAGCTTGTGCGAGGCCTTCCTTGATCTCATTGACCATGGACTTTGAATGAAATCGCTGCTTGCACTGGGTGCATTGCACTCCCGATCTGTAAGCTATCCATTGATGTCCCAAGGCACTGGGTTGAGACAGGAATTGCTCCAGCAGCTGCTTCTTCTGAGTAGCAAGGGGTATTTTCTGACTGTCAGGAATCTCCTCTCTCTTGTGAATGAAGTGAGCTTTGTCTTTGAGGAGAAACTCAATTCGTCTTGCTGCCACGTGAAGGATGTCTCTGGTGTCTTCGTCGATGTGGCGTTGGAGATCGAGGGTCTCCTCTGGCCTGGCAAGGAGAGCTGCCTGGGTGGCCTTTGCCTGTGTGTCTTGCTGGAAGGCCAGTCGATTTGGGCTGGAGTGCATTTCCTTGGTCTGGAAAAGGAGCAACCTGATCTGAGCAAAGTCCTCATGCTCCAGCCCTTGAGTGAGATCAGGGAATTTGGCATATGCCGTCCATGGATTCCAAGCGTCCCAGATGGCCTGACTGAAAACTGCCACATGAGCCTTGTCCCTCAAATGAAGAGACATGTGCTTCAAACCATAGAAGAGGGCTCGAAGACGGGTGGCTTCCCCTGGACAAATGCCGGTTAAGGAACCAACTCTCTCTTTGGTCTGGATGTGGTGGATGCAAATCGCAAAGGCAAATCTCTTGTGCCGTGGGTCTCTGCAAGTGGGTGCAACGGCTAGAGAGACAGCATGCCCAGGAGGGAGATGGCACGCCATGCCCCCATCTTTGATGTAGAAGATAGACTGAGTCATGCCTCGGTTCCACAGCTCCGGTTCTGTGCCTGCTTGAAGACGCTCCCGCCACTGGTCCGGGAGGGCAGGGACCTTGCCATCCCAAAAGGTGCACTCCCACAGAAGGTGGATGAAAGTGAGCTCAACACCGCACAGTGGACACTTGCCGGACTGGCCATGGAAAGTGCCTTGATGGAAGGCTCTCAAGGCAGAGTTGAAGCGCTCCGTGGAAATCTTCTGGAGCGTATTGCTGACCGTCCAATCCAAAGGACGTTCCAAATCGTGGCAACCCACATGCCTTGTCAGTCGGAGGAGTCGTTGCCAGCGAAATTCCTCTTGGAGCTTCTGATGGATCTCAGGCCAACCATCCGTCAAGCAAAGATGACAGTCAGGAATGCCTCCATAGCCGGTTCTCTTCCACAATTTGCCATTTGAGATGTCGAAATCATAGTCGAGGAGGTAGGCTTGTAGGGCTTGGAGAGGACCAGTCACAACTTGCCACCTGTATTTGGCTTTGAGGAGAATGTCCAAAGCTGAATTCCAGCTGATCCAAAAGAGGTGCTGGGCACTGTCGTCAAAGGCATGGAAAATCTTCCAGACCGTGTGGATGTGCTGAAGGATGATTGAGTCGCCCGGGTCTGGTTTGTTGGGATGCATGTCGAAGACAACATCAACAGAACCAGACCGCTGGAGGCGAAGACCCCGGGCAGCCATGACACGGATTTGTTGTCTTCTTTGAGGGGCCAGCCCATTGGCCTGAGCGCCCCAGGTCATCACTGGATGAATGGCTCCTCGATGCAGCCTGTATTTGATGCTGGGATTGAGCTTGAGGCGCATCATGATCCCAGCCCTGCCTCTGCCCTTGAGGTATCGCTTCTTGATTTGTGCGACCCTTCTCCTCTTGGAGTTTGTGGCGTCAATGCCAAGGTCTCGAAGAACATTGTGGTGCTGAGGATCCCCTGGTTGCAGGTTGATGTCCAGGGCTTTTGCGGCCTCCTTGCTGCTGGTGAGGAACCCGGTTTTGTCAGAGTTGATCTTGAGTCCAGCCTGCTCAAGGCGTTGCTTCAGGGTGCGGAAAGCCAGGATGGCTTCACGGGCAACATAGTCAGGATCCCTGCCTTTGATGTCATAGGAGACATCGTCCACCCAAGTCTGCAGCTGAACGGCGGGGTGAGTTTGGACCAAATCTCGGAGAGGTCGGAAGAGGACCAATTTGGCTATTGCCGGAGCTTGAGGACAACCTTGAAGGATGCCTTTCTCGTAGTAGGTGGGATTGCCTGCAATGCCTTCTGCCTGGATGAGCCTCGGGCCAGTGTAAAGGTCAAGCGCTAGCTTCAAGTGCAGCGGTGGATAATGGAGTTCTTCGGCTGGTTCAATGAGGTGGTCAAGCTGCACTGTGTCGTAAAAGCAGGTGAGGTCTGCCAAACAGGTCACAGTGTTGGTGCTTGCCAATCTCAGCCTTCAACATTCGTCCGACCGCGATGGAAAGGCAGTCTTTGTGAGGGCGTGCAAAGTCCCATGGCATATCCTGGTCCAAAGACAGCTGCCAGCGATGGAGCTCATGCTTCCGGTAAGAGTTCCACAGCCGGTAAAGGCAAGATATAAGGGCAATGGGCCGCTCGATGCGCTCATTCTTTGGGATCATGACAATGTTGGTGTGTCGAAGCTGGATGGGAAGTTCAGCCGAGCGCTCCATCTCGGTGAGTAAAGAGGCCAACCTGGAAACAGCCGGGTAGGGGAGATGCCGTAGGAAATCGTAAGAGATGCCATCCGGTCCGGCTGCCTTGTTGGGGAGCTTCCTCATGAGTTTGCCCAGGAGAGCCGTGTCAACTGGAGGTAGTTGAGCAGCTGCCGCTTGTGCAATCCGTCGCAACTCCTGAATGCCTCTAATGTGGCATGGGGCCGGAAGCGGTTTCCAGATCTCTCCCCATTGCTGTTCTCGAGCTGGAATCCTCTGTGTGTGTGGAATGTCCTGGAAAGGTCGTTTCCAGCAATGGTCTTTTTGACGTAGACTTCTGAAGAGGCCCCTGAGGCCCTTGTCATGAGCCTTTTCCAGCCATTCTCTGAACTCGTGGTTGGTGGCACTAAGAAGTTGCTGTTGAGCTCTCTCCTGTTCCTGATGGACTGTGGCTTGCAGCTCGGCAGGATCAATGGCCGCTCCAAAGGTCCACTGGGTGAGTCTCTCAACAAAGTGTGGCTGATCCAATTGTTTCGAGGCATGGTGAGCAAGCCTCTCCAGCATCTGTCGCAGATCATGCAGGACGCTGGGGTGTCTCTTGTGCTGAGCCACGTTGATCCTGACTCCCATCCTCTCCCAGTAGGCAGCGCTGCCTTTCTTCCAGACCTGTGGTTTGGAGGAGTCAATCAAGGGAGCTTGGAAGAGCCTGATGTTTGATCCTCGGCCCGTTGTTGGCTTCTGCAAGGTCTGACACAGGTACTTTTCAGTCTGTGTGGCCCACCTGGCAAAGTCTGAACCCAACCCAGTGATGGTCTGCCCAATGATCTCAAAAGGGCCATCATCTTCGTTGTAAGAGGTCCAGTTGTTCGGAAGTTGGTAGACCCTTGCGATGGGTGGGAACCGCTGAAGTTGCTGAACTGGCACGGCCCCAGTGGAGCAATTCAGCTGCAGAGAGAGAGAGCACAGTGCGGCTTCCAAGGAACTTCCCAATCCGCTTCCATGGTGACGAAACTGGCCAGAGAGGTGGAAACAAGGCAGAAGTCGAGATGGCTGCCCTGAAGTGTCGTGGGCCCTGTGGTGGCCACAATCTGCGCTCTCATCTTGCTGGGGATGTTGGTTGCCGCCAGCTCCTCCGGGGAAGTTTGCCAGTCGCCGCCGACAATGAAGGGTGCTTGGAGATGGTCCAAGAAGTGAAGCAACTGTCCGAGGATGTCTGCATTCAGCGTTGACTGCAGGGTTTCGCCAGTTCTGAGGTAGAGCTGGACGAGATAGATGTTTTGGCCTTGACGCTCCATACATAAGGCTGTCCATCCATTGCCCTGCTTGGTGTAGTCGTGGATGTGATGGATGAGGTGTCGGGCAGGATGAAGAGTGATGAAACCCCCGGTTGAGCCTCCATTGCCCGTGGGCTCGGCTGCCACTCCATGACATTTCCATCCTCTGGTGGAGAAGTACTGCATGGTGTTATCGAGACTAGCTGTCTGCAGGTGTGTTTCTTGAAGCATCAAGATGGTGTCAGCCTTTGTCCAAATCCAGTCCTGTACTTTCTTGCCAAAGAAGGTGACATTGCCGAAGAGCAACTGCAAAACCTCTTGCGCCTTCTTGGGCTTCTTGGCCAAAGTCTCCGCAATCTCAATGGCCGTGTCAGGGACCAGTTCCGCCGGACTGGAGAGGACCAGCCAGACCTGAGAGATCTCCTTCATCTGTTGAGGCGAGATGAAGGAAATCGGAGTGGGGTAGGTTTCATCGTCCCCCAGCCAGTAGGCATTGTCTATGGCCAAGATGCTTTGGTAATGACCATTCTCATGGCCTTCTCCCTGGTGCAAAACCATAGCCACGATCTGGTAGGAGGCATAGTGCACATTGATGCCATCCTCAGAGAAGGGGATGTTGAGTCTCGTGGGAATTTCAACTTCTCGATGATGCTTGGTCCATTGCCCATGATGGTGGGTGGACCGCTGCAGATTCAGGACCAGCCCCCCTGGGGACCCATACAGGTACTGTCCATTGCCCTCATCTGCCCAGTGGTTGATGAGGTCGTCCAGGGTGGCAAAGGCCGGATCATCGGGGAAGAGTAGATTGAGCGGGAATTGTTCTCGTTCTTCGAGTTGTCCTCTGGTGCTCCGATGGAAGAATCTCCCTTCGAAGAAGGTGCTGCCCGCAAAGGACCATAAGGAATGCAGGAAATCTGCCGCATCAGCTTGATCATCCGCCTTGAAAGGAGCCCAGACTTGGTGCATGTCATGAAGGCCTTCAAGGAGTTGAGGCACGCTGTCAGACAAGTATTGCCGGACTGCTCGGTGTGTTCTGCCCCAAGCCAATGCTGCGTCTTCAGCAAAGCCTCCCGCCCAGCACCAGCATCTCCAGGGTGCATTGCCAAAGCACTTGTTCTTGGGATTGTGAAGAATGCTGGTGAGGCATTGGGAGATCACAAAAATGTTGGCCATCGAGTGTTCCACTTCTCCAGGTACCTGAAGGTGTTTGCGCACCAGGTTCTGCATGCGTTTGAGGTCCATGAGCAGCTGCTGCCCATTGTGTAGGGTCTGATGATTGCTGTAGGCCTGACTCGAGGTGTTCAGGTCCTGCACGCACAAGTTGTAGAGAGTTTGTTGCTCAAAGGACATTTGATTGTCCTGTTCATCCACCGTATGCAGCATCCTGGTCAGGGCTCGGATGGCGGAGGTCCCGAAAGTAGCAGTCTCCTGACGGGGCTGCTCTGAGGTAGGTGAGCTCGGTGCCTCCGGATCCGCCTGACACGGTGCCGCCTTGGAAGTAGTCAAAATCGCCCCCCCCAGGATCTTGGGGCCGCCAGTGTGTCTCCGGCAGGGCCCATAGCCCGAAGGTGGAAAAGGGCGGCTCGTGCTTGAGCCTAATTGCAAAGGTGATTCAACATGAAGTGCAAAACCCCTGCACTCATGTGAAGGTGTCCCCTGTTCATGGACAAGGTGCCATGAATCAATCCCCAAAGTAGACTGTTCACAGGCTGAGACTGAGGATGGGCTGTTACCCACCCGACGTTTGGCTGCCCGGTGCTGTCTTGCGTCGTTTGGTCTCTTCCTCAGCATCAGCCTCGTTTGATGGCCTCTTCAACATGACATGAAGTTGGTCTTTTTGCTCCTGGGTGAGGTTGAGTCCAAGTGTGCTCAGAAAACCGGAAACTGCCTCAGGGACTGAGTCTTTCATCTCAGTGTCCAGAGGTTGCAGTGGTTGTTCCATCTGCATGGCGCTGACTTTGGTCATGTAGGCCGTGCTGATGGTGTTAAGGGAGCTCTGTTCAAGTTCAAGCTTAGTCTGTAGAGATTTCATCTCATCAAGCAAGTCCTGGTAGTGCTTCTTGGTGCTGTCAATCTTCTGTTGCAGGATCTGCTTCCGATGCAAGATGTCCCTCAGAGTGGAGACTTGCTGCTTGAGCTTCTGGGCCATCTCCTTTTCTGACTCTGGTTGTGGCTTGGTGATTCTCTCAACCAGTTCCTTCACAGGTGCCGGAAGGCTGGCCAAATTCTCCTTGAGCACATCCGTGAGGTCAGGTTCAGTTGTTTTGGGCGTCGGATTGATGCCCAATTCGGTGAGCTTGGCCTTCATGGTTGGATCCATGGTGTCCCATGCTGGGGCTAAGATCTCCGCTGCATTCTTCTGGAGGCGTCCTGGCTTGGGTGGCCTAGCATGTGGAAGACCTGGAGGAGGGGTCAAAGATCTCGTTTGCCGAGTCTGCCATCGCCTCCCTGGCCGGTAGTTGGAGGTCTTGCCAGCCACTCCTTGAGTTGGTTGCTTCCAAGCAGCGCCACAATGCCGGCATGTATATCCAGGTTGGATCCTGTCTTCCCAAATCCAGTTCCTGCAGGTGCCCGAGGTGCAGATCTGGTAAGTCCTCGAGGCCCAGTCCATGGGAGCTTCCGGAGGTAGAGTCAGAAGAAGGTGCCTCGCTCCTCGTCAAGGATGATGTGCTCGAAGACACGAAGTGCCAAGGCGAAAGGTGGCGTCCTGATCCTTGAACCGAGAAGGCTTGAGCCTAATATGAATATATATATATAATAATAATATATATATATTGATACAAACAGTTTCGCGGGTCGTGCTCAATGATCCATGAAATGAATTTTGCGGGCAATCTGTGTTTGGTGATTAAGCAAGACAGTTTAGTATACCCTTTCATGAGGAAAGATTGCAAGTCAATTATACAATAAGAAATAATAGAATCTAGTCTTTCTCAGAAGCAAAAAGGACTGCACGACATTTGACACATGTCTTTGGTGAAGCTCGCAAGCTAGTTGGGAAGACGACATGGGGAGACAGGTCGGGTTTTTGGAGATCAAGAAGCCTCCACTGCTTCTTTGTTTTTAGCCATATGTGTCGATTCTTGGCTTCTCCAGTTGTGCAGCTTCTCCGCTGTTTCGAGGTTTTTTCCCTTTGCTCTACTGCTTGTCTCCTGCTGTTTTGCCTTTCTTGCTTTGATGTATTTCATGTTTCCTTCTTACGCTTTTCTGCTTTGTTTATGTTGTGTATTTTAGATGTTGTGTCTGTGTGTTTCATTTTTAGACATGATGTTGCTTTTGTTCGTTTTTTCTTAGTTGCAGTTCTGCTCTATAAGGCAAGACGCAAGGAAGGCTGCAAGAAAGCGAGGAAACAAGCAAGACAGCAAGCCAGCAAGAAAAGAACATGGAGCAAAGAACAACGTTATGTTAAAATCCAAAACGCCCAGCACATGTTCAATCCAAGAGTGAGGCTAGTTGAGCTTGATACCTGCTTGTAGTTTGATATGCTGGAAAATGGAAGAGGGTGAAATAAGGGGTTTGCAAAAGTAGTGGCTGAAGCGAAAGAAGGGGATCCCTCAATCAACTTACCTACATATATATCTTCGCGTGGGAAGTTTGGGCAAACAGCCGCTGAATCAAGCAGGTGGAAGAACATTGTCAGGATTCGCCCAAAGTACGTTCTGATGTGTCATAATGTGTTCAACGTATCGGTTGTGTCAAGTTGTGTGCAACAACATTATCCGAAGGAGGGCTAGCAGTCTACCTCACTGAGTGTCGTGGGGGTTATCGTGCAGGTTTCGAGAGTTTTCAAATCCAAAAAGCACTTGATCCGAATACAGCAGCTTGAGGAATGTTCACAGTTGGGTTACAGATCCCCATGAGATACATTCGGGGCCCAAGACCCGCAACACAGTCACATGCTGGGCGATGCTTGGAGACATACCTTTGATAGGCTTTGATCGTAGGGACCGTATAGGGACTGTAGGGGCCGAGCTGACCCGCGAGTGTGCCACTAGGCGTCCTTGATGAAGCATCAGAGCCGCTTCCAGAAAATCATGGAGGCACGCGTCATGAATGTACGGGACCTTTGGCTAGAGACTAGAGATCCTAGGGCCATCTGGATGATCTGGCTGGTTGGATCTTGGAAGATTGGCTTCATTCGAGTCCCCAACCACTTGTTGTGAGTCAGCTGCCAAGGTTTCTGGTTGGGGAAATCAGAGGAACGAACAGTGACTGCAAAATGCACATGAATGAGGATGGGTAACAGTATAGCCGTAGTAGAATTTTCCAGCAACCTGCAACGAGTGGCACGGTGAGGTGGAGCTTCGCCGCCTTCAGCTGCAGCTCTCGGAGCTCCAGACCTCTCTGCACCGCGACGGCGGCTCGGTGCGCCCGCTGAGCTTCGAGGATGAGGATGCGGCGGTTTGGTCACCCTTACGGTGGACAGGCCGGGGCGGAAATCGGGCGATGGGTTGGGTTGGGTTGGGTTGGAGTAGCAAGGAGTTTGGATGGAATTAGGACCTGAGTCAACGAAACGACCTGTCTCCCTGTCGAAGCGATCCAATCTTTGAAGATGCCAAGATGCCTTTGTAAAGCGGCCGGTGTTTGGACTGTTTGAGAAGGGGTTCGGTGCATGGAGGGACTGTTCGGTGTGAGGTGGGATGGTTGGATTTAAATCCATTCTGAATAATATATTAATACATATCAATACAGTATATATATATATATGTAGACCAACAAGTCGCCCACAAGGAGCCAGACAATGGGTTGGAGGGGAACATGACCATGAACAGTCCATGGTACTCCATATGCAACTGCCCCCACAGTTGCAACAAGAATCACCAAGATGTGCTGTTGTTTGCCAAGGAAACTTTCTTTCGGTGTTTCTTTGCAGGTTCCATTCCGGCAGCGCATACTTCACACCGGAACACCGGTGTGTTTCACACCGCGCGAAACGATTCGCGCCAACCTGTCGGCGAACGAGACCTCCCAGTTGCAGGACACCGGACACCTTCGAAAAGACGTTGTTTTTGCTATCGCCGCTGTTAGCGACCCCAGAGGAAATCGCGATTTTTGGTGGGGTCGGGTTGGGGGGTGGGGCATATTAACGTTCGCTTGCACTTGCGTCACGAAGTTGATGCTTCGTGGTTGATGTGTGGTGGGGTGGGGTGGGGCATGTTAACGTTCGTTGCACTTGCGTCACGAAGTTGATGCTTCGTGGTTGATGTGGGTGGGGTGGGGTGGGGTGGGGTGGGGCATACTAACGTTCGCTTGGACTTGCGTCACGAAGTTGATGCTTCGTGGTTGATGTGGGGTGGGGTGGGGTGGGGTGGGGCATATTAACGTTCGCTTGCACTTGCTTGCGTGACGCAAAACGCGTCGACCAATATGTCCGCAGTTTTCAGTTTCGGTGGAGCAACAGAGAAAATTTGCTTGAGGCGTTGGCCCGAACGTGGCCGCAAGTGTAAAGAACATACACCTCCAAACGCGTATGCGCCAAAAAAGAGTGCACTTTCGGCTCTTCCCCATTCTAAATTCCACGTTACAAGTGCCGTCCCTTCTAAAAGAAATGGGATGAAAGCACACATGATCCAACCTCTCCAGAATGAGCACTGTCCACTTCGGCGCTGTGCGAATCGCACAGGGTCACTATTAGCGGCGGTACCTTGTTTTTTTCAGAAGAGCTGATCAGTCCAGAAGCTGTATTGGCTTCAGATTCTTCCAAGAACCATAACCACCAGGATGATTCTAATCGATCTTGGGCACCGGAGGGGGTGGTTGATATCTCGGGAGCCCTCTCCAGCCCATTCCGGCAGGCAGTGAGTAGCAGCTGGGCTTAATCAGGCGTGACCCGCCGGGGATCCATCCTGAGAAAAGCGACATCAGGACCTAGCGACAGACTTGTCTGGTAGCACGGACTTGTCAGGTCAACTTGATGATCCCACATGTAAATGTCGACCTAGGATGAATCAAAGGCCCCCCTTTGGAAGGTCAACAATTGAAGATACACTCTGACTCACTAACATGGAAGTGGACAATGGTCACTTGAAGACTACTTTCCTCTACAAACACGTGGTTTTCCACTTCCATGTTAGTGAGTCAGAGTGTATTGGAGATCAGATCCCCCTCATAAAGGTGATAACCTGATGATGGATGATGAGGTGATGACCTGAACTTGATGACGGATGACGGTTGATGGGATTCTATGTGAACCTTGAGAGGTGCATGAACAAGTGTCCAATCAGTGGTTTGATTGGGTGTTCTTTGTATGAGGTTCGGAAACTGAATGGGGAAACCAACAGTCTCGTCCATTTCACGAGACTGTTGGGAAACTATTTGGTGATAGTGATACTGTACTTTGATTGAGATGATTTGGAAAAGGAAAAAGATTGCAGGATGAAAGAGATGGACAATCAACATCAGGTGTCATGTTTTGAGGCGAAGCATGGCGGTTCGAAGACAACGGTGCCACGGAGTGCTTCGATAAGACTTGTGTTATTCCTCCATTCTTTTGTGGGGTGTAGAACCCACCCCAACTTGAAAGTGTGGTGCGAACCCCAGAGAGGGCCCAACCCCCCCCCATGCTGCAGAGCGCACCCCAATTGGACCGCCTGCCACTGGGACCAACTGAAAACGAGACTGACCATTCATGCTTTCCGGATAAGCCAAGCGGTGCGGCTCCATGGTTCCATGTCACCGGCGTGGCACGCCTGCGGCGGCTCCACGAGCTTGTCGCACCTCTCCGGTGATGCGTTGAAGCAAAGCCTGCCCTCCAAAGAGATGTAACGATCCACCTTTCAATGTCCACTTGCAGCGTCCAGTTGTGGCGTTTTTGTTTGAGAACGTTTTGTTAGCCACACGTTCCTTGTTTTATCTTGTTTTGTACTTTTGGCGCACTGCACTTGCGGATGGCAAAACCCAGCAGTTCTGTCTCAAAAGAGCATGCCTTGCAGGCTGCGAGATCTCTCTGAGCGCCTTCATCCCGATGATTTCTGCGATACCACGCGGTGTTTCCCACGTGTTTGTAAACAGAGATTCCCAGCCATACCAGGTATCACAAGGGATCGCTGATTTTCCACACCGAGTGGAGATCCAGGGTGGCCCCCAAGATGAAAGAAGCTGGAGATGATCTTGGTAGTGTTCGGTCCTTAGGAGTGGTTGAGAATTCAGGGGACACCCTGGACACTGATGGCCCTGGGTCAAGCATTCCCCACGCCTTCACTTCACTTGCTTCCAGGTACCGTTCCTAGATCAGGCTGAAGTGGTGCCTACGTAGAACGCCTTTTGGATGGACAGGTGCACACTCACCACACTTCTTCGGTGGATGAGAGGAGAGTTAAGCTAAGCTGAGTAGTTGAACAGGCGTAGTTATATCATTGCTTGGCTGGTTGGTCGTTTGGCTGGCTGTCTGGCTGTCTGGCTGGGTGTTCATCCAAGAGGCCCAAGCAGACGGAGAACAACCAAGCGCATTAGCTTGGATTCATGTTGGTTCCACTGTTTAAAGCCATTGCAGGACGTAGGAACCCCCGAGGATCCTGACATCAGCCTCCCGGGGTGGCTGCTGAAATCGCCGAAGATACGCCTTGAGATATGCCCAGTTTGTTTCTCTCGAAGTTCCCGTGATCCGCAATCCGCGGTCAGAGTGGGAACACGGCGCATGGTTTTTCGTTGTGCGCTTTTCGAGCTCCGACAGAGAGTTGCACCGGACAGGATCCAGGGCAACGTGTGCAAAAAAAGGTAGTTTTCATATGTTTTCATGTGTTATTAGTGAACAGTCTACATTAGCTTTGGATGACAGCCAGGAGGCCGTGGTATATAGTCACATTTGGCCACGTGCAAGGCTTTGCATGCGCAGGATGCAGCACGATAGCACATGACCCTGTTGAGGTTCAGTTCTCACTACCTGGCTTGGTGAGATTGGATGCATCACCCGTTGATGTCTCCTTTTTGCTTGTGAGGAGCCGAGCATTAAAGCCTTTGTGAAAGGCCTGAGCCCGGAGCCCCAAGGAATGGATCCTGGCATGGTTTCGGCTCCTGGCATGGCTACTAGATGCTACTAGGAAGCTACTAGGAGCAAGGGCATCAGGGGGCTCCAACATGGCTCCAACATGGCTCGCTTCGGGTCCCAAGAGTCCTTCGGGTTGCGTTGCCCATCCTCCCAGCCCTCCATCCTTCGCCATCCGTCACCCCCTTCACCCAGATGATGAAGCCTGCGAGCTCTTCGTGGCGCAGACGGCGCTACGCATCGGCCAGGAGAAGGCGGCTTTGGGGCCGATGGCTGTTTTGGTTGGTTTTGGGGCAGTTGGGGTGGGGCCGATTTCGCCGAGAGGTCTCGTGATTTCGGGGTGTGGTAGACTCGTAGACCCTTTTTTTGACTAATGGAGTTTCAAAAGCGCCAAGCGGCCAGGAAGTGGATGGAAGTGGCATTTTGGGATGGAAATAGCATTCAGGACGTCGGATGCTGGTGTTAGAATAGAAAAGTGTTGACATGGGCAGGAAATTGAGTGAAAGACAAACGTGTGGGTTGGGGATGGTTGAGGTGCATGCTGGCACGTCATAGAGAGCACGATTTCTTTTTTCTGTATTGTGCAGTAGACCACAATCAGTCATGGAAGTTGATGTATGTTCTTGATGTTGTTATATATTAAGCATTATTATTAAGTTATTTTCCTCAAATACCTGGAATGTTCAATTTAGGGCTCTCTCCGTTTCTTTACAGCAGGAGGAACAGAATTGAATATTGGAGGAACATGGAAGAACCAATCACCGAACGTCCGCTAAGATGATGTAAAGACATCATACTGTCCCGGTGGGATGTGAAGCTGCGTGGTATCGCGGACCGACCGACTGCCGGACGCTGCCCAGGCGGTGTCCATCGTGGCGCCGGATTTGCAGAAGATCAAGGCGCCGTTTCCGCCAGAAGCTCCACGAAATGGGACGAACGACGGGGGGGGGGATGGGAGAGGAATCTCCTGGAAATCTGAGCATGGCAACTAGTAACAAATGCCCTTGTTACTAGTAGCGATGCCCTTTGCTCCTAGTAGCTTCTTGTTCCTAGTATAGTAAGGCCAGCTACATTCGTAGCGTCCTTGCTACTAGTAGAAATGCCCTTGTTACAGGCAACAATGGCAATGATTCGTCATGATTCGCACTTGCACCATAATTGCAACCTCTTGACTTAAGAATCTTCACATACTCACAATCATACATAGTATCTATTTAATACTGCATATAATTGCATATATCATATATATAATATATATATATATCATATTATAATTATGTTGTTTACACATTCTTTACTATTCATGGGTCACTGGTGTCGCAAGACTCTTGGATTCTCAGGTTGGTACGTGAAGTGAGCCACTCATTGATGACTGCCATCACAGACGCTACTATCGTGGTTCTCTGAGCTGCCAACAAAAAGCACCACCAGAACAGGGACTTTGCACGTCTCATTTTGCTATAAGTATTGTGGCGTGGCCCTTGGACAAAGCAGAGTTTTGCATTCCTGCAAGCCACTGAGGCGACCAATTGCCAAACAATAGCATACGCAGCATACTTTTACGAAGAAAAGGAGGCTACACTGGCTTGATGGCAGGCGATCAGCAGAGTGTCACTAGGCGATCAACAGGATCTGTTGTCAGGGCAAAAACCCTTTTGGAACCTCCAAATGAGTTCTTCAAGACGCGTGAATCGATGGCGAGCACAAGAATACTTCATCACAGGAATGAACAGCCCGTCGGACTCGGCGTCCAAGCGTCCCGTGCGCCAGCGCCGCTCGCGTCCCGTGCGATTCGGATCCCCTGAACAATCTCGGCCGGAGGAGGACGCCTTCGTCGTTTCGACATCCCATGGCCATGACCAAGTGACATCCAAAAAAAAACGCCGCAGCGGCCCTGGGATGGATGGCCAATCCGAGAAACACTCCGAGTCACTCATAAATGGAAGTGGAAAACCTGTTTCTAGAGGACAAGATGAGGACAAGGGTCATCCAAGCGAGCATTCTCCACTTCCATGATTGTTCAGGTGTATATGTAGATGCGACATGGCCTGGATTGAGTCGTGTACTACGCCGCTGGATGGCTCGGCGATGGTCCTTTTGTTCGAGAGTCCAAGTCCGACCGACAGGGTGAAGTCATCTATGGCGTCACCGAAGTACGCCATGCGTGTGATGGGGTCCTGACGGCCGTGACCCACCGAAGTCGGACCGGCCGTGATCCACCAGTCCCGCGAACGACACGACACGACCAAAAACCCAGTCGATCATCGGTCATCGGTCGTTATGACCCACACCAGCTTGGAACTGCTCGCGGTCCTCCAGCCGCCTGGTTTGGGTCGTTGGTGCGGAACAGCACAGGTCATAGAGCAACTTTGGGAGGCTGATGATGTGTTGTGTCTCCCGGTTTGCAGGTTGATTTGCGGTGCAGTGAGTGGGGACCACTTGTGCGCGACGAACCACCAGGTAACCAAAACTTTAAAGAGAGAGCTGCGTGCGCATCACTTGTTCAGTAAAGACTGCTGCCAAGATCTGCCAAGCATTGAGTGAATCCAAGTGAATCCATGTGAATCCAACAAACAAAGAGTCATCATACTGTATGAATACCGACGCCCCTGAACGCATGAAGTGTTTAAGTCTTAACATTGTCGATACACGTCAAGCATCATGCAACGTGTATACATGTGATACATTCTGGTACTCCCATGCCTACCTTGTTTTCCTGAGCCACACAACTCTTCGGGCATCCAACAATCATTCTGGAGTGTGAAGATAAGTGGGGTCTTTCCTATTACCTGTAACAGTCAGTAAACAATTATCACTATTATTGTTGGACAAGGCCTTTACTAACCATCATCATCCACTGTTACAGGTGATAGGATAGACTAGACCCCAAAAGATAAGTTCTTGTCCCCATCTTGGGGTGTTCCCCAAACCCCCAAACCCCAGGCTTTCGGTTCACCCATCCTCAGGATCCTCACCCGTGTACGCTAGTGTACCGCGCGAGGCCCACCGGCAATCCATCGTCCGTCACCACGAGATGGTCCCGGCACCCGGCGACCGCCGGGTTTGGGCTGAAGAGGACCAGGTATGGGGACCAGGTGCTGGGTGAGGAGGTACTGGGGCAAGGTATCATCAGATATCATCAGTTTGGGGGGGGGGGGCGAATGTGTTGATGATCTCAAAGGGCCATGGCGGGCCCTTGCTTTGGATGTCCTGTGTGGAATGTATGGATTGCTTGCAGGAAACCATGACTTGCACCTAAACAAGCTACGGAGTTGAACCCCCTAATCAATTGTGGAGACAAAACATGATTCAGTCACATGTATTCGCTCATTGCCGCGTGAAACAAATGGCCATACCTTGCCGCGCTCTGCGCGGGAGGTAACAGGGCAACCACCGGGTTTTGTGGGAACACTCCCACGAAAGCGCAGCGCTGAAAAGTAAAACACCATGTGGTCACAGACCAACCCACCACGCCATGCCGAATTGGGCTGTGGGAAATCCATTGACTGAACTCCTCCATTGAGGACGCCATCGAGACATGGCTCTATCCATCGACCGTCGCGGTCGCTCCGTGCGCCGTCGAGTGCCGCAGACGGTCCGAGGTTCAAACCGAGTTCTCCTGCGTCTCCGACGAGTGCCTCGCTTCCGCCGGGGGTTCGGCCGGGGTCCGGCCGGGGTTCGTCCTTGGCGCAAACCCCCAGTTCGAAGCGGAAGCGGCGACAACTCGGGAAGCTCTCAGAGTTGAACGGAGGTCCTGTGAAGGGAGAACGAAGTCCTGATCCTGATGGTGCTTGGTTGGTCTTGTGAATGTGCTTCGCAGGTGCTCGTGGTTCACAGGCAGAGCTCTGATTGCAGTTCATTGCTGTGCACATGTTTGTTTCTCGCCAATGCTGCTGAGCATTCTGGGTGCCTTGATTCTTGCATGTTTCTGCCAGGTGTTTCCCGTTGTTTTGCCCGCTGATTGTCCCAGTCCCCGCGGGGCGTTGGAAGACTGATTGTTTGCGGGCTTTACTTGAGCAGTTTGCATTTTTCAGACCTTTGTCAACGGAGACTTGAGATATGTGCTAGATCATGTTATTTCCTCCACTGGGGTTCACTCTGAAACACAGAGGAAGAGCTTTGGAGGCATACTGCAACATAAAGTGACACGTCCCACAAGTTTTCCCAGATGTGGGTTTAGCATGGTTTAGCAGCTCAACGCCGTAAAACAAAAAGAAGAAACGGACACAACTGGGATTTGCTGGCGCAGTTCCAGGTCCTGGGTGTCACCGTCCTCTTCCTCCAGGGGACCACGTCAGCGCTGTCCAAAAAAGCGTCCACGCGCGAACGTCCGACCGCGCGTGGACCCGCCGAAACCGCGAAACCGCTGGCGGTCCAAGGATTACTCTCACCAAGAAGCCGAAGGAAGAGGCCGCAGAAGCGACATGTTTCTCGACGCGTCGGCACTCGGCACCGCACGAACTCGGTAGCGGCCCGGTTGAGCGGCACGGTCGAAGGACCACGTCGTTTCGCTATGCGTCGTTTGGGTTTTTCGGTGGCGTTCCGAAGGGGGAGGTGTAAGTTGAAATGCTGAGGGTGGGGATAGGGAGGGGGTGGGGATGATCTGTGAAGTGCTTGGAGAAAATCCTAGAAAAGGTTTTGAAATGTGAGTCCACGGATGACCCAGAGCCAAGCAGATGTAATTAGGAACGATCATGTATGTCCCAGTCCGTAGGTGAACCTTGAGCTGCTTCAGGATGATTGATCAACTGGACAGGATACTCTGATTTTAAAGAATGCCTCCGTGACCCCAACATGTTTTGGAACATCATGACTTGAATCGTTTGATGAGGGTATCAATCAAGGTTCGGCATTCTTTGGACAAAGCTTGGGATCTTAGGACACCTTTAGTCATGCCATGAAATACCTTCCTATTCATAGGAAGAAAAGTGTTGCTTGCTGACCGCGTTCGGACGTGAAGAACTCAAAGAGAAGAAACTCTACCCTGCCTTCGGGATGTTTGTATGCCCAAATCTGGGTCAAGAACCGTCAGCTCAGATCTTGACAGAATGTGTTCATCCACTGCAATTGAACCAAAACCGTGACATGTCTCTCTTGGCAGTGGCTTGTTTGGAGCAAGCAAATGGTAGAGAATGGTGGGCTACCCATCTTTGAGGTAGTCAAAACCAGGCTATTGGGAAGATCGACATGGGCTTTTGCACAATGCACATGTGCAAGCCATCCCACATGTCTGCTTTTTGCCACCCTCCTGCTCAGCTCTTCTCCGACTTCATGTTGACCGAGTGTCGACCTTGGATGTGGGAGCAGCACTTTTCTGACACCTTTTTTGAGATGACCAGATTTTGTCTCACGGCACATGTTTTGCTCAAAGCGTTCAAAGTACCAACACAGGTATCGAGAGTGCACAGGGTACACATCAGAAGTTTGGAAACCTCTTGAATGTCATATCATGTCACTTTGTCTCGTCAATCATTGCAGAATCCAGGGCTCAATTGAATCGTTTGGGATAGCAAACCAGTGGACAGGACCCTGAACAAAATAAACTCAAACTTGTTTGCCTACCTTTGACCATCCACAGGGCCACCTGGCAAAACTACCCTACACTACTCAATTTGGACCTCCAGAAAGGACACCCAGACAGGATGGTCCTGGTAGAAGCATGTAGAATCCATCTTTCAATGCCTCTACGTGGGCAACGACTTCTCCCAGCATCGCACCCTCGCCCCAAAACGCCCGAGGCTCCCTTCCACTAGCCGGCGGCATTCGGCCTTCTCGCAGGCCGTGAGTTTCACGCGGGTGGTTTTGGTCGACAGCACACGACTGGGCTACAGTCCCTGAAAATGGTCATGGAAGTGGAGTAAAACCACCTGGTTGGTATGTGGAAGATGGTCATCCAAGGCTGCCGCCATGGCATCTCAACCTGATTTCAGGGAGAGGCCACTTGAGTGGTGAGCGTGATGGTTTTGGAGGGCAGTGAGTTTAGCTAGCCCAGTGAGGGCAGTCAGCTCAGGCAGCTGATGTTGCATGCTTTTGGAGTGAACTGTTTCACACCTTGTTGGGACACAGGGAGATGATGGAGAGAGGCCTTTTGTGAAGAAGACATATCCGACCCTGTGCAGGGTATCACATCTAGCTGCCCTGGCAAGTTAAGGTGTACTGAACCAGTTAGAACTGCAACCCAGGAGGTGGATGCAGCACATCTTGGACTTTTGTCTCAGTGCACTATTGGATCCCTCATTGCAAGTTTCTCCAACGTGGTGACCGCAGTCAATTGCCCAACTGAAATTGCTTGAGCTTTTACCGCTGTTGAGTGTTGTTGTGTTGCTTCACCTACCGCTGTGCTCCACCGCTCTAAAAGCAACACCTGGAACATGGAACCTGCGCAATCCAACACACCCAAAGCAGTCAACCGCTGCTAACACCCCAAACCTTGACTTTCAAGCTATTCGAGGTCTGGGACTAGCTATACTAACACCCCCCAAAGCCGAACACCGAACTGGAACCGCGACCGCGGTTCGCGACCGCGGGTGGGTCTCGGTGGGTCGACCAGGACCGCTTCGCTCGGTCCCAGGGGCGCAGCTCCACCGGCATCCACTTCGATGGGACCAAGTCGGAGGCGCGCGACGTCCACGTCCACGTCGCAGGTCGAAGCCCCTGATCTCCTCGAGTCACGAATCGGTTCGGAGATGGGAAGATGGTGCAGGACATGTGGCTCCTGGCCTTACTAGTAACAGACAAGAAGCGTTACTAGTAGCAAAGGGCATCGCTACTAGGAACCCGGGCATCGTTACTAGGAGCAAGGACGCTACTAGGATTACGCGGGTCACCTCGACAGTCGGAACGACGATGGACATCGATGATGAAAGACCTGGGTAGGCGAGCTGGCAGGCTTAGCTTCAAGTGACCCAGAGAATCCTATAGATAGACTTAGACCTGTTTTTCGATCAGAATCCTTCAGAACCTCAAGACCACATCATAGACCCAAAACAGATCCTATTAGGTGGGGGATGGACTATGACCATGACATACTATAACACTATATGTACTATACTCTGTTGCTGCATGGTGGGTCATGGTATGTCATGGCCGGTGGACATATTTCAACCCACCGATCCATCGGTGAACTCTGTGACCTCGCTCGAGTGCACCGGCAGCGACCGCGCGACCGCGTCGCTGGGCTGATTTGCGTGGCATGGAGGGATCACTCAGATGACAAGAGGGGGGTCCTTACTACAGTAACTATTTGTGTGTGTTGATCTGAATCTGTGGAGCATTGTCCAGTTTGCTATCTTCTCCTACCGTGTTCTGTCGAGAGTCACATTGCACGGTGACAGCGAGCATGCTCGAGCTTGGAACCCAGGTCTTTGATCAAATAATTTGTATACTGTACCCAGGTCTTTCCAGTAAATCTGGGTGGTATGGCTATATGGCTCATATGGCTTGCTCGACCTGAGAGATTCGATAACGCTAGCGCATCCGGGGTGGTTTTGAGGAAGGTGTACTCACCGCCTGACCAGGATATATTCGCCGGTAGCAAGTGTTGCTTGAGAAACCTGTTTGCCAATCTCCCAAATTGGCATGGCTTGGATAAAGAGGTCTTGACTTGACCAGCGTGACTCCATCGTCGGGACATACCGGCATAATCAAACATTACTTCACTTGGAGTGATCCCCACCATGACATTTCAATCTGATGATTCTTTCGGCATGTATTGAAACATTGTTTTGGCATTCTTTCTGGCATATCTTTTGACATTATTTCTGAAATTCTTTCTGATATATCTTCTGACATTCTTTCTTGCATATCTTCTGACATTCTTTCTGGGCTATTTTTGACATTTGATTCTATCTGGCATATCTTCTGCATATCTGCTGACATTCTTTCTGGCGTTCTGTTTGGTATACCTTCTGACGCGCGGTTGCAGTCCGGCGGGGAACACTGCTGTCGGGAGCTGGCGGTTGAGGCCCGGCGGGGAACACTGCCGTCCGGAGCTGGCGGTTGAGGACGAGGCCGAGGAGAAGGAGAGGACGCGAGGTAGCTGACATAAAATTCTAACAGCCCTCACCTGACATAGCATGCCATAGCCTAGCCATCAAACTCATCTATCATGAAACAACTGTGTATATAGTTTCCACCAAGTCAAGCTTTGGGAACTTCTGCTCATCCGACTTCGATCGCAGGCCATGGGTGGCCGACACGTGTCACAGGCCTGCGTGCGGGGCGCATCGGGGCGCTTGGGCATTGCAAGGCTGGCAGGTTTGACACGAACACTCCTAAAGGCTGATGGATGTGTGGCGTGTTCGCCGAGAAATCTTCCCGATCCACGTGCAAGAGATGCATGTGTCGAACTGGTGTGCCATTGGGGGAAGCCATCACTATAAGGATCCACACCTTGACAGAAGAAAACATGTAAACACAAACTTATCTTTGAATAGTCCCAGATTGGCGTGGCACGCTGGCTTTAATCCGGTTGGGCTTCGGTTGGAAGTCGAGCCGTTCTCCATGGTCGACAGACTACAACCGCACCCCTATCCTCCAAATTTGGCACCCCTTTTGTGACTCCTGGCATGTTCTGCTTCGCTGCTTTTCCCTTCAACAGGCCGTTTTTCATCCTCCAGGGCCATCCAGCGCGGGTGTTCAACAGACTCAGACTATCTTGCTAAAATGCATCAATTTCAAGGATGTCCATTCACCCAGACCGGACAGTCCTAGTACATTCATGTACGTTCTATAGAAGTGCAACTTCTTGGCCGCACGGCACTCCTGGTGTGGTTTCTTCCCACGCGCACCGGGCCGACGGGTTCTACGGTTTCTTCCCGCAGCGCGCGCACCGGGCCGACGCCCAGGCCTTTGGCTACCGAGGTGCCCGGACGGAGGCCGCGGATCCGCACGCTTCGGAAGGGGAGCTGGCCGGAGATGTTCGTTGGTTCGTCACAAAGGGGTGGTTGGTTGTCAATGGTGTTGTCATGTGGTGAGTGGACCATGGGCACCCTATGGCACCCCTAAGCTCCATGGATAGCACCCCGACATGGAACTCCTGGTTGTTGTTGGGTTCTTCTTGGGTGAACAAAAATGACTGGACTTGTCACTGTCACGTCAACACACAGACACAGAAGAAACCTACAGGTGGGGTGTCTACCCAAGAGCAAACAACGATTAGCCACGGTATTCTGAAATTCTGCATACTCAAGAATCTGGTAAGGTAAGACGCGTGAAATGACCCCCAAATCTCAAATTTCATCGTTGTAGGGGTGAACATCCAGCGCTGAACTCATCCCTGGTCAACCATGGGATAGTGCGGAATCGCTTCATGAGGCCATGAGGCCTTGGAGATAGGCCGGGAATGGCCCAGCATGACCCCCAACCTTGCTTCAGGAAAGCCTCGCACTGCATGAACAACATGAGGTGGGATAGAGGACGAAGGGGTGACAGAGAGGGGGGGAAGAGGACTATGAAGCTGATCTGATGACAGAGGTTCTGAGTGGGTTGGATTTCCAAGGTCCAGCTGGGCCAGTGCAGGGAGCCTTTTGGGTCATACACTCCAAATATCTCCATCTTGTGAGATCCTTCGGGATTCCCGCCTGCTAAGATGGCTGGCAGTTTGACTAACAAACATGGTCCAGCTCGCGCGTGGCCACGCACAACGCTGGACATCCCAAGCTTTATAATATGAAGAATGGAATTCATATGGCAATGACCCAATTTGGTGAAAGACACATTGAGCAAGACCTCTTCATTGAGTAAGACATAGGGCGGGCCCAACTGTCCGAGGAGTTACTAGACGCGACTCCAGGATCTGTCGACGTGTCGCCCGTTGGGCTCTTGAGACTGACGCTGAACGAGCAGACGACAGAACACAACTACCGTCCACAAGGACGACGTGTGAAAAGCCGTACTTCGCGGAGCGAGACTTCTGCTTTTGCGTGGAGCGAAGTGGGCGGGCAGCTGCATCAACAGGTAGAAAAGGTTCACTCCTTCCAACCTTTTGGGACTTTCAATTACACCATATTTTTCATATGATACGGATACGTAATAATTGTAATCAAGGGTGTCTCACACTGGTCGGCCAGTTCCCAGCGGCGTATGCTTAGATGCTCACCGTCACATGTAACGACCAGCACCACCAAAAACCTGGAAAGCGCCATTGTTTGGACTTGTTGTTGTTTGTTTTTGAATTTGGTTTCATCTCTCCCCGCGGTGCGGGCTCATTTTGTGGTCCAAGCACCAGGCAGAGCGCGCAGAGGAGGTCGAGATCTCAGCGTGTCAGTTTGCCGCAGCGCTTGGGACGCGACGAATCAGTTCGATAGGAAAGGAGTTCACCAACCAGCAGTTCCATGTCGTGGTATCGAATTTGGAGCACAGGGGGCCATGTAACATGTATTTTTTCACTGGATGGGACTGCAAACACCATTCCTTTGAACTGTTGGAAGGGGTCCAAGGCCACCCAAGAGGCAGAAGCCTCGGCGGCGGAGGCTGACAAGGCGACCCGCGGCACGCGCGCTTGCGGAGGGAGAGGGCGGGGCAGCGGTTTTGGCCGTGAGGGGAAGCATGCGGGGCGTGGACGTTGGTTGGAAGACGGTTGTTTGGTTGAGCGTTTGGTAAGAGTTTGGAAAGATGTTTTTGCGGCAATTGACTGGTCTCAGTGGGTGAGAGATGATTCAATTGAGCTTGTAAGAGCAGAATGGAACGGTTGAATCGTGGATTGTTTCATGATGGTCTTTCCAGGTGGTGTAAGTACCCAGGTTTCTGGACACCTGTCACCAGGAAACACCGGAGGGTCCCAGTACTTGATGATCCTTCTTTCCCTAGCACCGAGGGGCAAGGTTGGCTGGCTGAACAGCGCTCTGGCGGTCATTTTTCAGGAAGAGGACGAAAGACGTCAGAAACCTTGACCTCCGGACGGACTTGTTTTTTGCCTGCTTGGCCATGTATTTACTTAAGACCAGACCCGTGAATCTCATCCAAAACGGATTCGATGGTTTTAGTGGTTTGTAGACAACTGCAAGCCGCACCCATCCCAATTTGATCTTGATTTGATAGCTTCGAGTTCTAAAACACTCCTTGGAGGCGAGTTGGTGAAGATCACCGATAAATAGACTAGCTGGTATGTTCTTCCAGGATGAGTGGACAAGCGGCTCCAGACTGTGGACCCCCCAAACATGTTGAGACATATTCATATTCCGGTATTCTACCCGTCCATGTGTCCAGTTGTTCACACAAGACACCATCCTTGGCCAATCGCTTCGGAAGATGACTGGGCAACGAAGCGAATGGCAAGGGACCTAAGAACAGCCAACTTGTGGCGCTTGGCGCGATGGGAATGGAAAATGACCCATGTGTCGTGGATGGACACAGCAGTTCGCTCAGGCTCACAACATGTACAACGCTGTTTGTTCCTGATTGCAATGTTGCCTCCCGGATCCTGCCGCCGAGTGGTCCATTCGTTCCATGAAAATCTGAGAGAATGACAGTTCAAACGGACCTTTGGAGGCAAGTTTGTAAAATAGATTCTATACATGCCTTGGGGATCCCTTCCATGTTGGGTCTTCATTGAAACCGGCACTGCGTTGCCAGGAGAAGGAGTTGGCAGAGGCAGCCAAAGAAGCCGCTTTGGCCAAGGACATGGAACCACGGTGCAGTCCGTGGTTCGCTTTTTGGGGGGGCACCATGGTTTCGCCAGGAAAAAGAATGGTTCGCTGAGGACAACGACGTTTCTTTTTCACTCTCTTACGTTATAAGCTAACTTACTTACAGCAGAATAACCAAGCAATGATGTGCAGAAAAGATCCACCCGCGCAGACCTGAACAGATCCACTCGTACTCATCCTCGAGTAGAACCAATAACTGAAGGATCTCAACATGGAGTTTTGCACCCTCAAAGTTGAGTTCATCGCATGTCATTTTTCGCAATGTATGTGAAGCATTGAGACTCTATATATATATATATGTATGACTATTATAATAATAGTCTCTGAACGTCTCGGCGTGCGGAATGCACTGGTCAACAACTGGGGAATGCAAAGATAAAACATGTTTGCACTTGTGTGGTGTCCAAGCAAAATGTTTGACATCTAAATCCAAAAGGCTCAAACTGAGTGGACTAAGGAAGACCTGGACCCATCCATAAGATTGTTGGCCCATACTACCAGAAAAGAGCATAAGTTCTTGGAATTGGAGAGTTCCAACTCTCCACGGTGGAGTAAATGCATGTAGATCCCAGATCATCCATGTATGGCATATACAGCCTGCATTGACCCCTGAACCGGTCTGGGGATGCCATCGTAGCAGCAGCAGCGTGATGAAGCTTTGGAAACCATCGCCAGGAGAGGGAACTGGCCGAGGAGCTCGCAGCCATGAAGGTCCACTTTGGGATGGATTCGGAGACTCCGCAAGATCAAACCTTGGTAAAAAAATAAACACCGAATGTCACCAGTGACCAGTGAACCAGTGACCATCCAGGTGTCTTTTGCAGGAAATTCGGATTTGGTCCTAGCAGTACCATCCAGGACCATCCAGGTGTGGGACATCAAGGGACTGCACTGCTTAGGGCCTAAAGGGATCTGCCTTTGGCGACGGTTCCATGTTAAGCTCGGGTGTGAGCTTGCTGGGCGAGGCGGGAGGGTAACAACGTCGGCGATACCATGCCCTGTGGAATCCCTGATCAATCTCTTGGACATATTTGGACCTTGTAAAGTGCAGTGGATTTGTATAGAAGTTGACAATTTCTGAGAAGTTGGGACAATAATATGTTCTCCGTGTGTCTTTAGCTTTTTTTGAGCAAATCTGGAAGATGGGGAACCCACCACCTCCCTGGTGAAAAGATCAAATGGTCAAAAAGATTAAACAGAGCTACGCAATCCGTGCGGCTCGGGCCCCAGTGAGAACAGCTATTCACCGGTATTCAGCGGGATCGAGCGGGCACAAAGATGGTTCGAAGGATCGTTTTGGCGGACTTGTGAGAGTAAGCATGATGTATTGCCCAAGAGGCTCTCAGAAACAGACCGATGTATATACACACAGTCTCATACTCGTCATCGCAAAAATGAGCAAAGCATAGACATCATCGCACCAATCACGGTGGTCATCACGGTGGGTCATCACATGTTATCATATCTCTTTGCTTGGCTACCGGCTACCATTACTCCATTTGGCTACCATTACTCCATTTCCACACTTGCCATGTCGGACGTGCCCTCATCATGCTACAGCCTATTTACCTCTAGTCCGAGGTCGAAGGCCTCCATCTCCGAAGCCAGGAACGCATGGAACAAGAGATGAGAGCCCGAGAGGCCAAGATGCGCGAAGACTTCCAGGCGCGCCGGTTCCCCCGCAGCACCGGGGTCGCTGTTCGACGTGCTTGGAGGAATATGAGCTGTCCGAGAGTTGCATGAGGTTTTTTTACGGAAGAAGGTTGTATATATGGACTTGAACGATCATGAATTACACATGAATTAAACAAATTTATACCCTATACGTATTATAACAAATTATATCAAATTATCAAACTATTGATACTAGTGTTTATCTATATTCCAAAAAAAAACAGAACATTTGGGTTTCACTTCACTTCGAAGACTGTCGTGTGACATTGTTTGACATTGACAGCATGCACAGCGACGGCGACATCCAACAAATCATTAAGAGCTGAACTATATCCCATTTGAGTGAATTGGCTTCTGACCACATTAAATGTGTTCGGTCTCCGAAAACATGGTGTTAACTTTGATACATCACAGCTGTTTCAAGAAACACTACAAATGCCCTGAGCTGTTGTTGGTTCTTCTTCACACATCCCTTCGTCTCTCAGATCCATGACTTGAGGTCTTGAGTCCATCCCAACATGAAGTGACCCACTGTTCATCTCTTTGTTCGTCGCCCGAACCCAGCGCAAAACGGTCCAACGCATGGCTTGTTCGGTGTTCCCCCTGGACCGAAGGTGGAGGAAGGTGCCGATACTGCTGCCATTGCCTCCTTGGTGGCACATGCGAAAGAAGAGGACGGAACCCTCGCTGACCGCACGGCCGAAAGGCGGTTGGCGGTTGGGGCGGCTTCGGGGTTGAAGGTCATAGACAGCCTGAATCTATCTATTGGTTGGATTAATATATAGAAGGGATACCATCAAGTGTACAACCAATAGGGACATATAGTATATGGTAACATTGACCCCTCCACTCTTCCCATCATTAGACTCGGCCACGAGGTCCAAATCATTTCAAGTCACTCGAAGTCCGTATGTTGAAAAGGAACATGTCTACTAAAGTCCTGCTGTTCAGGACGGTCTTTTTCTGCATCATGTCATATAATTGTATAGTTCTTTTTGGCCACATTCATGTGTTGGCCTTTCTTTTGAGTGTCAACTCTAGAAGGCTCAGTGGGATTTTTCACCGCTTCCAAGGCCGGTTCATCACGAAATGGAGATCTTCGACCCCGCAAGA
The DNA here is from genome assembly GCA_963970005.1 of Durusdinium trenchii. NCBI lineage: Eukaryota > Dinophyceae > Suessiales > Symbiodiniaceae > Durusdinium > Durusdinium trenchii. Next base: position 352,316 of record CAXAMN010023662.1, read on the forward strand.
CCAAGCGTGGAAAGTGAACATTCCCTCGGAAACAGACACCCACCATTGATTTGCATCATATGATTTAATCACGTTACATCGTGTTTATCACAAAACATGGCTTTACAAAGGATTTTAGACTTTCCGCACCAGGTCACCCACAAATTATACTGTCAGTGGTCGAACGAACGAACGAACGGGCATTCAAACTGCGACCGGATCGACTGGGCAGAGGTACGACCCAACGGCTGGCCTTCACTCATCGCCGTCGCCAACGCTCGTCCCAAGCACCCAACGGTCGTCCTTCCCCAAGCGCGGCTGGGCTGCGAGGGCTTCGGCTCAGTGGCTGACTTGCGCCTAGGGAATGAGGGAATGACCCCTCACTACAGATTTCTTGGGGACCGGCCATTAAAGGAATGACCCTTCGTAGGGAATGATTTCTTGGGATCCGTTCCCTCATTCCCTATGAGTCGCACCAGCCAGTCAGGCCAGGCCTCAGAGCCTGCAGCAGGTCCACCGAGGTGGACCTGTGGAGGGGTTCTTTCCAACGCGCTGGGCCGCGCTGGGCGGCCTTCCCAGGAACGCCATCGGCGTGCCCAGCGGTTTTTTGGGGGGGCCACGGGATGGTGCTTGCCAGGCACAGAGGGCTGCAGAGGAGAAAATCAAAGAGAAGGAGGGGCCGCAAAAAAACAGATCGGCCTTCACGGGCCGATTTGATTTTGTCGCATGGAACACATGGCATGACTGAGAAAGTTGCTTCACGTCCTGGCCAACTAAGCATTAAAAGAAGGGAAGTCTAGATGTTCCCGTCCGCTACTCCACGGCACCGCTTCCTGGTGGGTCATTGGGGTCGGTGCCAACGGTCCAACGAAACCATGAGGATTTCAAGTGTAGAGTGTAGGAAGCCAGAAGTGTGAAGGCTCAGGAAACAAACATTACAAACAAAAACAACAACGCCAGTAATCATTGATCATCAGAATCATCATGAATGATTATTCTAATTATATAAATAAGTATAGTATGGATAATACCAGATGTCTTATTTGGATTATCCTTTTGTTGTGGTGTTGGAAGCACTTGTGCCGCCCCCTGAGGTGTTTCTGTTTTTTTTGTTGTGTGTGTGTGTGTTCACAGCTGTGCCTAAGGTTTTGAGTCACAAAGGACACTACTAGGGGCCCCTGGTTTCGCTACTAAGGGCTCCTGGTATCGCTATTAGCGTGCAGTTTGTTCAAATCAAAAAACAGCGCGGAAAAAGAGGCAGGGGGTCGCTGGGGATTCGTGCAGTCAGCGACCAACGAAGACGCTGCACGTTTCCTGTGATATGAGTCGAGGACGCTCGACTCACGTACCTGCTTTTTTCCAAACTGTTCACAAGCTGTCCAATGCGTTGTTTCCTGCAATAAAACGGCTAATGCATTTCCAAACTTTGTTAAACATCTACAAGTCCATCGACTCAGCCACCTTTCGGTTCTCGTTCTTTCCGTTCAATCAAGTCAAGGGGGACTTCGTACTGATCCTAGCTCTTGCGAGCAACAATCTAAGTGTGCTTTCGCCACAGGGTCCCACTGAGGGCTGTGATGTGATCCCCGTCAAGGGGCGCCGCATGTGCACAGACCCAGATCCTGGGGGACCCATTCTGAATGCTTCGGTTTGCAGTCCGGAACTTTTCTTGATTCCCCTTGATCCGCGGTAATGCACGATACCACTGATTTCATGCCGCAGGGCTTACTGAGATCAACTCCAGTTTGGAATCTCACGCATGTCCATGTCATGCTGCTAAGTATTCACAGGCCGGAAGTGAGCGCGACATGAGAGTGGGTTTTCTTGGTCCGTTTGGGTTTTTCTTTCTTGCTGTTGCTTTTCGTTTTCTTGAGGCCTTTGTTTAGGTTTCAGGTGCTTTTCAGACAAGGGTTGCGCCGGCCCAAATCGGCTTTACTTGAACGCCAATGATGGCAATGCCTTCGGGCCACCCTAACCCACCCTCCCCCCTACCTCCCTGCCCCTGGGCCTCCGTTACTATCCCACCCGCTATTTAGGGTAACAGAAGGAAATCGCACTCAACACTGAACACACTTGTGTGTTGGTGCCTTTCCTTCTGTTTCTCCTGTCCTACTTCTAGCTACCCGGGCGGTTTAAGACCAAAGTCCCGCTCGCTAACTACTTTCGTTTAACTAAGTGGGCCTCGTAACTACACCTATCTTTCTTTCTTGCCCTCTTAGTCTGCTTTTGTTTTGTTTGCTTTGTTTGTCTTTCTAAGGCTTTTTAGGTGGCTAGTAAAACTTTTTCCGCAGCGCCAATATTGGCGCTAAGTGTACGAAGAGCGCACCTATTACGGCCTTGTTTTTGCGCATGTTTCCATACATGTGCCCAAGGCTTTGCGTCACAAACAACGCTACTAGGGGCGTTTGGTCTCGCTACTAGAAGCCAGGACGGTACTACCAGGGGCCTCTGGCCGTTCTCTGGCCGTTCTACAGGGAGCAAGGACGCTACTAGGGGCCCCTGGCCTCGCTACTAGTTGCAAGCAAGGGAGAGCGCGCCGAGTACGGCTTCGTGTGTGTGTGTCCACACCTGCGCCTAAGGTTTTGAGTCACAAAGGACGCTACTAGGGGCCCCTGGTTTCGCTACTAAGGGCTCCTGGTATCGCTATTAGCGTGCAGTTTGTTCAAATCAAAAAGCAGCGCGGAAAAAGAGGCAGGGGGTCGCTGGGGATTCGTGCAGTCAGCGACCAACGAAGACGCTGCACGTTTCCTGTGATATGAGTCGAGGACGCTCGACTCACGTACCTGCTTTTTCCAAACTGTTCACAAGCTGTCCAATGCGTTGTTTCCTGCAACAAAACGGCAAATCATCTACAAGTCCATCGACTCAGCCACCTTTCGGTTCTCGTTCTTCCATTCAATCAAGTCAAAGGGGACTTCGTACTGATCCTAGCTCTTGCGAGCAACAATCTAAGTGTGTGTGGATGTATCTAAGTTGATTGACTGTCCTAATTCGTATTTGGTGCTGCAGTTTGCTTCAACAAACTGCATGGGATTTTGGTCTTCGTCGAGAAAGCCTGCGGGCTGAAGATTGCTGAAAGGGTTGATCCAGATCAGGAGAAAGCTCTAAAGGCAGCCCAAGAAGCAGCTGAAAGCCAGGCACCGACGGCATTGGATCATTGGAAGGTCAGACTGACCTGTTGTGTGTAATCAAGGTCTTTTTAGGATGGTGGAATCCCATTGACTCTCATTGACTCGGGGTTTTATCGTTGATCAATGTTATATGGTTGGAAGTTGGGGGCACTGGGCACCAGAGTGGCGATAAAATGCAAGTACTGTTCTTGGATGACAGTGATGCAAGGATGCGTTTTTGTATGGTCCAAAAAAATGCGCTGTCGGAAGCAAATCGATTGTTGACTCAGGCATGTTTGACAGAAAAACCTCACAGGAGTTTAGGTGAAAATCAATGAACATGACCAGTGACAATTGAGAGAGCAGTTGTTTCAAATTACAATTACAATGTTTAATGGTTTTCTCAAACATGACAATTAACAGTAATAACTAGCAGGCATTTGCCAAAGAATGATCACGTGGTGGCAGTGGTGAACATGCAACGCGATAAGTTGTTGTCAGAAAAGATCCTCATGACCTTCAGCCACACAGTGGCCGAGCTCTTGGCAACGGAGCATGATCAATCTCAACCCCCTTGATGCGTCGACCTGGAGAGGGCTGTGGATCAAAATCCGTAGCTCCAAGTCCTGGCTGTTCTCCCTATTGTGACCATGGTTTCTGCAGGAGGACATCATTCAGTGCTTCTGCGAAGTGATGGGAGTGCTGTTGCTTGCGGAG
>CAXAMN010023662.1:384412-396126 GCA_963970005.1 Durusdinium trenchii
TCCTATCCTATCCTATCCTATCCTATCCTATCCTATCCTATCCTATCTATCTATACCAGATGGTTGGAAAACCAAAAATGGTCCAAGATGGTCCAGGTTCCCATCCAATGGTCGAACAATGTGGACTGACAGTCTCCTCAATGTCTTCTCAGTCCTCGAATCTTGGAGCTGATGACGCACTACTGTAACTAACCTACTAGGTGAAGAAAAACATACTCAATCTGATGAACACACCATGTCATGTATGTGTCTTTTCAGCAGACATGGCTTGGCTTTCTTTGGGTGCTGTGCCAATGAAACACTGATGACTGATGACTCGTCTCCCTATTGTCTTCCAACATCCGGCAGATGTTCGGCAGATTGGAATTGTTTTGGCATGTTTAATTGTAATCGGGAAAGTCTTCGAGCTTTGTGTCGCATTCTGTTTCTTGCCTCGGTCTGCGTTTTTTCAGTGGTCTCAGATGACCTTTTGTTGATCTTATGTTTACGTCAGTGAACTGGACTATCAAGCGGATGATCCTGAAATTGTACATGTCATCCCCATCCTCCACGGAGTTCTTTCCCAGGAAAGCTCAGTTGTTACCGGTGCCACGGACCCTGATTGAACAACCAACGGTCCCCAAAAAACCCGGTAGACAACGGCCCGTTCGGCCACGCCTGGTTAAGCAGTTGGAACACGGGAACCGAAGAGCCGAGCTCAGTGATGAAACCTCCGGCTGCAGCTTGGTGAAAGGCACCGGAGCGAGTCCACGCGACGCGCCCCCGTGGGGTTCGGGTTCCAGGCTTCCATCGGCATGGAAGCGTTGGCCGCTGTCAAGGCACGTGTTGTTTCGCCGGGGAAGATATGAGCTGCGAAATGGGACCCACATTGAAAGAAGCATGGCATGCGAAAGAGTCGAATGAGATGTCGGTGGCTCAAGTGGGGAACGTTGCAAAAGTTGAGATGATCACACACCACACACAAACACACATGGCTTTTGCAAGACATGTCAATTTCATGGTTCGCTCTGCTCTTCACATATCACTATATATACACATGCATATATACTTATGTGATCTTATGTGAGAGTTTGGAAGTGGTAGAAAAACAGGCCAGGTTCGTATGGCAGATGGTTTTCATCACCATGCTCTGATGCCTTTTCCGTTTGGACGTGCTCTACAAGTGCATGTCACGGGCCCCAAAAACCGCCCGTCTCCGCAGGACTTGATGCGCGTGGGGGCGCTCAGACCCGCTCGGGTGCAGGGGGGTGCGAGGCGGTTGTGGAAGGCCAGGCTTGAAGAGAGCTGCACTGACCATCACTGACCTATTCACAGCTTGAGTCTATTGATTCATGAAGTTCGATGCCCTACAAGCCCAAGAAGTAGCCTTCTTTAAAAGGTGGGCACAGAGAGTGCTGAATGTGAAAACCGTTGTTCAGCAGGAAAGGCCCACCTCCCTCTTTTTTCATGCAAGGCTGCAAGACATAGGGCTCGACGGCGTCAATGAAGGCGTCATACACTGCGAACAAGTTTCGAACAATGCATATAATTTCAAATGGGTGCCTTAATGTAAGTGGAAATACCACGCGCAGTCACGCACGGTCTGGCCTGGCATAGCAGTAATCTAAATTTGCGTGACCCGTGGTGTTCCGTTGTCGCGACGCGTCGCGACGGTGTTGTCCGACATCGTCGTCGATCCCACAGCGTCGCTGTCCTCGCATTGGGCTGTGAAAGCAAGATCCGCAGCTCAGTCTTGCCGCTGGTGGGCGTCGGAAAGGCTGGGACTGCGAGCCGTTGCAACGAATGCAGTTGGGAGATGAAGAACGTAGCTCGCAGATGAGTGCGGATATCATCCTGAAAATGGGCAATTCACATGGTATGACTGACAGACTAGTGTTTGGGGCTTGGCTTCTGCAAGCCCAGTTGGTTGATGACGATCCTAAAGATAGGGGCGCCCCCAACCAGCAATGATGTTCTTATTTTGCCTGTTGCAAAACCATGCAACACATGGCAAAACCTACCAGGACCCTCCTGTCGGGGTGTCCTGGCTGAACCCCACACTCCTTCTTTAGGCTTCCAGACAGGGCACCCTACGGTGTCGGGTCCTGGTATGGATTTTCGGTTGCAAACCTCCCCAGTTAGGAAGGAAGAAACATCTGAACGGCCTGTTGGGTCGATGTCCAGTGCGCGACCTGGATCCGGTTTGACTCGGTTTTGATCAAAAGGGACGCCGCATCTTGAAGTAGGGCAGGGCTGTGGTTATACACAGGGGTCCCCCCAATGAGTCCATTCTGAGGTGGGTAGTGCTAATGTATCAAAAGACGGGTTAGTCAGTTTGAGCGCCAGGGGATAGGTCCCTTGGTAAGGGTTTCTCGGTATTTGTTATGGAGCCAAAGCGGCCTTTAGTGGTTCCATGGCCTCCAGCTGCACAGCCGGCCCATGAGGAACCCCAGAGGGCAAGTCCAAGTCTATGATCACTTATGATCACCCAAAAACCCCAAAGACATCAGAAAACCATCATAAACTACAACCCACTCACCCAAACCAGGTAACCAACAAGACCTCCACGGTCCCCTCCGTGCTTTCCGGACCAAACCAAACCGGTCCGCCACGCCGGTCCGCCACACCGGTCGAGGCGCTCGGTGGAGGACCTGCCATGGCACTCTTTGAGGAGCCCAGCACTCTGAGGCGCGGAACCGAGCGGAACCGGAACGCAGGCTTCAACGCCTGCTACGAACGGAGTGATTGGACGCTACGAACGTGGCCACGAACGTGGCTCCTGATAATTAACTACGAAAAGAGAACAAGAGGACAGGCTTAAACACCGGGTTTCGGCGCCTACCTCTGAGGGAAGGACCTCCCTTCTGCGACATTTCAGGCGAGCCCAAAGTTCCCGAGGGACTGGAGATGAAGTGGGAACAAAAATGAACGTTCATTCCATTTGTTCTTTTGTACCGGAGGTTACTTGTGAACCGTAATTATATATGGCTGCTTGCAATCCCTTCAATTTGTGAGTCCGTTCACAGTGGGAGCGAAGTCATGCGGATGCTCTTGGTTGCTACATGTTGTTACAGTGGGTCGAGGGGGACTGGGGGCACAACTTCAGCCAGGAGTGGATGTTTCAATTGTAGATGACCAATCGCCATCACAGAAAGGCATGGTTTGACAATGGTTGACATTAAGAAAGAACAATCATCAGCAAGCTTTCTCCCAACAAGATTGAGTCTCTCGGAAATGGACATGGCCCTGGGCGATGTCCATCCGGACATGATTTATTTCATCGGCTTACAGCTTTGCAGACGAGCACACAGCTCTTGTGCTTGTTTTGCGAGCACAAAGCATCCCCACTTTGTGGGTTTGAGAAGTGATCCCAAGGCGATGTGGAGTTTGGGACATTTCCTCCAATTCCGACATGATGCAGTGGGAGTGTGAATTGGGATTTAAAGACAGATGAACTTCACAAGGGTTACTGGCAAAAAAACACATATTGGTCTTGTAGCTCCTTGGTAAGTTTTGCGCACCCTTCAAATTGGTGATCAGAAGACCATCCCTAATATAGATATCATTGGTGACACTGTAGCCTTCATCTTTTGAAAGATCTTTAAAGTGTTAAACAGTTATATAAACAGTTACAATCTGAGAAGTGGCACTTCTCACCTGTCCATCAACAGAATCGCGCAACTTACAAGAGGCTCAGCTCGTGTCCCAAGAAACGATCTTGAAAGTAGTATCAAGAAAAATATGTAGGACAAAAATGAAAAAAGAACACAACAACACATGATTTAGGAGGACCATGTTCCATATCAATATTCTATCTACTTGAGGGTGACCATACCTTGTTGCTTGTGCCAACCGGGCCACAAGGGATGCCTACCACGAGCTCCGCTCCAAACTCCAGGAGCAGCAGCGAAAAGCCATCACCCTTGCCCAAGCGACCACGAGTGTCCTTTACCACAGCATCTTGGGGCACACCATTTTGCCGGCGTTCGGCCTTTGCTTCGGATTCGCAGAAGGATGGTGTCTTAAAGGAAAACAACCAAATACACCTTCACGATTGTGTGTGTGTTTTTGTTACTGTACTTTCTGTATGATGTTTTGTCCATCAAAACGCAACATGGTCACTTGGTCACTGCCAGGGACCTGGAGCTCTCTGCAGGTCTGCTGCACGAGCACAGACCTGACGGAAAAAACGACACGAAGATAAAAACACAACCTTTGGCTATGGTCAACCACGCAGACGGTTCACATGACCCCCCAAAAAAACAATGTCCACCTACGGCCTGGCGCAGCCCTGGGGTATTGGAAGGGAATTGATTTCCCCACATGAATACAGTAGCCTAGATCATCCCACGATCCATTTCTGTCCCATTGGATGCCGGTGTGCATCAAAATAGGGAAGGCTTCCCAGGCGTTCCATCCGGGGTCGGTTCGGACCATGTGACTGGTCGAAAAACCCAGCGATCTCGGAGCGGTCGGTGTCTCTCTCATGGTCTTCTACACCCATGCGACTCCCAGTGACTTCCACGGAAAAACCCGGGAAGACATGTCAATGTGTGTGGCTGAGGTGAGCATGCGCACCTTCAACGGTGATGATCCCAAAACCTTATCGAGTCCAACGGAGCGAGTGGCTTGGAATGAACACCAAGGGGGATCGACCGGGATCGACCAGGGTTTGTCAGGAGGGTGGGTTGGCAGGGCTGGTGAAGGTTTTTGTTGTCGGTCTGCAGCATTGTTCGAATATGTGTGATATGTGTCATGTGATGTTTTGGGGGTAGACCCCTTCATAGAGACCCCAAATTGAAGAGGGAAAGATGAAACTGTCATTCCCATTCAAGTGACGTGTGCTGGACCATTTTGGACACCAGTCCGTACTGTTTGTTGAAAAGCGGAAAAGAATCAACCTGGGTTGGCACAAAACAAACCCAGAAGACATGACTCATGATGAACGCCAATAGGTTTGTGACATAGAAGTGTTCCAAGGGTCACTGCCAACTCCAATCAAGTGTCATCCGAGTCGACCAAAAGAACCACTTCTACTTCTACTACACACGCAGACTCAACCAGATCCAGATCATGATTCATCATGATTCATCCACCCACCCCACTACCAAACACTGCCATGGGACTGCCATATATGCCAATCACTTGACCCCCAAAACCATCCCTGGCCGTTTCTCGGCAGTCCCATGGCAGCCCCATGGAGTGTTTGGGACCGTCTCTCTCGAGCCGTCCGTTCCGGCCGTCCGTCCGCGGCCGACTTAGGCCTTGTCACCCATGGCCGATGGCTTGGCGCCCGCGGAGGACTCGCAGGAGGTCACGGCCAACGTGGAAAGTCTGCGCCTGGGCATGGCATCAGGTGCCCCAAAAGGGGGGGCGGGTCTCGTCAAAGGCTGAGGAGGCTTGTTGGAGGCCTTTTGGAGAGATGGCAGGCTTTGGGGGGTCTTTGTTGGCGTTTCCATGCAATTTCAAAAAGAGTCTTGAGGTAGTTGTGGCTAAGATGTGAGGAACTGAAGCACAACAACCTGATTCGGAGCCTCATGGACGGTTCTTTGCGAAGAATGCACCCCAAAAGACTAAGAGGCAGGGCCGACGTTTCCTTTCTTTTGGGTCCCTAAGTCTTTTTCGCGCTCTGAGAGTCTTCTTTCTTCCAGTTCATGTCCGGGTCCCCCAGGGGCAGCCTCTGCAATTGGTCCGTTACAAGCGCTCACTCCCTCAGACCCGTTATTCTTCTTCGCCGCTCCCGTTTGCACGGCCCCAAAACCACTCCACCCCGCCTTTCGTTCCTGTCCTTCTACACAGAGACGGCAGACCTTTCCGCTCGCGAATCGGACGTCACGCCCGGCCGTAAACCGGACGTGGTTGTTCCTCGACCGAACGGAGGTCGCGCTTGGTGCTGGAAGATGAGTTGGACGCCAGGACCTCGCGGCCGGGCGGTCGCGGTCGCGCGGAGATGCGCGTTCTCCGAGGTCCACGGTGGTTTTTCGGGGTCCAGGGTGGGTGAAGAGAACCTCCGAAGAAGAGGGCGAACTGGTGGGTGTGATGGTAGAAGGTTGATTCACACCCTCTATTATGATTACTGTAGGAGGTGTTTTTCATCAGTCTACAATTCTTACAATTACTTATATAATACTGTATTGATCAATTGATAATTGATCCCTTCAATGTTCTCATGATTTCCCTACCCGTACGCAGTTCACATTCCAGTGTTTCCCTACCCGTACGCAGTTCACATTCCAGTCTCGCTCGCAGGTGGTTGTTCGTAGGAGACCCACTGAATTTGTTTATTTGTTTAAAGAGTGCCCTGAAGGCAAAGCCACCCCTTATACTGGGACTTACCCAGACTTCCTTTTCCAGACATTGCTTCAGACTTACTGCACAAATTACTGCAACGAAGCTGCAGGGGTTTTCCTATGTTTTCCTTTTCTATTTCGCAAGAGGATCGGAGACCACAAATACGTCAAGATCCTCAGATCATTTCAGATCATCTCAGATCATCAAGCATGAGGAGCAAACATGTGAGCATCAATGAGCCCAACCACTTGGAGCGCGTCTTGCTGAAGCAAGCATCGCCCATGCGGACTCCCACGGCCTATGCCGAGCAGGCGGGTCCGGTGCCGCCCGGTGGCGGTGACGTCAGGATCAGGAGGTAGGCGACAGGTGTCTCTTTTTTGGTTTGTTCATCATGTGGGGTGGGGAACTGTTGCAAGAAAACAACATGTATAGAGTTTGTTTAATCTCACCGGCTACAACAAATTTCACTGAGCACGAATGAGACAAGGAGATCTCACAGTCATTGTTGGTTCGATCTTCTATATTGCTGTTTAGCTAGGAAAAAGTAAGTTGTGTGATGTTATGTGGGGGCTGATGAGTGAATGCCTATCAAAGCAATCCAAGAATCAGCTGGTGATTACTTGCAGCAAGACATGATAGTATCAGGTGTTATATGTGCTTCTTGTTTATTTTATGTATCCATTTCTCATATTACCTCCTTCCTCCATCCTCAGCTCACCAGAAATTGCACTATAGACTCACTCCGCCCATCGGCATCCGTCCGAGACCTCACCCGAGGAGACCTCGCCCTTGCCGGAGAACTGGGATCTCTACAAGCAGTTCAAGTCCAGCCCCTCGCCCGCCCGCAGAGGGTGGCGCATTAAAGGTTGAACTCGGATTGATTATTGGCTGCACAAACACTGCTCCTTTAAGCTGCTCATTCATCGGGAGTTCATCAACGAGATCCAAGCGGACAGGTTAGCGTCGTCGTACTTGCGAAGAATGCCAACAGACACCCACAGGAATGACGAGAGAGAACACGGGTGATTTGTACAAAGAGTGATCAGCAAGGTCATCATAATCAAGATCACCACCAGTGTCGTCGCATCATCCTCGTACTTGTCCTTCTGTTACCCTTGTCCATGTCCTTGTCTCAGAAACAATCAGACCTCGCAGCAAATGATCCCCGGATCATCTTGGAAAAAACATCGTGGTGAATTGCAGTGAGCCCCTCATCGGCACCAGAAATTTCCCACACCCCCAAGACCAAGTTTTGGTCAGCGTATGAAGATCTACAAAACGCCAGTGCTTTCTGCACAAAGTCATCCTGATCAATCGGATGTAGGGACGGTGAAGGTCACCCTCTTCGGAGTGCACGAAAGCGACGAGATCGGAGTCCGGAGTGCGCGAACACTGTTGTTCTACTTGCTTGGCACGTTTGGGGGGAAGGGTGGGGTACCCTCCCAATGTTGCAATGTTTTCTACCCAATAATCTTTGAGAAACACCTGGAAGCAGGGCTGCCCGCCCTTGCCACGGTGGAACAAATCCTGAGCTCGGCGTACCTCAGAGAGACTCCAATTAATACTATCTTCACACATCCATGTTCATTCTCCTTCTTTTCACCACCCCACCCCACACCCAGCCAGAGCCAGGTCAGGCGGCCAGCGGAGCCACCACACGAGGCGCTGGCGGAAGCCCAGAGCTGAAGTCCACCAGTGCCTCGGAGTTCACCAAAGCGGTTTGTATCATAGTGAGACCCCTCACCAGTGGGTTTTGCGGCTTTGCTTCTTGTCTCAGCCTAGTTTCAGGCTGTCTGGGCCTCCCCAGCATAAGCCTCACCAGTGGGTGTTGATTTGTTTTCCTTTTTCAACGAGATCTTTGGGGGTCTCCCTATTTTAACCCACATCCAACTGGCTTATGGACGGCCGGCAACACTCGGAGCACGATGGTTGTATGTTGAGTTTGTCCCATGACCTGTCATAGTCGACAACATGATCGAGGCATTCACCAACCATCATCATCTACTGTTATAGCCAAGTTGTATGACCAAAGCTGTATGGTTGTGTTTGTTGATGAGTCATGAGTCAAAGCCTCCCCGACAAAAGCATGGCTTTGATTGACCAGACTCTGTATGGAATCTGATCAAGTTCAGTGCTCAACCAGGGTCCCATCTTTTGACCCTTCATCAAGCATCATCAAGCCCCAGGATTCCTTCCAGATTCTACATCTCCAGGCTTCAGGGGTTTTATTAGACAGCCAGATGGTCTTTTGGATGGTCTTTTGGATGATCATCAAAGGTTGATTGTGGACATTCCCTTGGGTACAAAAGCTGCCTGGTGGAGGATGACGCTTCTACAAGGATACAGTTCGTGGAGTTCTGAAGCCAGTTGATGAAAGAACAGACCATCAGGATCCATCGGGATCCATCAGGATCCATCAGGTCTGATTGAAATCTTGCGGTTCAACTTGCTTTGCAGGTCTTTTTGATAGAAACCTCCACCAAGAGACCTTCCTCCACCAACACTTGCCATCAAATGCTGTGCTGACTGGCTAGTTCTGAATCTGCTGGCTGACCTTACTTGTCCTGCCTTGGACTCTCTTAAGGCAGGCCACCCTGCTGCTCCTTTTTTCGAGTTGTTTGCATCCTTGTTGGTTGTGGTTCCAGCACCAGGCCACCGCATCAGCCCTCACCCGGGCGCCTTTTGCGCCGCGGCCCTGCGATCGGCCGTGCCACCACCGGCGCCCGCCGTGGCACCACTGCCCACGCGTGGCCTGACGCGGCCCTCGAAGTGCTCTCCACGGCGCTCTCCGGACACCGTGGACATGAGCGGCGTGGTGAGGCCGGAGATAAAGCCCTTGGTGAGACGGCGCGACCGGTGTGACCGGGCATGACTCACATGACCAAACGGGACAATGAGAGAATGAGAATAGATGTATTTTTGGGAGTTGGATATTTGGATGGGCAGAAGCCTACTATAGCACTGGATTTGGTTGAGAGATTTGTGGGGATCCAACAAACTTGAGCACATATATATATATATACACACATGGACATACAGTAAAAGGCCCTTACGCCGCTATCGTTGTGTTTGGTGCTAGACATTTACTGTAGTCGATCTGTTGCAAATTGGATGGAGGGAGATCCCAACCTATCCGGCATGAGTTAGCCCTTCCTTTGCATGGCTTCTTGCGCCAAGCAGTTGGCCATGGTTGATGGTCAAGTGTTCACATGGCTCCCGGTAAACTGGTTATATGTAGTCCAGAAGTCTTGAAAACATGGATTTAACTTCAAGCCCCCAGTCAGGATGCGCGGACTTGCGAGTCAGTGGCGCTTCTACGTTACCCCTTGCTGCGGTTTTTTCACAGCGGGTGTAAGTCCCCCAGTCAGGATATTAGACAAGATACAAACATATACAAACCAAATATATCCAGCAAAACCTAATGAACTTCTGTGTGATTTTGGTGTTTGGTGGATAATTGTTATACGATTATAATATGTAATTAGTAATATTTGTATAAATATATATAATTACGTATAATTACTATATGCAACAAATTTTTGTATATATAATGTAACTAAAATGGTATATATACTTTGTTTTTCTTACGTTCTTTCATTATTATAAAGGATTCTAGCTTAATTTGCCCCCTCAGAATCATCAGTTGAGGTCTGGGACTCCAGGACGGACGACCGGCAAAGCAGTGACCCGCTCTTCCCCACATCAGCGGCTTCCGGGTTTTCTCCATCAGAACAAGACGACCTCAGCCCAGAACAAGGACACATGCGATCCTCCAAAACCTCTCAAAACCACTGGGGTTGTAGTACATGATCATGGATCGATTGAGTTTGTTCCACGGAGATCAGTTTCAGGGTCCATTTTTTTCTGCAAGGGTTTCGTTCGGGTACCTTGACCGATGTTGAGACCTAAAAGAGAAGGCCGGTCACGAGTCACTACACTGCACGGCAGCTAACCACACCGGTCTCGAGTTTTGCTCCTACACGGCCGTGTGGGAGCAGCTCTCGCGAGTCCAAAGCCTGAAACCTGGGGAAAGTCAGGAGCCTGAAACCTGCAGCAAGAACTGATGTTGGACACAGCACCATACAGCACCCCAATCTAGGGCAATGGATCTACGATTGAACTCCACCACACGTTCGAAGAACACCGACCCCAAATGAGCTAGACAGCTAGACAGCTGCTGTAGACAGCTAGACCTATCCCTTCGCTCCTCCGCGAAGGTCGATCCAGCTGGGTCCCCAGGACTCCATCGACTCCGCGGTGCCCGAGGGCCGCAAGTCCTTTGCGCCTGGGACGGAGCGGACCGGACCGGGGGGTCCAGCCGGGCGGCGGGCGAACAGGTTCGAACAGGTTCGACCAACAAGGGCTTCACGGTGGTTCTTCTTTTCATGTGGTTTGTGGTGTTTTCATGTGTCGGTTTTGTTTGTTTGGAGGCGGGGCGTTGAGTTTTTTGGTTTGGAATGAGTTGAGGAGAGAGGGTGTTGCGTCGTATGGGACGTCTTGGGTCGGTCAACTCCATCGTCCTGCTGTTTGCATCACTCCTCGTCGAACTGGCATGGGCCGTATGTCCGGAGGAGGTCCTTTCATAGGCCAACCTGATAGAACCTGAACTTCCTGCCTTTGTGCAGCTGCAAGATACAACAAACATCACGCACAGAAAATGGATTTGGAATGGTGTTGAACAGGTGTTCTTTCGTTAATGGGACCGGAAAGGACCCGTTTCAGGCCTTGCGATTTCTGAAGACAGGCCCACGCCAAAAAAGAGGCTGGTGCTAGTTCCATCGAGGCTGGTCCTCCGGAGCTGAACTGGTCCGACTTGATCATCTTCGATCCAGTCGGCTGATGTTAAAATAACAGTGTGATCAGCGTGCCAGGGATGTTGAAGGTGGACAGTGGGTCTTACATCCCCACATGGAGAGGTGTTGTTGATCAACAATCTACATTACTTGGATAAATTTGGCATGATCTCCTGCAAATCCTGGATCCTCCCCATCTCGGTCTTTGTTGAGTGATTTATAGGTACCCTGAGAACAGACATTCAACACGCTTCTGTACTGTGTCTCTACAAATACAATTCAGTGACCCTCCACTTTTTGCAAGCCAGCTGCAAGCTTCAATGCTCTAGGTCATCCTGTGAGGTTCAAACGGCCCCCTCTTTGATTCACTCCCGCCTGCGCCCCGTCGCACCATCGTCCCGTCCCAGTCGCCCAGCCCAGCCTCGGACGGTGGCGCCTCCGCGATCGAAAGCCTCGCCACTCAGGCGACCTTCCAAAGCCTGGAGCCGGGCCCCGAGATCTATGCGGTGAAGCAGGCAGATCCCGGCTCTTCCTCTTTGTTCATCATGAATTATGAATCATCATCCCTCCTCCTCCTCCTCCTCCTCCTCCTCCCTCATCATCATCATCATCATCATCATCATCATCATCATCATCATCATCATCATCATC
>CAXAMN010023662.1:396136-448013 GCA_963970005.1 Durusdinium trenchii
TCATCATCATCATCATCATCATCATCATCATCATCATCATCATCATCTTCATCTTCATCTTCATCTTCATCTTCATCTTCATCTTCATCCTCATCCTCATCCTCATCCTCATCCTCATCCTCATCCTCATCCTCATCCTCATCCTCATCCTCATCATCCTCATCATCACCATCCTCATCATCATCCTCATCCTCATCATCATCATCGTCCTCCTCCTCATCATCATCATTTTTCTGCTCTCGAGGGCCGTGTGTTTTCTTTCAAAGCGCATCTAGGGCTCCTTCAAACGGCTGATTCTTTCGCCCCTTTTCACCATGGGGGACTCAGCGAGCGCCTGTGCAGCAAGCGCCTGCGCCAGGCCAGCCGATGTTTGCAGGAGCCTTTGGTGCGAAGCAAGGCGATGCAACGACATCAACATCACAGGATAGGGTCGATCATGGACGTAGAACATCATGGACGTGGAAAATCATGGACATGACATGAGGGCTTGCAGTGTTTGGTTGAACAATGACCCAACATCTGTGGATTTGGCATGATTTTGCCCATGTCCAACCTAAACGTTTCGTTTGTGCTGAGTTCGTCTTGTTGGCTGGTCAGATCCGACCATTTTGACATCAATCTTTTGACTGTTGGTCCTTCCTACGCGTTCCTCCTTGCACCGATCTCACACTGTTATCGGCACAACTTGCTTGGTCTCCTCTGCAGGATCTCAATTCTGCTGATCTTCTGATGTGTACATATATAATTATATATATATATATGTATGATTATATATATATACATCATATTGATATAGTTCATGTGTTGGATCTAAATTAAAGACGCCCCAAACTCCACACCCTCCCAGGTCCCAGGTCCATTCGCCAGCGTCTCGGCTGGAAACTGAGAACTTCTCGGAGTCGAGAACTGCGCCGCAGCAGGAGCGATCTCAACAGCTCGGCGGAGCGCTTCCGTGAGATGCGCGACCAGGTGACGCCCGGACGCCCCGTTCAGTGCGACGGTCGACGTGACGTCGGCTGCTTTTGCTGCGAAATGCGGGAAACCGTGGGGCGGCGGGTTGATCATGTTTTAGCTAAGTTCAATTTGTTTCTGCCTTAACAATCAAAGTGTTGATGTGTTTCGCGGTGTTGTGTGAGAGTTGTTTTTTCTGGAAGTGTTCACGGGGGTTGATTTCGTTGTCGTTTCCTCAGAAATTAGGGGGGGATGTCGTTTTTTTAAACGAACGGAGGGGGTATTCTGATTGACCCAACGCTTCATTTGTCCTTTGCTCCAAAACGACATCAGAAGCAACATTGCATCACTTGCCTTATTTGGGACTTCTACACCCCGGTTCGGAGCTCGTCTCGCAGGATGTCATTGACCGGGTCCTGCATCCCGTGAGAAGAACTTCTGGGTGGTGACGTACTTGTGGCCGTTCTGAAATGTTTCTGTGTGGATTCGTGATTCGACGTATGAGTTCATTGGCCACAAGGCGTTGGAAGGTGCATGTCCATTTGCTCTGTCAGGTCTGTGTTGGTTTGAACGATCAACAACGTTCCGGGCACCGTGGACGAAGACACTGGATCGATCCACCCAGGAAGCAACAGACCATGCTGTTCCACATCTGACGTGCCTGGAACCCCCCTGCCCAAACCAGAAACAAATAGATGTTGTATGATAATGCATGTGTCCCAAGAACTTGTTAAGTTGATCGCAGGTGATCAAGGAGGCTGAAGAGGACCAGCAGCTTATGGAGCAGAAGGCACAGACCCAGACCTTCAGTTCAAAACGAGTTGTTCTGCACAAAAAGATACATGTCCCCCATGTCCCTCCTCCAAGTAAAGGTTTCCTGTAGAGCTTCCTCTAGACACAATCATATGATCAGTGGTATACTGTATCGAGCAGAAGTCAGTGGTGGGTTGTTTGTCAACTTGCGATTCTTGTGACATGATTTGAGCATTCAAAGTTTTGCTCTTCCCGGATCATATTGATATAGTTTGCTTCAGCTTTCAGGCGGGTCCCTTGGAGCGTGAGCCTGTTTTGTTCTTCTCCCCGCTGTTTCCAAGGCAAATCGCCAGCCAATTCCCATCTTGAAAGACAAGGGTTCGCGCCTTTTTCTCTTGACATCAAAAGTGCCTTCGGTATGTACTCTCATGTATGCCATGATGTTCTCACCACAGCAACAGACTCCCCCTTTTCGCTTGGTGCGAAAAATCGGGAAAAAGGAGGGCCAGCTCAAGGCACTTTACTTTTGGCACTTCTCCTTGTAGTATTCCGCACGCATTTGCTGCATGCTCCAGCCCCGTCTTGCGTGGAGCTGTTGAAAGCGGTTCCATGGATTTTGAGGACCACTGACATCGATCCTTTGGATCGCCACCGCCTTCGGCTTGGCCAGCGCTCGAAGCGCTTGCGTGGCTGCTTCAGCACTTTCAGCAGCTTGAGTAGCCGCATCCGCTGCCAGCTGCGCAGATTCAGCCGCACGTTCCGCGCCTTCAGCTGCTTGACCAGCCGCTCTTGCCGCAGCTCTCTCTGGGCCGCTTGAGCACCTTCTCATCGTTCTCGATGAAGACCCGCACGCCGAGCCCGATCGCCTGCTTGTAGGCTTGGACAAAGACCTCCTCCGTGTCATAGTTTGTTCTCGGTTGCTCACCCCTTGACGTTGAGGCCTTTCACACATTTCTGTCTCCTCCTCCTCAGTCGATGTGGCAGACTCATCTTCATGTGCCACAAGTTGCTGCTCCTCCATCCTCTGTCGCCTTGGTCGCTGTGGTGTAGTCCTATTCTCCTCCTCACTCTCATACAGCTCCTCTTGGACCGGTGGCCTGCTGACAACTCCATGCAATCTCTTCAAACAGCATCTCAAAGACATGAAAGCTGCCTTACTCACCCAGATTGCCCCGATGAGGATCAGCACTATGCCGCAGATCCATAGGTTCCCGAAGAGTGGGTCGGGATCATCACCTCCACCACCATGCGCTTCAGCCGCTCGGACCAGGGCGCCTCCAGCCAGCACCGCCTTCAAAGCCGTTTGTTGGCCGACGCTTGAAAGAGGTCCTTGATGGCCAGGATTCATCTTCGCCATCTTCGGTTCAGGTGCCTTCATGCCCAAATCTCCCAGGAAGCCAGCAAAGCTCTGGCCGAGGAGAGGTTTCGTCATACCATCAGCGACCAGCTCCGTCCCCTTCAAGTGAGACAGCTTCCACACACCCCCTGGGTAGTTGCCACCTTCATCAATGGCCTCCTTGAGGATGTTGGCACGGACACGCAAGTGTCTTGTTCTCCAGGATGTGGCGCTGTTGCCATGGGCGAGACTGATGGCTGCTGCATTGTCCCCATAAATCACCCTCTCAAACGGGTTAGCCTTCGTGAGCGGCTCCCCCCACATGGCACATAGCAAAGCTTCCGTGGCTCGGCCGGTGCAAAGACCTTCACAATAGGAAACCAGCTCTGCTTCTGCTGTGGAATGGGTGACGAAAGGTTGTGCTCCACTTTGCCATGCAATGGGTGCGCCTCCAAAACAAATCACCAAACCTTGAACACTTCGGTGATTGGCCCCAGTGCCGTAAGCAATGTCGGCAAAAACTTCTAACAGCTTGTTGTGGCGCTGGACCTTCAACTGGCTTCTCGACCCCCATGTTTCTTCAATCCAGCGAGGGTAGTGCAAGTCGCCCGGCACGCCCTTCACATAGGCCAGGAGGGAGTGAGCAATCTCAATGGATCTTGCTGGATTTCGAGTGACCATTCTGCTCAATGCCGCTACCCCATAGGCCAAATCCGGTCTTGACCTGGTAGATAACCAAAGCAATGATCCAGCCAGAGCCTGCGCTTCTCTGATCTGGTTCTTGTCCACCTGATCCGGAGGCTCGAGGTCCGCTTCACTGACCTTGAAATTCGGGAAGGATGTCGACTCCTTGACGTTCCAGCGAGCCAAAATCTCCTGCTCGTACTTGCTCTGGGACAAGTGGAAGCCATTGCCTGCTTCATCCGCGGTGATCTCGAAGCCACAATAGTGAACCGCCGATGTCGATGAGGCCCACTCTATACTTGATGTGGTCCAGGTCGCCTGCAGAGATTGCAAGGCTGCAGCCACTGTTTCTTCTTCCCCTGAGATGAGGATGTCATCCACATAGATCGACATCAGGCCAGTCCAGTGCACCTCCCCCGTCTCAGTGTCAGCTTCTTCCAGTCGCCATAGGTTCTCATCCTCTGTCTTGATGAGGCGGCCTCTGACCTTCTTTGCTTGGTTGTTTGCTTCTCTCACTCGAACCCAGTTGACCGCAGGCAAAGTGCGATCCCGATGCTGCGACCAATCCCGTGGGGAAGTAGTTAGGCCGTACATGGCCAGTTGGACCAACCAAACTTCACCTTCACGTGCCAGGCCCAAGCGCTTGTACACACTCGGGATTTCCATGGCCACTAGCTTTCCATCATCTCTTCTTGGGGCGTTCAAGAAAGCGACTCTGATGTCTGTAGCCGCTAGGTTCCACCCTTTGATGGCAGCCGTACGAACCAAAGCTCTGACTTGACACCCGTCGGCGCCACCAGCATAGCAGTCACCACTGAACCTGGAGTCAGAGTAGTTCCCGCAACAGACTGCACGTGCTCTTCTGGCGCCTGAAGTTGCTTTGCGGGTATACACCATTTTTGCAGGCAAGATCTCGATCACCTTGCCTTGAGCTTCTGCACGTTCACGAAGGCTTTGCTTGGTGATCTGCTCGACTGCCTCCTTGGTCTTGACCAGCTGGTCGTATTCAGCAGTAATGGATGGAACCCAATTCTCAAAGTCTTCCCACACTTCCTTGCTGCTGATCGTTTTGGTGACCAGGAATTCTTCTTCTATTTCTTGACCTTTAACCACCTCCTGATCATGATCACTTTGCAGCAGCAACTCCTCCACTTCCACCTTCTGCATGATGGCTTGGGTGAGGATGTCCATATAGCAGCCTTGTTCTGGGTTCGAGACGTCCACGTGCTCCATCTCCTCCGCCACATAGGATGCCAAATTTGCCTGCAGTGACCGTAGCAGTTGGATCTTCTGAGGAGGCGAGTTCCCAAGGGGTCTTTGATTTGAGGCCACCAGGCGTGAGCCACCATCCTGGTTGTTTGGCGCCTCCTCCTTCTCCCCACCTCCTAACCCGTCCACCTCCATGACACAGTCGCTTGAACCCCCTTGAGACTCAGTCTCCTCGGACGATGTCCTCTCGGGCGTTTCCAGCGTCCAACTGTCACTGCTAACTTCCAAAGAAAAGAGACACGGAGCATTGGGAGCAATCGCATCAAATTGGTCTCGATGGACAACGAGCCATGTATTCATCCAGGCAGCTGCAACTCCCTCCCCCTCCATGTGCAACATGGAAAGTTGTGGCACAGCTGTTTTGTCCCGCAAACGTCGACGCGGAACCCCACCTTCCCACATAGGCCTTGGAGGTGAATCACCCAGCTCCGGAAGATGAACCAAGGCTTCCTCTGCTTCTGGTTGCTCAGCCGCGGGGACCACCACATCATCGGTATAAAAGTACCGTTGTGATTCGATGGACTGGACGTAGTAGCTGGTGGTTGTCAGTGATGACTGGATGGCTGGACCAAGTACTGTCACCTCATCACGCACTTCACGCCAGGGTTGGTACCTTTCTTGCCACGATTTCTTCAAGGCATATGCCTTCGCCCCAAACTTCAGGAGTGGACCAGAAGGAAAGCCCAAACTTCGAAGCTGGCCTCTCAAACGGCGCTCACCGATGTGGATGGCCGCCAGTGGCCACTTGTCCAGGCCGAGATCTGAAGAAGCCACCACGGTGCGGACGTGCTTCTTGATCACCCCCAACTCACCTTCGACCCGGCCGTTGGATTTGTAGGAGTCACCAGTTGTCAGTGTGGTGACAATGCCACGGTCTGTTGACCATCTTCGGACCGGAGCGGAGATCAGCTCTCTGGCCCGATCGCAATGAATGCGATAGATTGGCAAGCCCAAGCTCCTCAAGCGAGCGTAAACCCGAGCAAGTGCAGGAAGGATGTGGTGTACTGCTCTTCCATGGAGGACCTCCACAAAAGTCAAGTTCTTGACTGTCACATCCTTGGACTCCTCCACCATTTGATGCCATGCTTCATGAGACGCTTGGCATGCACGCAGCGCCGCTTCCTCCCCCGGAATCTGAGCCCCTTCACCCGGCTCTTCACGCAGCAAAGCATCACCCGGGTCATCTTCATCGATGTTGGGCTGTGGAAACTCAAGATCATCACCTGGAGGTAGATCGTGATCCATGTGGCCTTCTAAAGGGCGGCCACCCTCCAACTCAGCTAATGGCCGACCATTACCATCAACGGGGAACGTGTAGACGGCCACCATCATGTAGCGACATTGATGCCGACTTTGATCCAAACCTGGAGCCATCTTGCCAGAAAGGTCCACACTCAAGGTGTAGGCTTCAGGGTGCACAATTCTCTTGTGAGGCTTGCTCCTTGCTGCAGCGCGGACACAATGCTTGCAGTCGCGTCGAGCCGGCATGTGGTCGTTCAGATAGTGCTGCCGCCAGCCATCCAAAGCCGCCGGAGTCAAAGGCCGAAGAGCTGCTTCCAGTGATGGAGTTGAGCCTCGATTCAACCATCCCTGCAAAGCCAACACGATGGCCACCTTCAAACCTGGAGCCCAGGCAGCCCACTGTTTTGATTCATCACATCGTTGCTGCATTGTCAGCTCCCGACGGTCATGATGCTGGGCTTCAGGGGTAACACCACTTGGAGGACCTCGGACTTCATTCAGAACGTTCAGTTCCTTGAGCACCACTGCCAATGTCGTGGGTTTTCGTTTGATGTGGCCCATTGGTCATTGATCAAAGTGCAGCAACCTCACTTGGTATCGAGTTGCAAAATCGTTCCACTCTTTGGTGCGCCAAATTGACATGAAGCGTTTAGCCTTCACCTCCTCAGCAGGGCGGTAGCGAGCAGGATCCTCAGGTTGTTCGATTGCCAGCGCTGTTTGAGGTTCAGCTGGAAGGCGAACATCCTCACACAACACGTAGAGGGCTAACATCCGAAACAGCAGCACGCTGTCATTGCGCACCAGCTCCAAATCTGCCGATGACAAGGAGGGCAGGCCATATGGATGCTCTTCCGTCCTCAACACACCAGGACCACCATCATCCTGATACCTCAAGGCAGAAACTGTACGGCATGGAGGTCCGCCCACGATGGCCTTGACTCTGCCAGAAGCCGCCATAGCCAGGAGGTACATGTAGGTCTGGTCGTCGTGGAGGTCTGCGGGAATCTCCGCTTGAAGATCAATGCACACCACCTCCGTATCATCTTGGTTCAAGACCTTCTCCCAGTACTTGGAGTCAGGGCCAGAGAACACATGAATCACCAGCTTCTTTGCCCGCTCCAAACGACGGCGTTTGCGCCTGTTCCATGGTAGGCGACGGCCATCAAAGCCTGTGTGCAACTGGGACATGTCAGGAACCACCCGCATCAAAATCTCATCCGGCAACTCCGGGAACAGGGACTTCAGCTTCACCGTCAGAGCCAGTTCAGGCGAATCGCACATGGCCCGGAACTCATTGCCGTGAGGATTCTCCATCAACGTTTTCACCAGGATCGCCTTCTTGAGGAGGTTGATTTGTCTCTTCTCCAGGCGATCAATCATTTCTTGGCCAAGGGAGCGATGGACCATCGGGCAAGCGTGTTGCACCACCACCTCCAGCACTTTACCATGCTCATCTCGAAGGCTGCAGTGAGCTCCTTTCCATTCAAACTTGTATCCGAGCTCTGCTATGCCACCAAGTGGGACTATCCAAGATTGACCGGAATCACGATCATCTGGAGCTGAGAGCAACACCTTGGTATCAGGCTTCAACCTGAGTTTGTTTGTGACTCCATCTGCCAGGCTCACTTGAGTAGGCGTGGCCTGATTCCATTCCTCCCAACATAGTGCCGGTCGAAGAGCGTGAGTTGCTCCAGAGTCCAAGAGGACCAATGCACCACTTGGGTCATGCTCCAGCTGGCTCACCTTGATGACACGGAGCGACGGAATGCGTAATGACTTCAGCGGCTGTGTCGCTTCTTGAAGAAGTGCTTCACTTGACGTGGCACCAGTTTCACCTCCTTTCAGGGCTGCTTCCACAGGCGGAACTTCACCCCCAGTGCTTGCACTCTGGTTGGTTGAACCCATCTCCATCTCCTGCAGCTTGACCACCGAGGTTGAGTTGGAGCTCCCCCCACCACCAGCACCAGTCGAAGCGCCCTTTGAACCAGCATTGCTATTGGCCGCATTGAATTTTGTTGCAGCCACATTTCCTCCCCCTGAGCCGGACTGCGGCTCACCATTGCCCTTGCCGTCCTTCTTGGTCTGGGACTTCAACTTGCATTCGGTCTTTCGGTGGTCCTTTCCACCACAGATCCAACATCGTGCCGCTTTGTCATCAATCCCGTCCCAGGAGTGTGACCATTTGCAATTGCGGCCCGCTTTGCAGCCTGCATCCGACCGGAAATACCGGCATGGAGTCGAAGACATCGAAGTGGTGTTGCCCTTGCCCTTGTCCGAAGAGGTGCCAGCCGGAACCCCTGCCTTACTCGTGGAGTCGAGCTGCTTGACCTTGATGGTCGTTGTTGATGTTGTCGGAGTAGAGGACATGAGGGACAAGGTTTCAGCTTCAGCCAACACACACTGACTCAGCCGCCAAACACCATCATGATGAGGCTGTTTTTCAACTCCCAGTTGAAGACGACTTTGAGCCAACCTGAAAGCTGCTTGCGCATCCAGCGACGAGATGTGGATCACCGCCGGTTCCAGCGCCCTCAACAAAAGCGTGCCATCAGGAAGAATGGCACCAATCTCGCGAGCCCGCGAGAAGTGGCGTCGCCACGAGCGAAGAGCTGCCGCCCATTCAGCGATGCTGCTGGCCTTGTCCAAGGTGGTCAGCTTGGCCAACAGAATGGCCTTCTCTCCAGCGCCTCCAGGTTGAAACCTCACCAGAAGCCTATACAGCAAAGCCGTGGATGTGAGCTCTCGATCGGTGATCAAGGACTGCTGCTGATCCACCGGGATGGCCTTGAGCAGAAGATTAACACCTCGCTGCTCGGTGCGATGGTAGCGAGCATCGTTGAGCTCGTCCGGAAGGCGAGGCGTAATTTGAACCCTCTCCAAAGGCGAAGCCGTTTTCCATCGATCGTAGTAGCACTGTGCCTCGGTGAGCGTCAAATGCCACCATCTGCCAGACACAGCGGAGATGTCACGGAGCACCGGCCCGCAAACAGCTAACCAATCCCCCAATTCCAGTGGAGATGAATCAGGGGCCAATGTAGCCAACTCCGCCTTGCTTCCACCACCATCATTCCACGGGAGCGGCATTGCACCGCCAGGGCCACCAAGGCAGCCATCTGGCCGCCATCTGCCATAGTCCTGCGCCAAAGACCGGCGCTCAAGAGGGCATTCAGTATCATGTACAAATTCATGACCTACCCCACCATGAGGACCACAAGAAAAATCTCGATGATCATGCCCACGCAAGCCGATACCCCCAGTTTGCGTAGTGCTCGAATCAGGGCCGCCACGGTAGGAGGTCGATGGCCCCAATGGGATGTCCTTTGAACTTGAGGACCCAAGTGCATTCGGTCCAGGTTGATGTCCCAGCGAAGCCTTCAGCTCCGCAAGCTCATATTCAAGCTTGTCAGCCCGAGCCGCCTGAAAGTCATGCGGCTGCATCACTTTCCCTTCTCTCATGCCAAGCGGCAGCCACTGTTGGTCTCCTCGTCCATGTCGGCATGCATTCAGCACTTCATAGCCCTTCAAGAGGCTAATCTCAGCCGAGGAGCCACTAATTTCAGCTGAGGGGCCTGCGGACATAGGGAATGGAGGCATGGGCAGATCCGGTGGTGGACATGATGGGACCTTGGTGCCATTGGGTGTGAAGCGCTCTCCATGATGAAGTCTTCTGGTAGTTGGACTTCTTCCCCTAGGAGTGTGTGCACCACCCTTCAACCCATCAAATTCATGACCACCCAAATCCTCTTTCCGAAGCTCCGTGCCCAGGCCATCAGCTGTCTCCCAAGACGATGGTGTCGACGTCGGACCTGACCGATCCTTGGTGGCGGCTTGCTGCTGCCTCAGTCGTGACACTTCCTCAGAGAGCTGCTCAACTTGCTCCCTGAGATATGTTACCATTTCAGCTTCCAGGGCCCGCTGGAGGCCGCTTGCTTCTTCATCAGCCGGCTTCGGAGGTGGTGCATGCTTTGGTGGAGGTGCATGCTTTGGTGGGAGTGGTCCCATGGTTTTCCCCTTGACCCTAGGAGGATCCACACTTGACTCCCCCGGCATCTGACCCTCCGTCTGCCTTGCGCCACCCTGCCCTCTTCCTTCTGAACCTCGGCGGCCCGGTGGGGTTGCAAAGACCCGCCCCCCCATGGTCGCTGAACCGCGACCTTTGCCCGAGCAGCCAGCGGCGCCATTGTCCTGCACCGCCTCCATGTCCAGGTCATCGTCCTGAGGAATGGGCAAATCCTCAGGCCGTTGGTGCCTTAGCAATGCTTCAGCTTGCAGCCGCTCTGACCACCATGGATTCACGATGTCCCCTGGTGGCAAGGACTGGGCGCGTTCCATCGCCATGGCGGCCAACAACCGCGCTGCGCTCACCGCAGTCGCGGGTGGTCTTCACAGACCGGGCGTTGGGCTCATAACCCTTGAAAGACAAGGGTTCGCGCCTTTTTCTCTTGACATCAAAAGTGCCTTCGGTATGTACTCTCATGTATGCCATGATGTTCTCACCACAGCAACAGACCCATATTTCCGGGGAGCCAAATCGTTGCTCTCCCATTTGTTGTGCTTTGCTTGTTTTTTTCCACTGGCAGCCACCAACACATTGGAGGGCCAAGCGCTCAAGAGTGTCCTTCAGAGCGACGAGCAGAGCCTTATCGAATTGGAAGAGCAGGCGCCACATTGACTCAAAGCGGTGTTTTCCTCGTATTTCAATTGTACGGCCGCAGGGCTCGTTTTTCATGGAGCAAACCATGTGTGGAAGACAGACTGGGAGAGGTTGTGAGCAGAGAAGCCTTCTCCCCGATACGCAGCAATGAGTCTATTTGCATGCTCCCTTCCACAGGTGGCAATATGTAAATGCTATGAAAGAAGAATCACCTGCTCTTTGGCAAAAGCCTTGGTATTCTCCCGGCTGGTGTCAACCTCCGCTCTCCAGAGAGATTGAAACCCGAACTGCTCTGCATTGAACCCCCCCCCAAAAAAAGGGAACGCTTCTCCTCCGAGTCCGGCTGGGCCGTAGGTGGCCTCGACGACCTTGGCCGTGGAGGCCTCCGAAAACGACCTCCGCCAGGCACGAGCTTGGAAGCGCTCGGCGTTCGGCTCACTGGGTGGGGTTCGGTCGGCGAGACGACTAGGCCCAGAAGACTTGTCTTGTGACATCATGTCATGGCAGAGATGACAAACCTACACACCCGCTATCTGGGGTCTATGCTGGTGCAATTGTTTTTGGACAGGAAGCAAAGCCACATGAAAACGGCATGATCTGTGGAGTTGGTAATTATCAGGAGCAAAGGAATTCTAAATGAGATTCTACCCTGCCGCTTTCCAGCACATTGGTTTTGCTGCTAAACGAATTCCAGGCCACCTATGGATTACCCTTTGGAAACATTGTTTATTTGTTTTGACCCTACTTCGAGATTTTAGTTTATAGGGAGGTTTGACAAAAGGGATCAGCTCAAAGTCACAGAAATAGGAACGTGAAACAATATCTTGGGCAATCCACAGGAAACAACAACCAATCAATAGGAACCTCTGTGGTGGTGGCGGTGATGGTGGTGGTCAAACCAAGACGTGGGAGATCAAGAAAGAAACAAAACAGCTCTAGGAAAAAATGTGTATTATTCAAGAACCCCAAAAGTGCCTGACATGATGTCCGCGAAACTTCTGCTTCCTGACAAGATGAACATGTTCGATATATGTGGATTCACTGGGTTGAGTGGTTTTTGTAGTCGCATCACTTCAGGTGCAGCCTTGCCAAAACTTGATGTAACGACGACAGCCCGTTCTGCAACGACGCAGAACTCTAGTCTGAACGTGTACTGTTGGAAAGTCTTTGCTTTAGAGATCCAGTTTTCTCCCTGGGTTGGTCATTCAAGATTGTGAATGTGTGCGTCCTTGCCGACTCCACCCCTTGGAATTCCAACTCATTTTGCTACGTCAAAGACGATGAAGAGTGAGCCGCTGCACCGGCGAGTCCTGTGTCACCACGAAATGGCCTTTATAGATTTGCCGTTAGATCAAAAAAGTGCTACGTTGCAACCCGGCAGACGTCATGACTTGTGGTATGGAAAGCGCGCAAGTGCATTCACGCCATTTTGAAGCTTTGGGAACAAACAGCCATCCATCCATCCATCCATCCTTGCAATCTTTGTGGAATCATGTTCAATGGTGGCCTTAAGATATCTCAAGCGGCATGTCGGAATCTGACACACCAAATGGACTCTTGACAGTTTACCATGGCTTCCATCCTGGAACACAGAACTTCTGCAGCTCAGTGTGAGTGACGCCAACTTGCAAAACGCTTGGCGAAGCTTCGTGGGACTTCGTTGAGTGAGTGGTCGGATTTGCCAAAGCTCGTATGAGAACAGCTGAGCACTGAGCACTGCCAACCCACGGCAGTCATCAAGTAGGTTGAGAACACGCTTGAGTCAATGTTGATACTTTAGGTCTTCCCACCGAGCTTCAGGCCTCACGCCATGCTCTTCCCATTTTCATTCATATTCCTTTATTCCATCCCCAAGCACTGTCCATTTGCCCGGATGATTGCAGTCGAAGAAGCGTCTTTTGCGGCAGAAGGCGCAGCGCGTAGCACTGCAGCAGCTTGGTACTATATCAGAGGTTCAGGAAAGAGGAAATTGTCGGATGCTCACTGCCAGATAGCTACTTGGGGCATGCATACAGCTGCAGGATGCTGCAGGTGGGAACCCAACTAATCACCCAAACCCAAGCCGGTGACAGACTGGTAGAAGAACAGAATCTTGCGTTTTTTAAACAACAAACTGTTTGAAAATAGTCTAGAGTTTCCATTGAAAACATCAGACACTTGTTTTGATATTGGTATTGGTCGTAAGTAACATCTATCATCATCCACTGATGGTGGTGTTGCGGTGCTGCAACAAAAACAGTTCTTAAGAGGGGAGGACAAAAATATGTTCAAAAGACACCGGTCCAACCAAGTTTTGCGGATAAGCTGCAGGCAGAAGGGTCCACAAACAACGCATGGTTGGTGTTCTCTTTTTGCGCGACTTTGACCGATCAATTTGCAAGAAACAACGGCTGATTGTTGGAACGAACCAATGGGGCAAGCAAACCAGCAGGACCAACTAGCCTGCATCTTGGTCAACGCACCACCAGACCACTGGCAGCCCCCCGAGGGCCCGAGGGCCGAACCTTTGCCGCATGAGGGCCGAACCCGCGCGCTGCAGAAACCACCCAGGCAGGCCCAGTCGGCGCGTAGCTGCTACGTGATCTTTGCGCAGTCGGAGCAGGTGGAGCTGTGCTTCCGCGGTGCGGTGGGCTCCGTTCAGGCGCGGTGGGTTGTGTTAGTCGTAGGGTTGTTCCTATGTTTCTTTTTTGGGAGCTTGAGCTGGTTTGCTGTGTGCTGGGAGAGATGTTTTCAGGTTGGGTTTGTTCAGCTGGGAAGGGGTCTTCCGAAACGTTTGGACAATGTTGTGTTCCTTCATCCAGTTTTGTTTTCGAGCGCGGAGGACCAGGCAGCAGCGGCTGAAGTTTGATCGAGATGACAGGATCAAGAGATGCACGATGGACTTATGACATGTAAAATACAATCTACTCTACTGTAGTTAGATCGGGGGTTGGCATGGGGACATTCAGGGCGTACCGAGTTATCCACAAAATTCAGGCCATTTCGGAGGGACATTGTTATTCCACACCTGCAACCTCATGGTTGTGATTTTGGTTGGTAGTTCAACATACCTTTGGTTATGTCTGTGAACTCCGCAACCGAAACAAACATCTGCTTAAAGAACACGTTGTTCGGGAAAAAACGCCTGTGGCTTACCAAAAAACGCCCTGAGCTTGTGTATAAGCACCCGTGGAATATCAAAAAGATCAGAAAACTAGCTAGAGACACATCCACAGACTCAAACATAAGGCTGTGACTCTAAAGGATATGTTTCACGCCGTGGATATTGAAAAAAAGAACACTCTGAGGAAGTGCCATGTATGTTCTGAACATCCCTCATGAAGGCAAATCATGTAGACATCCATACTGCATCCGAGCACTCTATCGGATGCGCCTGCAGGTCCATGGTTCCAGCGCGACCTTGAATCTCCGGACTCGGAGGGAGGCAGATCGGTAGGGCCTCCACAGCCTGGGCTGCACCAGCAGCGGGGTGAGATGGCAGCGATTGTTGGGGTGGATGTCAGCGAAGTTTTGGGGAGCTCACCGGTTTAAATGATTTGGCTATGGGTCATGGCACCAGGATAGCTATGGATACCTTGGCTGGTGGACCTTACCTGGAAGGTCGTTCGCTACATGGTGGACCAGGGCTTCCAGTTTGATCCAACCCCATTCTGTTCATGATTCTTCATCCCTTCTCCTTGTGAAGCTTTTGGGGTTGCTGTTTGCTTGAGACCAACATCTTTTCATCTCCAAATCCATCCTGTGTACTCACCGGACCAACTCACACCCGCACCAGGAAAACCACCACACACGCACCGCGCACCAACGCGCGAACGGGCCGCCTACTGATCGCCACCAACCGCGCCAGGAGTTGGGACGAGCATGGCGTGAGGCCTTAAGCTCGGTGGAGGTGGAGAAGGCGCTGATGCCGCCGTTGGACACCGATGCCCCGGACTTGGGGCGGTCGTCCTGTGACATGCTTTGAGGAGACGTGCTTTCTTGTTTTAAAGATCCTTGTTTTGTTCGGGTTTTGTCGTTGAGAAGCCAGCAATCCGGTGAGGATCTGTTTCCGGTTTCGGCCACCGATCTGTTTCGCGTGACTGGATGGGTCCGTTGGAAACCGTCCGACTCGGATGAGACGAGCAGACGAGACGTCCCCCGACTGACCGCGACTGACCGGTCACAGTGAGTCGGTAAAAGGGGGCATCACGACCCTTGAGGGAACAAGGCCCCCCTTTTTGATATGAACGATCCCTTGTTCCTAGAGCTTTAGGGAACAAGGTCTATGAACGATGGCTTTAGGGAACAAGGCCCCCCTACATGGCTCATTCGGATAGACCCAAACAATTATGTCCTCCATGGCTTCCACAATTTGTGGAGAGACCCACCAGGAGCTGAAGAAGCGGCGTCGCCTCTCCGTTTCACTTCCGTCGGTGCCAGGTGGAAGACTTGGGATCCCATAAATCCGCCACGGTGCCCGTCGACCAGGCGTCCCCACACGGGTTGCGGTGGACCCACCTGACTCCTCAGTCGTGTTACTTCGGACTGACCGGTGGAAGTCGGTGTTCCAATGTGTTTTCATTCTTGCCATTATGCATGCATCATGTGTTTTTTTGTGGAAGGTGGAAACCGGTCTTGCACTTGGACACCATGTGTGTGTGTGTGTGTTCTATGTTCTTTTTTGTTTTTAAATATATGTTTATTTTTTAGGGCTCAAACGAACACGAGCGTTCGATCGCGTTTTTGCCCCAGTGCATTTGTGCACGCCTTTTTTATCCGTTTCCGTGCCGCGGTGCGTTCGCCATTGTGGAGTTGTTTGTGGGGTTGCCCCACGCTGGCTGGCGTGAAAGCTGCACGGAGGTCTGCGAGCCCCTCGTGGCATCGCAGAGCAAGGGCCAGGCGCTCTAGGGCGCGTGCGCTCCTGCGTCATGAGAAGAACAAGCCTACCCACAGGGCTTCTAAAGGCAGGATAGACAGGCTGAAGAAAGCCTGGTACAATGCATACAAAGGATCTGGCCAGAAGGGCCACTATTGGAGTGGAGCCTGGTCCAAGAAAGGAAAAGGAGAAGACAAGAAAGATGCCAACAAAGACAAAAGCAAGGGCAAGAAAGATGGAGACATCGAATTTCCTGCCTATTCATCGTTAGTGCAGCCTTCCTCATCGGCATCTACAACAGCTGTGGACTCAAAGCAGATCAAGGAAGCGGTGGCAGCTTACCTGGTCGAGCATGGTTTGCAGACTTCGGAGGAGGCGGTCAAGGTTCTGGAGACTGGACCGCTGGCGGAGATTCAGGCAGAACAGAAGTCCTTGAATACGAGAAAGAAAGCCACGCAAAAGATCGAGAAGCTGAAAGCCAAGTTGACTGCCAAAAAGAAGGCATGGGTTCAGTTCCAAGAGCGTCTCGATGCCCATCGGAAGTCTCAAAAAGAGATTTACGAGCTAGAAGTCAAAGAGTTAGAGAAGGAGATCGAAGCGGCAACCCAGGACTTGGAGACGATGCTCCGAGAAGCTGGACGCCCCGACTCAGTGGAGCCTATTATGAGCCCAGAGGTACTGGGAGCAGAGAATCTAGAGCTCAAAACAGAACTTCTTGCATCCAGAAGAGCTCTCACGGAGCTGACAGATCGATTCAATGCCTATCTGGTTCAGCATGGAGATATTCCTGCAACACCAGTTGGACCAGCTCTCGATCGATGCTTTTTCACCTCAACAGGTAAAACATCCGGTCAAAGCTGTAGAAACGAGAGATCGGGAACGATCAGCTCGCATGGCACAGGTGGAGAAGATGAAGGCGCAGCTGGGGGAAGGTCATGGCAGAGAACGGAGCCCCCGCAGAGAAGCTTCGCTTTCAGTGGAATCGAGCGGCTCGGCAGGGCTTTCGAAAATGGAATCCTAGGCCGACTTAGTGGAGATGTTTATGTGGAAGTCTGCTTAGCAGTTTTTCAATGACTATCTATGCCGCTTGGAATTTTTCAGAAAGTTTTTTTTCAGGTCTCCCCTTGGGATGCCCTGGACTTCGGAATGATGGAATGGGTCCGTTTGTTGACTCCAATTCCATGGTGTGTTGGGTTGATGAGGGCTTACAGAATTCTAGCCTGATAGATGAAGTAGCTGGCGCCGGGTTTGAAATGGCGACAGATGACTTCAGCATTTTGGCCGCTGGACAACAAGCTGACTGGTTCCCGACTGCTTTGTGCTCGGATCTCGGACCGGGTGCCTTTTCCATGGTTGTGGTTGGGATGACAAGTTCATGCTGGTTTACCGGAGCAGTGAGCCTTGTTTTATGCTGCGGATGGCTGATGATCAAGACGTTTGACATTTTCTACCGCAAGGTCTATCTCAGCCCTCTTAGAGGGCTTCGAGATGAGAGAACATTAATTCAGTGGTATCTGAACTTACTTGTCATCACTATGGCGTTCATATACCAATGCTCCTGGATTGCCAAGCGCTTTCTGGGATTTGACTTTTTCGTGGATGGTGTGCATATCCGTCCCCGAGCAGCAACAATGCAAGGAGGCTGGTTTGTGGCTGTCTTCCTTGGTTTTTTCCTTTTGGTACGACTTTGTACTACCTTTTTGACACTTTGAAGGCGTGTCGAAAAGTTGGGATGATCCGTCTCAAGCCACTTCGACACCAGAGAGTGACGAGCAAGAAAATGAGCTTTTTCCTCCTGTTCAACATCCTTGGAGCTCAGGCAACACAGGGGCATCAAGTGCCTCTTTGGGGAGCTGAACAACCATCCTCCCCCATAGGGGATAACACTGCAACCCCTGGCTCGCATGCGGAACTGTGCAGGCACTGGAGTGGTCAAGGAACAGGAAACCACTCTGGCGATATTACTGTTGCAGTTTCTTCTCGCTTGAGTCCAAGTCTTGATCAGAGGGACCAATTGGGGGGCTTTGTGTTTCGTGATGAACCTACTGACGTCAAAGTGTGGTTTGCAGGCAGGGACATATGTTACTCTGAAGCGAGAGATTCTTCGCTGCCTACCTCCTCATTTGGGGATGTCGGGGAGCATGTTTGCAGGCTATGGGCTGATCGTGTCCCATTATCCAGAGGGGATCACACTGCAACCCCTGACCCGCATGACGTTTGGTCCGGTACGACTTGGCGAGACCATGGGGAAGGTACCTGCAATGGTGAGACTCCCACGACAGAACACTTCAGCCTAAATGCACTGACTTTCATGCAGTTGAATCACGAAATGAACAACTACCACCATGTGTCATCATTCAGCACTGACTGGATGAGGCGGGATGACAACAGTGGTTGTCCCCGGGAAGCTAAATTGCGCCGATCTTTTTGCATCTTGCCTTCTCATTATCACACAGCAGACCTACCAGAGTCGCGATTGCGGGATGCTGTAGTTGGGCGCTTTTGGGCTTCCCCTGGAACGAACCCCTCCTTGTCTTGTGGGGGTGGAGCGGCAGCTGTCGCTCAAGAAGACATCTTTTCCAAGCACAGACATATGCAGTCCAGGTTGGCTGATAGTTGTGCTTTAGGCAGTTTTGGTCGTGACTTTAGCACTAAGTCTGAGTCCGATGTTTTGCCAGACAACGAACATGAAGGGGAAGTAGAGCCAATTATGCAGCTCTTCTCTCTGATGCAATCTAGTGTGGAGATAGTGCGAGTGATAGAGGGTGGAAAGCTAGCAGACTGGAAGTCTACCCTTCAGATCTATGTCGTTTCATCGCTCTACTGTACAGAGTTTGGCGGGAGAGTAGAGCGTTTTCGCCACTGAGGGAAGTCGAAGCGGCCCGGGAGTGGTTGAGAGATCTTTTTCTTCCACTCCCGATAGGACATGTTCCTTTGGACCCGATTTCCGCAGGGCGCCCGTCACGAATTAAGAATTCAATGCTAGGCGCTGCACTTGTCGTACCGTGCGCGAATCGAAATCGAAAAAAAAATATGTCTATTTTTAATGAGTCAGTGTTCATTAGTTTTCTATAAAGTTGTCTCATAGTTTTCTTTTGCATTCTCTTTGTGATTTGTTTCTTGTCAACATTCAGCCAAACACGAAGAGACCTGCAGTGAAAGGTGCCATTCGGTCAAATTCACTCTACGAAGGTTCTTGAATCACCATGGAACTTCTGGACTTCTGGAGCATGGAGTCACTCCTGCACCTGATTTGGTTTTAACATGCTACTTCACTCTATGCATTCTGGTACGCTTTAAGAACATGAGCAGCTGAAGAGCACGCATCAGCTGCTCATACACGTAACCTTCTACCAGGTTTTCCCCTCCACCTGACGCCGGAAGGTTTTTCCAAAAAAGCAATCCACGGCCGGGTGAAGATACCAAAATCCACCACGGCAGATTTAAACTCCATGTGTGTCCTTGCTCTTGAGCTCAGGCCACCCAGGTCTCCGCCACTCTGCCGGCCACCGAAGCCGCCGCCGCTCCGCAGGTGCCGGAGCTGGTGCGGCGCCTGGACCTGGCCATTGCTTCGCAGGACCGGGCGGCTGGTAGGCGTGACGTGGGGACGGAAGGAGTGGAGTGGAAGATGAAAGATCAGGGCAAAACGCACAGGGTTGGAGTTGGCAGAAAGCAGTGTGAAGACGGGATTGTTTGGGTACCCATTTTGGTTTTGCCTTTATAAGATACCTCATGAGACATCATATAATTATGTGGGTGTTTGCTTGGAACATCAATTTCTTTCCATGACACAAAACATCGTTAGTCCAACACTAGGGTTGGAAGATTCTTGTTTGCAGTGTCCTGTTTGCTTATTTGCTTGCTCGGGATGCAGATGGCCCTTTTGTTGGGCCGTGTTTTGCTTCCATAGAGCTGACAACCGGTCGTGGCAGAGAAACATATATTATATGTCTCCATCCCAAGGCACACATAACCTGCATGATGTGTGTTTTTTTGGCCATCTACTTGGGAGACCTGATGCAGACGACTACTTGTTCATTTGCATCACAAGAAATTGGCTTACGATGGTTTAAAGCATGTTTAGAATTGTGTTCTTTCCGTGTCTTCTGCGGTTCATGGTGTTTTCTATAGTGTTCTAATGTGTTCTATGAAGTTTTTCTTCATTTCAGTGATTCTTTCATCGAGTGTCCATGAGGCCCCTGGCGTCCGCCCCTTGCGTCCGCCCCGGTGCCTCCAGAGGGGCATAACTGGTTGACCGATCGGGCGATTCAGTCACCGTCGTTTTTGGCAATATATAGTCATGGGGGAGTTATGGGGGCCAGGGGAGGGCCAGTTCATGGGGGTACCCATAACTCCCCCATGATATAGTTATAGCGATATATGATTGATATGTGTAGTTTTTGTGTTTATACTGATGTAGTCTCGTGCACTATACTGTACATTCCGCGATGTAGGGTGTCCTCTTCTCCTCATGGAGATGTTTGTTCACCCTGGCGCCCCGGTCGAAGGGAAAAACCTCGAAAGTCCTCCAGGAGCTGAGCTGAGCACAGTTCTCGCACGGCTTCGGTGGCGTTTTGGCAGCGTGGCACTCCCGAGTGGGCGTTTTGGCAGACGAGCAGAAGATCTGCTCGGTGTTGTATCATTGAATTATGCAATCCACTGCTTAGCTTGAGTTTGCATGACATTCGGGCTGAGTAGAAGTAAGAAAGTAAGATGCTGGTGATGAGAAGGATGGTTGGCCCTCGGTTCTTGCACATTGCACGGATGAAATTAAATTGGTTTGCTGCGCCGGGCACAGATTTCCTGGCTACTTTCTGACGGGTCAGCTGTGTGCAACTGCTGTGCAGCTACTGTATGGCAGGTAATCCGGTGAACTAGAGATCACAGAAAAGTCGAGTGGATCATTGTTGCACATTCAAGTTTCCTTACCCAGAGCCACGGCTCCGTGTACAATTTGCAGTGAGCACTCCTGACTGAGCATGTAATTCGAGCAGGTTGCTGTGATTTGAAATTCGTATGAGACGCTGACTTCATGTCGCAAGCTTCGGAATTTGCTCAAGATACATGTTGCATCTTGTTGCTTGCTTTTCAACAGGACGCAGAGACATTGCCCCTTTAGGGGTCCGGTTCTTCTTTGGAGTCGCAGTGGGGTAGACGTACTCTCACGACAGCCCACGGTTGGGGCCTGGGGTTCGTGTGATGGAATGGGGTTCCGTTGGCCCATCGCGGTTTATTCTTCCATAGCCTGTTTTGAAGGATGGAAGACTGGAATAGTAAGTTGCTTTTTCAGCAAACTTGCTTGTGGAAATGTTATCCGATCTTTGTTGCATTGCCAGTGGTTCTCCTTGAGCTACCTAAACTCTTGAGCCTTCTTTTAGGCTGAGGCCTTGGACTCCGACCTCAGAACTTCTGTCACCTTAAATTCAATCGAATGCAAGAAATGGTCCCAAACAGGTTTTCAAGGGAGTAGTGCACCAGCACAGCCAGCACAGTGTTTTTTGTTTATATGATGTTATGCATGAATTGTTCCGGGTGATGGAACAATATAAGGGTTTGGACTTTGGGCCCCTTGCGGAAACAAGTCAGAAAGACAAAGCATTCCAGTGCTCAGCCAGCAGTTCCATTTATTTGAGATCCTTGCTTAGCTTATAGCCTTTGGCTGAGCTCGTGTTGCAACTTGTCCTTTGGTTTCCTTTCAAAAAGCAAGTCCTAGACCAGACTTTGTGGAATTGCTTTAGCGTGGTATTTGATATATATTCACTCCCCTACAATTGTTTTGCTAGAAAGGGGCGTATCACGCTAATCAATACCTCACATGGTATCTCTAATCAATACCTCACGTACTGGACTGCGATAGGGAGAGGACAGAGTCTCACAGAAGATTGAGTGTCATCACTAAATGTTGGCAAACATGACCCCCTCAAGCCAGTTGCCACCATCATCGTGGTCAACCAGTGCTTTCTGTTGACTAAAGAAAACAGAGTTGGACACCGAAGTGTTTCCTGATGCTTCGTGATGGCGGCAGATGACCAGTAGCTCCCAAATAAGCCTCATTCGTCGTTTGGTGCCCCATCTCAGCAGAAGCCCTCCCGCTTATATGTACTGTTCATGGCAAGTATCATCATGAATCTCAAATGGAAAGGAAACAGCAATAGTCACTGTGTTTGGACAGAGCATGACCAATTCCAACGGAAAACTTTGGGAATCTTGTGGATTTGGTTCGTTCAACTTGTTAAAGATCAACAGGAGGTAACCTCAAACAAGAGATGACTCTCTTCACTAGCGTGACCTCGAGTTGGACGGATTTTTCGATCGCAACCCGACTCCGCAGGTGGAACAGAGACCCTGTCTGTACTCTTAGAAGAAACAAGTAGTGCTAGTAGTCTACTAGTAATTAGTAGTCACCACTTCCATCTGAATTCAACAATTTAAGGATGCCCCATTCACCAACCCACCCAAAACATCCCAAAACCTCGATTTCGGCCGCCTGTTTCACGCGCTTCATGGTTCGTGCGCCCATGATATGCCGCCCCCACCGCGGTGTCCATGGTCTCGCCGCATCTCCGCCGCGACCTGCGTTTGCTGGCCAGCGCCTTTGGACGTGCGAGCGTCGGGTCTGGCCTGGAGGAGAGAGCTCAATGACTGCAAGAGAGAGCGGTGAGCGACCAGAGTGACTGCTGCAGGTGGGGCTTTTGAGAAGGCGCCTCAAGCTACAAGGCACTATATAACTACGTTTTTAGAACTACTATAACTAAATTCTATCTGCATTATATATGTTTTGGCTATAGCTCTAGCTTTAAGACTGGCCAAGGTGTGACAGAAGCATGTATGTAAAATAGTTTTATTTGTATGGTTTGGTTATGGTTTTGATATGATTTGCTGTTATGGCTTTGTTATGGTTTCTTAAGTTAGTGGTTTTCTGCTCATGATTTTGTTATGGTTTTGATATGATTTGTTGATATGGAAAAGGCAAACCATATCAAAATCATAACACAACCATAAGCCTTACACTTTTCTTATATTTTTTTAAATGGTTTTCTTATGGTCCAGCCACCCAAGCCCTCCCCCCACAAGGGAACCTTTCTTCCAAGCCCCTGGCCCACTCAAAAGCCTTCTGGTAGCCTTTCCAGGGCCTGGAATCCTGGAACCTGCCTCCGTCCCTCGCAAAAGGAAAACCATATCAAAATCATAACCTCCAACCATATCAAAACCATAACAAAACTAAAACAACTCAACCCCCAAAACTGGCCTGTTACATGTTTAGCCAGTCATAACTCTAGCTTAATTGTTGAGGTCACCAAGATCCCATGATCTCATCTCATGCATGAATAATCTGAATGAACGTGTGGGAAAAAGATTGCATCATTTGAAATGTGAGTGATTGTTGTTGTGATTGACCATGTATTACTAATTCGGTGCATTTGTCGGGGGCGAGAGCCTATGGCGTGAGGAAGAGGAAACAGATTGACAATGTTTTTCCATGACCCATATCGAAATATTCCGAAGTCCAAACCTCATCCCAGCCACGCATTCGTACTTGTCAGAATTTAATGTTTGCAATTGCAGGGGCTCACCATTAGCTTCTTTATGCGTCTGTTGTTTTTCCTTTCACATCCATTGCCACCTACATGGTGTTAAACAATGGAGGGCCACTTGGACCATCTTCCAGGGCTAGTCTGTCGAATCTTCCACCCACCGAACACGACCGAACACCGAACACCGGCACCGGCACCAAAAGTCCACAGCGGACAGCTGCGATGCTTCGATGTCCAAGCTCAATTTAGTTGACAGAAGTGAGGAATAGGGTTTAGGCTTCCCCACGTCTTTTTCGCCTGATTCGAAGAAGCCCACCTTCTAGGTGCCATGTTCGCATGGTTTTCTTCGGCTTTTCGCATCTGTTCGCCCAAGTAAAGCTGCACCGCTTCGCCCCAGTGGAGGAGCTGAAAACCCGCCCCCCGAGGGCCGACCCGCAAGTCCTCGCCTGAGGAGCTCTTTGAGCCCTTGCTCCGGGAGTCCTCTCAGCGTGCCACGGCCACGCTGGCGCACCTCTGCCGAGAGCTGCACGGCGCGGCGACGGCCGTGTCACGGACGGGTGACCAGCTCGGCGATGGCAGGCGCGGCGGTGGCACGGCGGGGAGGGAGGGGATCCCGCGCCGGCGCCGGCCCGAGAAGCGCTTAGAAGCACTGAGGGATTAGGAGAAATGGAATGTCCAGAGGTTTCAACCTGGAGAAAAGGGCGACCGAGTCGAGTTTAGGAGGTGTTTCGAGTGTTGGACGGGCCTGAACGCAAGCTGATCTGTGACGAATTTCAAAGATATATCGAGCAAAGATATCATAGCATATCATAGCCATTCGCCCAAGACTGAGGTCCTTCCTTCCCAAGTCCTTCTCTCCAAAACCTCGTTTTGTTGGCCTACCTCGTTTCGTTGTACATTTGTGCTTCACTTCTGCTGGTGACCAGATGTGACCAGCAGCAAACTATTGCCAGTCGTCCTGGTCCTCGGTTTCCGAGGATCATCCTCAAGCTGGGCGTCTCGCCGGTGACCAACCTGGGCATTTTCACCGCGACGCTTGGAGAAGGGAGAAAAGAGCGACGCTTTGCGCTCACCTGTGGTGTTGCAGTCGCTCAACGATGGAATCAATGTCAAAACATGTCAAAACCGTTGAAGATTCAAAGCATTATTCTCATCCAGAGGCTTTTGTGGCCTAAAACAGAAACAGCCTTTATTGGAGGTTCCTGCAAAAGTACTTGAATAGTGCCTTGAAGATATCCTGAATCTGGCCATGTTGGCCAAACGCAGATCGCCGGTTGTGCAATTCGGTTCAATGCACTGCGTGTTTTCAAGCCATGCTTCGTGGGGCATTCGCTGGCTCCGTTGCTCATGCAACACTGAGACACCATGCAACACTGGCTCCGTGTGTCGCGGCCACGGAAATGAAGGCATGTATTAAGCAACTCATGGATTTGGCATTTAGTATTTAGGGTACGAATGTGAACAACAGTTTGGGAACGGGATAGAGGGTGCTGGACTCACACACAAGCCGCTGGGAGCCTCACTCTTCACTTCCAGATGTTCCAAGTGAAAGCAAGGACCTCGCTGAAGCGCGGGCAGCTGGCGTGCTTCTACCCCGGGCGCATCTTCACAGATGATCACCTGCCACCAGGTGATCAGCTCTTTACCAATGAGTATGAGGGTGTGCACCTGGACAGTGCGGGCTATGATGGGGGGCATCAGAGTGGCTGAAAAGAGGGTGATGGACGATGGGGGATGATGAGCAAGCGTATGTGAACTGGTGGATCAGCCAGGCGAACCCAGCTGTAGATTTATTGATTTGTTGGTGTAGAACGGGTAATTACAACGGTAGACCATGAGAAGGACCTGGACATTGATCTTGTGTTAGCACCAGACTAGACAGCACTGTGGAGGTCCAAGGAAGTCCCGATGTTGTGTCCAAGGAAGGCCAGGCTGATGGACATGTTGGCTCGTTCACCTCGGGTGAAGGAATGAAGATGAAGTATCAGTATATGAAAGATGCCGGGAGTTCCTCATCAGACTCCTGTGTTGCAAAGCTTTGCGTTCGAAGGATGATGGTTGGTGAAACGTTCAATAGGCGATGGATTGAGCATGAGGGAATTGGATGGTCTTCATACGGTTATGGTCAGTTGTGGGCAACAACCCTAACTGGGTAGTGTAGTGGTGCTGTTGTAGACGCGTGTGACGAAACGTTCAACCACGGACACCGGTGACGGGCATCCCGCGGCGGTGACGATGCCTTTCAGGACGGCAAGGGATGGTTTCCAGCAGCGTGGCGCCCCGATCCTGCGCTGCAAGGCCGTGAGCCAATCTTGTGGTTCCTCAGATGTTTACCTGTGGGCTGTTGGGGATGGCTATATAAGTTGGCAGTGGGACAGTCTATAGTTTTGCTGAGGGACGGTCGTGGTCGTAGATATATAAGCGGCTCCGCGCAGTGCAGTTGCATGTTTTCTGCCGTGCGCAGAACCTTTGAGAAAGAATGACACCAGTGGGGTGTGTGCATCAATGGCTTCACTGTAGATCGCTTTTGGGTCTTTGGTGATTCCCTTCTTCCTCTCCAAGTCTTGGGAGTTTCTAGGCTATGCAGCCACTGGTCAGGTGGGTCTGTGTGGGTCTAGCCATGACCCCCAAAACCGGCCAGGTCCATTGCAGTTTTGTCATTTATGTGGATGAGCAATGATGTTGACAATGGATCAATAAGAGTGCCTTTCGGCCTGGAGATGTCAAGCCATTCAGATGGTTCCTGTAATGGGTCAACTGCCAACCATTGGCAACATCACAAAGGAACTTTGGAGGGTTAGACATGGTTTCATGAATGGACGCCTCGAGCGGGGGAAACGGCGCTGAGAAGGGGGAACCAAGGGTTCCTGTCATTGTTCCCAGACATTTGCATCATTTGCCAAGTGAGCACGGGAACCAGAACCAGCAGAGTTTGTCCACTTCAGTAGGAGGCCTGTTTTACCTTGATTTAGTGATTAGGGAACGTTGTACTCCCATGTGCAGTGTAGTCTCCGATTCACCAAACAGCAATTATATAGTGCCTGTAGTGACTCCTCACTCCATAATCGATAGGCCCTCAACTCCAGCTCCTGCGCATTGGAGAACGTTTTCCTCCAATCTTCAGCGAAGATTTCCAGCTTGTTCGGAGACGGGGGCCCCTTGCATCACGTCTGGCCGAACGCGTTCTCCATGTCCTAGACCGAGACGGAATCCGAGGACGGGAATAGCACGGTTGCGGTCGGGGTGTGACGGGTGTGACTCCAAAACCATCCAAAACAGATTCCGTCAGGGACCACTAGAAGATACTCTTAGCATCTCTTAGCATTTGCAAGACTGTGGGCCTCTCGCAATGATCTAAATGTGGGGATGAGTCAAAACCAAACGAGCCCCGGTCCACCCATGAGTCGCGAATGACCTTCCGGTTGGGATGCGCTCGTCTCCCTGGTCGGTCTGGACTGGTGGTCTCGGTCTCGCCCAGTCAGCCGACGGATCGATCGACATCGAAGCGCCGAGGCATGGGAACCGCTTGGCCGTAGGGAATCTGCTGAACCACCCGGCCAAAGGCCAGCTGTGCCATGGTCAGGATCGGTTTGTGGAAAACCGTCCGGGACGGGAAACGAGGGACGGTGTTGGGCCGCCGGCCTTCGCATGAGAAAATCAGAGGTGGTCAGAAGATATCAAACTCATGTGGCAGTGGTTGACCACCGAATGAACAGATTCCTCTGTAAGAGATGTTAACCTTCCCTTCCATGGTTTCGCCCCCAAAAACCGCCCCTTGGAGGTTCGTGTTAATTTTTTGGGGGCGCCTTCCATCCGACCTGAATCATGTTGAAGTTGAAATACCCAAAAGGACGCAAAGGGGGACGCTGTCTCCATGGGTTCTTTTTTGCCTCCGCAATGCTGTAAATGTTGACTAGACCTTGGAGCAAGCCTCAAATGCGGGTTTTCAGGAGGTCCCATTTACGTAAATTTACCAGGGATACACTTGTCAGTGTTAGACTTATGGTCTAGAATTTGGAGTTCATAGGTCTTTCTTTGGCAGGGGTCAGTGGTTTCTTTGTTTGCATGGTGTTGTAAGGGTAGAATAATGACATGCGTTGTCAGTATATATTCATGCATGTTCCCCGGTGATGCTGAGCTCGTCACCATCAAGTATCATTCGTTCTCTTGTCGTGTTTTTCTTATTTGTTTTCACATCGTCTCCATGTCCATCACAGTGACAAGCTGCACAGCCGAACCGCACCCGTTTCACATGGAACTAGAGCGCGGGGCGACCGACCACGCCGGCCGCGCTCTCGTCTTCGTGGGGCGCCAAGGCCCAACGTGGTGCCGAGTCTGGGCGGTGTAAATGGAGACGGATCGGCACCAGGAGTCACAAAGGGATGCCTATTGGAGGATAGGGTGCCCATTATCCACTCGCAGACTAAAGACCACCCCTTTGTGACTCCTGGTAGACGACTGCAAACTGCCCCTCTCCCCCGTGTGATGCGAGTGTTCCTGCCGTTTCCGACGATGCTCCACAAGGGCAGGTCAATGTGTAATATTTCTTGACTGTTGAAACCTTCAAAACTTTTGTGAAGCCCGTCAGAATGTTAAGCTGGTGTTTCCCCATTTGTTCCTTTTGGTTTGCCTTTTGATGGTTGCATGTCATTTGTTCTTGTTGGTTTGAACTGAGTGGCCTCCGAAACAGCTTCGGTCACAACCCTATCTCATTGTCCTTTCCTCTTATATAGTTCTTTCGCTGTTGTGTTGTTCTGTTTTGTTCTCTTGAGCTATTTTTCCTGCCTGGTTTCGTCCTTCCAATCATTTGTTTGCCAGCTCTCTCTATCTCTCTCTTTCATTCTCATCACTTTGCAGTGAGCTGTGCTCGACACGCACACGAACGATCGGATTCTCCATGCCATTATATGAGACCTCATACCTCGCCTCCGACGGGCGGGCGGTAAGGTCGCGCCCGCAAACCGTCCACCCTCGGTCGGTCTGAGGATGATCTTCCGCTGGCCCAGCTGGGACGAACTCCATGAAACCAGCCCGGCTTTTTGGGCGCGGCTGATTCCACACGTGGTGATGAGCGCTGGCAGGCGAGCTTCGCGTTTGAATCCCCGGTGCCGAATCGACGCGGTTCAGCAGCAATTCGCCGCGGTTCTCCGCGCGTGACCACAAAAGGTCTTTTTGAGCTCCTTAAAGAAAGGCTTCGGTGTTCGAGTCTCAAACTTGGTACACTTCGGATTTGTGCACCTCACCTAGAAAAACCTTGGTACACTTTTCGTGCACTTCAAACCTCAAAAGTTCGGTACACTTCTCGCTTTTGTGCACCGGCACTCCCCCTCCACCATCTTGGTGGACTTCGGTGCTCTGTTCAGCTCAAGCCTCTCTCACTTCGTCTTAAACAGGGTGTAGCCCCACCAAAGGTCTAAGTGGCACCCCTTCTTTCCATTCCTCTCGTCCATGAGGATCGTCTTCCTTTTGGAGTTCAGGTGCCACGCCACCGTCATTCTCCACTGGGTCCACTCCTCTTCGAGCAAAGTCTTGGCCTCGAAGTCATACAGCTTCTTCCTTTCCTGGTAGTGGACCCGGATGCCGATCTTCTTTCCTCCATCATGGTCGATCAGGTAGTCCCAGGAGTCCTTGGCCGCAGTCCGTCGCGGCGGGGTGGAGATGACCTTCAGCACGGCATCATTGATGAAGCCCCTCTGGAATCCTGGGGATCTCAAATAATCCCACATTTCTTCCTCATGGCACCACTTCCCAAGCACGATGCCCTTCTCTACTGTCGTGACCAGCCGCAGCGGCTCCACCCTCGGTAGCCTTCCCTGCTGACGTTCTTCTGGTGGTTGATCTCCTTCTTGGGGTGGTGCTTCATCTCCTCCACTTCCACGAGCTCCGAAGTCGATGCCCTGCGTCGGTCCCCGACCATCTCCCGGGTCATGTGCGACGAAGTGCACCCCTTCTGAGTCCATCATCACCCATGTGCCACCATGGTTCCGCTGTGGTCCTCGTCTGACCATAGATCGGTCCCAGGCGCTCAAGCCCAAGCCCAGATTCCTGCGGCGTCTCTCCTCTGCCTCAGCATCGTAGGCTCCTCGACACCATAGTTCGGAATCGGGTACTCGATGGTCTCCGGCGACTTCTTGGTGTTCATGAGATAGCCCCCCACCAG
The DNA here is from genome assembly GCA_963970005.1 of Durusdinium trenchii. Classification (NCBI taxonomy): domain Eukaryota; class Dinophyceae; order Suessiales; family Symbiodiniaceae; genus Durusdinium; species Durusdinium trenchii. Next base: position 425,576 of record CAXAMN010023662.1, read on the forward strand.
TGTCCTCTTCGGTCTGGATGCTTCTGTCCTCAGTCGCTTCACCTCGTCCTCTTCCGACTCGCAGCGTCCTGATGGAGATTCGGTCCACTGGATTCCTGGTTCCCAGTTCTTGGCATTGGTAGAGGGGGTCATCCGGCTCTGCCCAGGGATACATCTCCTCATGCCCAGAGTATCCGAACCCTCTCGAGCCCCTGGTCGTGTCGGTCAAATTCTCGACACTGTTGACCCCCACCTCCAGGATCTTCTCGATCACCAGCTGTGCAACCCGGTCGCCCTTGTAGATGAAGAGGTCCTCGTCGCTCCAATTTCGAAGGAGCACTTTCACTTCGCCTCGGAAGTCACGATCAATGACCCGGCCCCAGTTTCAATCCCTCTGATGGCCAGACTTGACCTTGGAGCCACTCTGCCATACGTCCCGGGAGGGAGCTCAATCGCAATGCCTGTCTTCACTAAGACACTATCACCAGATGGGACCATCGTCTCAATGACCGAGTATAGGTCCAGTCCGGCTGCCTGTTCCGAACCGCGAGTGGGTAGTCGAGCCTCCGGGTGGATGAGTTTCACCTTCAGCTCCTCCCTTGGGGCCATCCACCTCCTGACTCCGGCAGTGCCAACCCTGAACAAGACGTCGCCAATGATGGCAATGGCCGCCGTGAGCAGGACGAGGATCCACCACTCGCCGCTTCCTCCCTCGGGCTGGCTGTCCGCCGCCTCCGCACTGGTGATCAGGCTCATAGCTGCGATCAACAGTCCCAGCCCTTTCGCAAACCTGGAGTCCGGACTTCGTTTCCCAATCTCGATCTTCTTGACCTCCAGCTTCTCCGTCACCTGGATCTTCTCCAACCCAAGTGCCTCCTTGAAGTTCTTAAGGGGTTGGCCAGTCAACTGTTTGGTCATCCCATCTGCCACCAGCTCTGTGCCCGCCACATGGGTCAGCGAGACTTCCCTCGATCTCAGGGCCTCCGTCAGACCAGCTGCTCGAATCCGGAGGTGACGCGTTCTCCACGACGATGTCGTCCCTGACGCAATTGCGATGGCCGCAGTTGAGTCGGAGTGCATCCTCAATCTCACCCTTCTCTCAAGCACTGCCTCGACCAGCGCTCCTGTAGAACGAACCGTCACCAGGCTTTCCAGCAGTGACATCAACTCGGCCTCAGCCGTGGAGAGGGTGACAAATGCTTGGCGTGTCGTATGCCAGGCAATGGGCGTTCCACCATAGCAGACCACGATCCCAGTCAGGCTCTTGAGGTTGGATGAGGCATACGATGCGTCCGAGTAGACCTCTACGCTGCCCAGCGTCTCTTCGGCCCTTTCGTCCCCTTCATCACCTCCTTGAATGAGCAGTCCTTCGTCCCGAGTCTCCCGGAGATAGGCCCGCACCTGCGCCCCAATGGCAATCACTCCTTTCGGTCTCTTGGTGGCCCACTGGCACATCAGGCTCACTGCTAAGCAGATGTCTGGTCGAGTTCTGCCCGCTACCCATAACAACTCTCCAGTCTCCTTTTGAGCCCGGGCCACATCAACCGCCAGTGGAGGATCCTCTTCTTCCGGGGTTTTGATGTTACCCAGCGATGACCTCCCCTGCTCCTCATACTCCAGAAAGAGGTTCTCGAGGTATGCCCTCTGATGGATCACGAAGTCCCTGCCCCGTTTCTCCACCTCCATGCCCAGGAACCGAACTGGCTCTCGACCCTCTCCAACCCACGAGGGTTCACCGATCTTCCAGTGCTCCCGAACCTTCTTGTGGAACTCTCGGATCACCTTCTCTTCTCCAGCGATGATGATGTCGTCCACGTAGGTGGCGCACAATCCCGCCAACCTCCACTCCTCTTCATCTCCGTTCTGGCTTTTGATCGCCCACATATCATCTTGAGCAGTCTTCGCCACCTTGTACTTGGCCCCCTCAATCTCCCACTCGAAGGTCTTGATCTTCTGGTCTCGATGGACACACCAGTCCTTCGGGGAGGTGACCAAGCCGTACAAGGCCTTCCTCACCAGCCAAAGCTCTCCCGGGCTTTGAAGCACCTCCGCCTCCGGGAAGATCCGGGGTGGCTCCACTATATCACGACCCCCCTCTCCGCCGACTCCTCCACGGGTGCATTGAGGAATGCCGTTTTGACATCAATGGTCGAGAGATCCCACCCTCGGACAGCCGCCACCTTCATGAGCATCCTCACCTCAATGCCACTGGCTCCTGATGCGAAGGTGGACTCGCTGTTCTTCGCCTGCATGAAGTTGCCGCAGGCTACTCCTCTGCACTTGTGTCGGCCTGTTCCGGCCTTCCTGCTGAAAATCGCCTTCGCCGGCACCAGATCGAAGTCCTTTCCTGCGTCAGCGGCCTCCTTCTTTAGAGACTCCATCTTCTTCCGGTCAATGGGCTCCACCGCCTCCGAGTCAGTGACGAGGGCTCCATACTCTTCCGCCATTGAGGGCTTCCACTCAGCCAGATTTCTTCGAACCTCTGCTAAGCCTACCATCCTCGTTTGCAGGAAGGCTGGATGCTCCTCCATCTCCCTCTCAATGTCCCTGACCTCCTCAGCCTGAGCCTCCCGGTCAGCCTCCACGGCCTTCTCCGTGACTGCTTCCACCTCCACGGTGAGTGCCTTCAGGAACCGCTCGTTGAAGATCTCTCCTTCCTCCTCTTCCACCAGGCGGACTTCCTCCGACAGGAGTTGAGCTCCCCTATGTTGTAGCTCCCCCCAGTCCGCCGCCCAGCTCCCGTCCACTGGCATCTGAAGCCTCTTGGCGGCCCCTCGGACTCTTCCTGGTCGCTTCCTCGGCTGGGGTTGATCTTCCCGTTCATCAACCTCATGGAGAAACCCTCCTTCCCGAGCCGGCACCTCGATCTCCTTCGGGACTTCCTCGACCTCGATGATGTCGCCTGAATGGAAGAACTTTCCCGTCTTGATCTCCTGGACAAAGTACCCCGGTGTCGTCAGTGACATCGTGACGGCCGGGCAAAGGACCCTCACCTGCGTCCTCGTAGTGGAGAGGTATTTCTGCCGATCGTTGTACAGCTTCCTCTTCGCCCACACCAACTGCCCAAATGGTGTCAGTTCCCTCCTCTTCAGCCCCATAGACTCCAGCTGCTTCCTCATCTTGCACTCCGACCAATGCCTGGCAGCGTGACACCAGTAGCTCTCATCGAGACCTGCTGCCAAAAGGAGCGTTCGAGCGCCTCGCTTCACCTGAGCCACCGCGCACTCTGCCCTGCCATTCCCTCTGAAGTTGTCGGCATCAGTGAAGGTGCGCATCACACTCCTCTCCCGGCACCATCGCTCGAAGGACCGGGATTGATACTCACCTGCCCGATCAGAGTGGAGTCTCAAGATGGGAAGGCCCAAGAACCTCAGCCTGGCATGGAATCGGCTGAGAGCTTCCACCACTGCCTGGGTTCCCCGGTTTTCCAGGATCTCGGCCATCGTGATCTGCTTGACCGTGAAGTCCGTCTCCTTCTCGACCTTCTCCAGCCATGCCTCCTCATCTCCGTCACCCGGCCACTTCTCCCCCGTGTCCTCCGCCGTCTCTTCTGCCACCGTGGTGATCTCTGGTCCATCCCCAATGGCTCCAGGGAGTTCATCATCTTCGTTGATCGGGATCAGTGTCTGTCCTTCCTTGGACACTGGGACCAGGTAGACACCGATGAGGAGGTACCTACCTCGACCAAGTTGATCATCAGCCTCCTGAAACGGTCCAGCAGTATCAATCGACAGTGTGTATGCGTCGGGGTGTTGGATCCGCTTGTGAGCACGTCCACGAGAGGCAGCGACAACACACGACTTGCATTCTCTGGAGTACGGTATATGACCGTTGAGGAGGTGTTTTTTCCAGGCCTCGAGGTCCATTTTCTTGACCATGCACTCCGGGTTCGACAAAGCTTCCCGGATTCCCGCCGTGAAAGCGGCCTTGAGGCCAGGAGCCCATGCAGACCACTCCCGGCTTTGTTTGATTCGCTCCGCCAAGTCCTCCGCCAAGGCAGCTCCGCCTCCAGTTCCCGATCCTCGGATGTCCTGGAGTTCCACCAACTTCGGGATGTTCGTCCCCAGCCGTGTAGGTTTTCTCCGCTGGTGGCCCATCGGGCCTTGGTCGAAACTGACCTCCATCATGTTCCATCGTTCTTTGAACTTCCTCCACTCCGGCCAACACCAGTAGGATGCATAGCGCTGCAGCTTCTTCTCCTCTTCCCTGATGTACTCCTCGGGGTCCTCCGGCTGCTCCAACACCGAGAGCGTCACTCGGGACTTCCTTGCCGTCGCCGCCCGATGGTACAAGTAGAGCTGCCTGAGGTAGAGAGCCGTGTCATCCTCGACCTGCTTTTGGAGATGCCTGTCTAAGTGTGGCAGGCCAAACCGGGAGGGCCCTTCCCTTTCTCTCAGTGGTGGAGGTCCAGGCTGTCGGTATCGAAGACAGCTCATCGTTCGACAAGGTGGGCCTCCCAGCAACGCGCGCAGGTTTCCACTGTCAGCGATGTCCAGCAAGTAGGCGAAGACGTCGTCCCTCAAGAGGTTCATGGCCGGGTCGATCACGGTGTCCACACACAGCACCACCCGGCTCTCAGCCTCAAGCTCTCTTCGCCAGAACTGCTTCGAATCACCACTGAATAGATGGATCACAACCTCCCTGGCCTTCCGGATTCTCCGCCTCTCATGACGGTTCCATGGGAGCCCCTCGCCCGTCCATCCCTTCTTCGGCAGCAAGCGCTCCAGCAGGTGGTGCGGCACTTGAGGGAAGAGGTCCTTCAGCTCCTCCAGGTGGTTAGCCTCCTGAGCACTCACCTCCAACCCCACATCCTCACCGGCCAAGAACGCAAGCCGTGCGCGCTCTCTCACCATGCTCCGCTCGATCTCCTGGATGAGCTCCATCGCCAACTCCTCACTAATGGTTGGGCAGGAGTTCTCAATCCTCGTGTCCAAGGTGATCCCAGCTGGATCAGTCAGCTCAAAGCGGGACTTCTCCCACACCGCCTCATAGCCTAGGGAAATCAGCACTCCCAGCATCTGAACTTCCTCCTTTGTCAAGAGAGTCTTCGTCCATGGTAGCAGCCTCAAGACAGCTGTCCCCGCTGCTAGCTCCACATTGACCTCCTGAGCTCTCATCCATTCTTCCTCACTTGCAGCCTTCCTCAAACAGTGGGTCGCTCCACCATCTAGTAGGGCTCGTCCTCCTTCACGAACTTCTAGGCTGCTCAGCCTGATCGCTTTGACCGACGGGGCCGGTCGCAGACTCTTCAGGAGCGTGGTAGCTTCACTCAGAAGATCCTTGACATCACTAGTTGTCCCAGCTCCTCGATCACCTTCACTGGGGGCTATCACCTCAGCGGTCTCGCTCCCCCCAACCTTCGCCACGGACTCGGTGCCCTCCGTCTTCGATGAAGCCTGTGGGAACTTCTCCTTCACCGACTTGATTCCCGGTTTCTCAGGCGACCCACCCTTCGTCTTCCCGGCCGGGCAGTCCTTCTTCGAGTGTCCCTGAGCCGAACACCCAAAGCACCTTCCCTTCTTCTCCAAGCCCGTCCAGTCGTGCTTGAACTTGCACTCTTGTCCACGTCGACATCCTTCTTCCGTCCCCCAAAACCGGCAGACCTTCTCGCCGATGTCATTCTTCCCCTTGTTGATGGCACCCTTGTCGGTCTTTTCCTCCCACGTAGTCGCCAACGCCTTGACCTTCACCGTCGACGGTGCTTTCGCTGGCTCCTCACAAGTGGCAGTCTCTCCGAATGCCAACGTCTCAGCCTCCGCCAGCAACGCGTCGGCAAAGCCCAGGACCGAGGCCAGGGTCGGTGTCACATCCACCCCAAGGGTCGCCCTGGTAGAACTCACCCGAAACGCTGCCTGGCTTGAAGCCTTCACCACAGGCGTTGACATACGATCCACCGCGCCGAGCAGCAACGTAGCATCTGGAGTGGTGATGTCCAATTCCTGCGCCCTCCGGAGGCTGCGTCTCCATCCCCTCAGCGTTTCCAGCAGCTCCGAGACACTTCCAGGCGTCTTGGGATCCACCAACGACCTTAGGAGTCTGGACCTCTCAGCCAGCCCACCTGGTTGGTATCGACGGAAAAGTGCGAACATCACCTCTGTAGAGCTCGTAGTCCTGCTCGCCAGAATCTCTGACCTCACGCTTGAAGGCACCGCATTCAGCAGTTGACCCCGCTGCTCCAGCCTCGACCATCCACCCGGGCGCTCCAAAAGTGCTCGAGGTCGCACGTAGAGCTTCTGGACCGGTTCAGCCTTCAACCATTCTTGGTACGCCTCCATCGCTGACCTCATGACCTCCTCCCACCACATCCAGCTGTTGGTCGAAAGGTCTTTCATGGTCGGAGTGACCAACTGGATCCAATCCCCCAGGATTAGGCTTCCCAAGTCACCCTCCTTGAGGTCGGCTAAGGGCGGCAGATCCACCGTCCTGATGTTCTCTCCCATCCACGACGTGCCATCTCCTGAGCCCTGTCCCAACTGTCGCAGTACTGTATGTGCTGCCTGCTCCAGGGGCGAGCTCGCCTGGTGAGCTCTGCTCTGCGATGCCTCGGGTAGATGACAATCTCCTGGATCACCTGGCCGTCGACCTCCAGGTTGTTGCCCTCTGCCATGAACTTCCCAAGAACCTGGCACTTGAGGTACTCCCGAACGCTGATCTTGAGCAGGCCATAGCGCCCAGTCTTCTCCTCTCGGACCCGGTGTCATTGGCACCATACCGCTTGGGAACTCCGGCATCTTCCCGAGGTCGACCCATGCCTGACTCTCGAAAGTCCGATCCGGAGTCTTCGGCGGTGGCCCCTTCGGAGGTGAAGGTGGTGGTGTACTCGACGGTGGTTTAGGCCTCTGATCCTTCACCTCCTTCAAGTCCCTGGCTTCCACCTTCTTCTTCAACTCAATCAACTCTTTCTTCAAGGCGGCGTTCTGTGAGAGGACAGCCTTGAGCACCTCCTGCACATCCACGAAGGTCCCCTGGCCGCCATCATCAGGCTCCACCCGGCTAGCCGCACCAGTCTCCTCCGTGGGTCCCAGTGATGCCGGCCTCATCGCCCTCAGCAGCGCTTCCCCTTGGATCCTCTCCGACCAGAAGGGGTTCACTTGAACCGTCGACTGACTCGAGCCTTGGCCCTTTCCATCCCTCTTTCGACCTTCTTCCCTCCGTTGAGGGCCATACGAAGTCGGAGGTCCGAGAGGGCATAGATCTCGAGAGGCCGCCACCAGCGCTCCTTCACCTGGGCCGATGTCCTCCAAGGCCAGGACCCCACCTTCCTCCTTCGCGCTCTCCATAGAGGAAGCGCCTTCTGGCGACTCCACCCCGCCGGTGGGTTGCGCCCTCTTCGAGCCGCCGGCCGCACGCGACATGGCGGCCAACTACCGTGTCGCTCACCCAGCGATCACGGGTGGTCTTCCTAAGACCGAAAAAGGAACCTTGGGCTCATAACCCGCGTGACCACAAAAGGTCTTTTTGAGCTCCTTAAAGAAAGGCTTCGGTGTGCGAGTCTCAAACTTGGTACACTTCGGATTTGTGCACCTCACCTAGAAAAACCTTGGTACACTTTTCGTGCACTTCAAACCTCAAAAGTTCGGTACACTTCTCGCTTTTGTGCACCGGCACTCCGAACTCGAGGAGTGACCGGGTTCTCCACCCGGTGGAGCCGGGCTGAAGGGATCCGCCCGGTAGATGTGTTGAACGGATGCCGTGTTTTGGGAAGAGGGACTTTTCAGAGTTCAAAGAACAAAAGAATCTTGCTTGCGACGATTATTTTTTATGTGTAGCGCTGTAAGAAGGTGTCCCATGTGAAAGAACCGGTGCTTGGGGCCACTTACGAGAACTCTTCTTTGGGGCTTCACTGGTAAACCCGCCATTCTGGTGCATTAATGTTGAATTTATATTTATATAGTTGAATAGAAACCAAGTACATCCAAGTATACTATATAAACCAGAATAAGATTCAACATGTTTCTTAAATATCTTTGGAACAACAATTTGTTGACAGGAGTCTCTACTTGAATATTTGACTGAGACCCCTCGAATGACCTCCCAGTTCGACCCCTTCGAGAAGATGAAACATAGACTCAACGGGAATTTTCTCCATTGCACTACACATCCATGCATAGATGATCCGTTTTGGAGACCCCAGCTTGATCTATCTACACTAATTGAAATATATAAGAGGTTTTCCAATTCCTGGATTTTTTTCAGGGAGTGTATAGAGCCATTGTGTTGCTGAAACGCGTACAAAAAGGTTTCCAAAAACGACCGCCAACTCGAGATAGCTCGGGGAACTAAAACCCGCTTCCTCGCACAGGCTGGTACGCACTCCATCCGGTGAGGTTGGGAAGGAGGCCACGCGAACGAAATGGCTGTGGGGGATGAGGATCTCGAGCCTGGTGGCCGGTGTTCAAAGTGGCAAGTCTCAGAGTATACCAAGCAGCACCACGAAGCCGCGTGGCCGCTACGAGAAGATGGTGCAGATCATATCTACAGATCTATGATAGTATCTATTATCTATATCGACTATCGACAATCGGAAAATCCACAATTAAATAGACAGAAAGGGTAAGGTTTTTTTGGACATCCGATTTATTCCGATATCACCCAGATATTCAGCCAAACAAAAGACCATCTCATTCCAAGAATGTCCTTGGACTCCCTCCGTGCCTCAGTGGCTTCCAGGCGACCTTTCCTCCATGGCCTCACTTTGGCATGGCCTTCTTCGCCTTACGAGGCCCCGGCGCCGATCCTCGGGTTGGCCTTCCGTCCTAACCGTTTGTTCCGTCGAGGTACCGGAGCGGTCCGAGACATGACGTTGTACGTCATGACGAAGAAGTCGGACAGGCACCAAGTTGTTTGAAGCACATATATCCGTAGAATTCCGTAGAATTATATTGTAGATATGTTTGATGCATCCGGAGAAATAGAACTGCCAAAGAAACTTGCATTCATGTGGTTCAAATAGAGCAAATCACCAAAAGAGAACTGCGACATAGAAGCAAGTCCAGAAGCTTTCATGCGTTCCGCAGTTCCATGTCACTGTGCCAGTTCTGGGGGTGGGGTGCCCACACCATCGCATCCACGGCCGGTCCAGGGACTAAAACCCACTCCTTTTGCAACTGCCGACTGCAGCCTGCAGCTGGTTGTTTCTTCCGTACAGATCCCTACAGCCATGATCAGCCACGCGATCGTTCTGAGCGCCGCGAGCGAGCGCCGAGCGAGCGCCGCGAGCGTTGTTTGTGTCCGCAGAGCAGAGGGTTTGGGCTTTTTGCACCGTGCACCAGGCATCGCGGAGGGGGAGGAGCTTTTGCTGAACTATCGACTCTCTGAGCCTTTCCCAGGCCGGCAGGGGAAGGCTGGGAGGAGGTATAAATCATGGTCCGGTCCGGTCATTTTTCTTGCAGAAGTTTGTTCAAGTGCAGGTGATCGAACGTGATCTTCTTTGCTTGCGCGCTCGGTTTGATACAGGGTCCTGTGCACAGTCAACTTTGACAGTTCAAGGGGTTGCTGTGCAGCCCACTTGTCATGTGGCTGAGAATGTTTTGAGAGTAATCAGTCCAATCTGCTGTGAGACCAAACGTTCACTGTTTCAGGCTGGTACGTGCCCGTGGACGATGATGCTCTTGAAAGAAATTGTATCATGGAGAGCTGACATCAGCCCATGAAATGCCAAGCCCCACAGCAGAGCACAGCTGGTGTTAGAAGCACTGCAACGCGGTGTTGGTGCGGAAAAAGACCGAAACGAACGCTCGTGAGAACGATGCTGCAAATACATTTGTGCGAGGTGCCGAAAATGGTATGGGTGGGAGAAAAGTCTATAGCCAGCTTTTGTTGCCTCAGGGATAGGGGTGAGTGGCATGTAATTGTTGGCCAAAGTTCAAGAGAGTGTTTGAGCACCTTGGTATGTTTTGGTAAGTGTTGGATCAGAAAGCGCACATTCGCCATACTTATGGGTGATGCAAACCTAATAGTGGAGTCAGTAGAGTCCAACTGAGGGAATTCATCCATGTTCATCTAGTCTATTCTTCTTTTGCAAGGGAGCATGTGAGACTCCCACGCGATTCTTCCACGATTCTTGGGACTATATAGTCGATTCCTCTCTTTCTGAGTCCCAATGGGAAACTGAGGCTCCTTAAGTATTCTGTGTATACACATGTGTTCCTCAAGTTCTTGCCACATGCAGTACCCCAGGCCGTGGCTTACGTACTGACATGCATCCTGTCGCGCTGTCGCTGATCCGATCCGGTCGGCCGAGGTCAAGTCGCCGGAGTCACTTCAGGCGTCGTCCGAGCGCGGCTCGCACCTGCGATGGTGGTTCCAAAGCTGGGATTTTCAATGTACATCCCCTTGGGGAGGGCTTTCGTTCATCAGCACCTTCCAACAGGTCTCCTTTCGATGCTTTTGTTGACCTTAAACCTTGCTTGTTTGTGTCACTGGTGACCTCTTAGTCTTTGTTCTTATAGGGACAATCTGTTGTCTCTGTCGCGCCCGAGCCGTGGTGCATGTCCATCGGCGCTTTCTGCGCGTCGCCCGCGGTGCTTGGCGACCCATCAGGTGCCGCCTTCACCAGGGAGCCGTGGAGCAAATCCGTCCAGGCCGGGCGGCTCCGGCCGTCATTGGGTCGCCGAGGTCCACGCTTGCCGTGTTGGGACCATGTCTGCCAAGAGCAATGACTGTGGAAGAGATATGAAGAGATGATGGAATATTGGCCTGTCACGTCGCTATATATGTGCATTCCATTTCATGCCTATGATTGCCTATGTCCTCTTCAAGACTCGTGGCTTCCTGAGGTAGATACCTCATGTCGAAAGGCATTTTAGCCGCTATTGCGCCATGTCCTTTGCTTATATGAGATTTGTAGTGCTATGTACAGTACCATTTTTTCCACACAAAGCTTTAAGACCAAAGGTCCATGCTGAATCACATTGCAACACTTAGGCTGATTGATTCTCCGCTGCTCATCGGCATGAAACGAGTAGCACAAGCTTTGTGTACTTAGTACTTCTGTTTGTTCGGTGAAGGATGGCAACAAGCATAAGGCCTGGTCACGCAGTGCTTCATTTTGGTTGGCAGCAGCTTTCCTTCAGCAGGTATGGGAGAAGTTATTGGAGTGTGAGTTCTCATGGCCGCTGTCGCACACTCACTGGCCAGATTACACTGGGAACGCTCCAACCGTCAGGGTATCGTCGGGTGAGGATTGCAGGGCAACTCTTTTTCGTACATCGTGTCGTTGCACAGGCATTCTTGGGTTATCCTCCGAATGATAAGTCTTGGCAAGTGCATCACAGAGATGGCAACCCATCCAACAATCGTCTGGACAACTTGGAATACACAACTCCGTCTGAAAACATGCTGCATTTTCACAGCGCAAACCTCCTTGGAAGAAGCGTCGCAGGTAGATCACTACCTGTCATGTGGAGAGTGCTGGGATCTCAGGATTGGGCAACGTGTCCTTCCATCAAATGTGCTGCTCGGCAACTTGGCATGCGCAGCCAAACAATTTCAGCGTGTCGCAAAGATGGCAGCCTTGTTGGGAGCTATGAATTCAAATTTGCAGATCCTTTGGAGCCTCCAGTTCTGCCCGGTGAGAGATGGGTCCCAATGGTGAGTCCAGCAACAGGTTTGGAAGTTGGAGGTCGGCAGGTGAGCTCCGCTGGGCGCTTCACAGTGCCTGGAGGGAGAATTTCCCGAGGGTATCAGAGAAGAGGTGGCTACTTCAAAACAAGCATTGGAAATCGCATGGTCTATGTCCATCGCCTTGTGGCCCGTGCCTTCCTTGGCCCGCCCCCCCCCGATGCGTTCGCAAGTCAACCACAAGGACTGCCATCCTGGCAATAACAATCTTGAGAATCTAGAGTACGTCACACCTGCCGAGAACACGATGCATGCCTTGTCAAATCCACAGATTCGCCAACGGCACAAGGAAGCCAACTCCAAGCCAGTGCTTGGGCGGCGGTGGGGCTCCAAAGACGAGTGGAGATGGTTTCCATCAATGGCAGCAGCTGCAGAAGCGGTTGGTGTGTCTCCATCTGCCATGTCACAATGTCTTCGTAGGGAGAGCAGGCGTACTGGGAAGTATGAGTTCCGCCTGGCCACTGAAGATACTCCAGCAGAGGAGATACCGGACGAGGAATGGCGAATGGTGGATTTTGATGGGTTGGTGGCAGAAAGGCGATCACGATGCAGCAGACCCTAGTGCCTGACAATGCTTGAGATTTGTGAGAAATGAGACAAAGGCTGGAGTCAACTGTTGAGCCGAAAGACTGGCACGCGCTCAAGATTCAGGCTTCAGTTGATACTGCTAAGTGTAATCAAATGCCTTCAACACCCCAGTTGTTCCTTCTGATTCTAATGACTGGTCAGTGGCTTTCTGCAAGAATGCCAATGTGGCCAGTAGAAGGGAAAGATAGATACGGAAAGCAAGTTGTTGTTTTCTTTTTTTGTGGGCCCTGAACTTTGAACTGTTAGTCACAGCCTCGCACGACCGCGCGGGTTCGCTTGATGGGCGAAAAGCCAGGATCACTTTGTCCGCTGCCACGCAAACCGTGGCGCCCTCGGTGGTCCACAAGGCCCAAAGGTTGAAGATTGGAAGATTCACATGGGTTGGGAGACTACTATGAGGATTCAGGATACTATCATACTAATGCGTATATTATTACAGTAGGCTATGAATTAATTGCTATGTTATTGTGATGATGATACACGTCACACAGCATCCTGTGCGTGACCTCCCCCATTGTGGACTGATGCGTACTCTGCAGTCGACTGTCCTGAGGATGGGGAGTTCGCCGCAGTGGTTCAGCCAAAAGCTCAGCAACCTTTTCCAAGATGAGACGTAACGGACCAAGGGAGGTTAAGTGACTTACAGGGCCTTACTGAGGTATCTATATTATGGGATAGTCAACCTCTGTTGGGATGCGACAAAACTTGGCTGGAAGATCTCCTCACACCATTTTCCGGATAGGTCTTTGTCAGTGGGATCGAAGGAGTATTCTGCCTGTGGCTGCTCTGAAGACCTGTGCCACACTGTGCCTATGCGCTGTTCTTTGTATTATATTTTGCAGAGAAGATCAGGGTTTCCAGTAGGGTTTCCTTGTTGATTTCCCTGGCTGTTTGAGACAATGAAGAGACCTTTATAGTCCTCTATACCCCTTTGTAACACATTGTATCCTCTTTGTATATGTTGTAGATATGTTACTATGTTGTAGAGTTTGACGCGCCTTGAGAAGGAATGTTATAATGTTTGTATCGTTTTCATTTCAATAATTTTAGCTACGGAATATATAGATGTCCCAGGCACAGCTGCATTTGCACCCAACTTAACAACATGTTTCACTTGCATCACAAAACTTGACACACTCACAATTAATGTTCTTTTTACCTCTCTTTGTTGAACCTCTATTCCAACCTAATTAGTGTTTTTTGCGGACATGCATCACATTGCATCACCTATGTCTTATGTGAATTGATTCTTGGTCTGCATCATGTCAGGCACTTTCCCCCAAAAAGATCCGGCGCGTTTGGGGATTCCAAACTGTTTGCCCCAAGCAGATCGAGCTCCAGAACACGCCGTGGATCCTTCTTTTGGGAGGCACTGAACTCCAGAGACCGAAGGTGGTTTGAGGTATGCCGAGCACCCACCAAGCTCCAAGCCAGCCAAGCCCAAGCAAACCAACGTATCACAACGAAACCCAACGTAACCCAACTATGAACTTATATCAACTAACTCAATCCAACAAAGCAAGTCAACCTCTCCACTCCACCGAACTTCGACCCACGGATCTCTGCGTCCTTGGGATCCTTTGAATGTCTTTGTCTCCACGGCGGAAGGCCCTCCCACCTCTCCCCCGTTTCGCAAGGCCCTCCCACGGAGAGGTGCGGCCAGTCCGCCTGGGTGAGGCGACGAGATGGGGCGATGGGCTTCGGTGATGGGGATGTTCTACAGGGAGAGACCAGGTGGTTTAGGCGCTATAATGCGCTATAGGTGAGTGGTTAGAGGCGCTAGATTGGTTATCCGGAATATCGTCCTGTGTTCGTGTTTTGGTCGGTCAGAACAGACCAGATCAGATCAGATCCTATGAGCAGTCTAACTGATCGGACAGATAGTAAGCTTCTGGCAGATCTTCTTAGAGAGTCTTGCTGGCAATGACAACATGACAACAAAGTTTGGCAACAGCTGTTCTGATTATTAACGGCTTTCTTCCAACGTTGTTCCAACAAAGGACGCCGTTTTATCCCAAACAAATCAATGACTTGATATGGCTATATAATACGACCTGTACATGGCTGCCAGATTTCTGAAACAAACCTGGATATCAGTCGCTTGACCCGAATGGGATCCCAGATCATCCCAGTTTATTCCGGCTCATTGAACCAGACGTCGCGCCCAAGATGTACCACCATTGAGATGCCACACGGAATCACAATGAATGGTACCCAGTCGCCTTGGTCCTTGTCACTTTCTGGGTGCCCTTCATTGATGGGCAATGGGGTGTGTAAGGATGGTTCTAGTAGCGATGCCAGGAGCCCCTAGTAGCGAACCTATGGCATATGGCAGTTTTCCCTCAAGTGACCTCCCCCCCAAAAGGGCGGCCAAGCAGCTGTCCTGGTGACTGAGATCCGGCGATCGAGTCCATCGCGAGCTATACTTTTCGTACTTTGTGATCGATGCAACGAGGATGAAGCCCTGGATGAGGAGGTTTTGGACTTTTTCCCTGAAGTGTTCGAAGTTTGGCAACATCGGAGACATGACTTCAAATGTGTGTTTGCAACAGCAAATAATCCAAGATTGCTGTTGTGTTTTGGTATCTATCCATTGAGAAACGCCTTTGTTAAATGGGAACAGACACAGTTTCTTGGAACGTCCTCACACGACCATCATTTATAAGCCGTTCTGTGAAGGTCCGGACTGGCGATCGGTGCAGGTGACCTTCAGCGGACCTTGCACCGTTCTGTAAAGGTGGAGCTCGGTCCATGCTTTTCAGGTCCTACAGCCAGTGAGCTACTCCTTTTTGAGGACACGAGATACCTGCAAGAGTGCTAATTAGACAAGGGCGGATACAGCCAACTGAACATCCATCTCTCAAAACCCATGGCTCGCTCGTCAGGGCCCATCGTTGAGCGATGTGATCTCTCAACGATCCCAGCGATCCTTGGATAGTGCGTAGGGGTGGCCCAAAGGGGAAGGAGAAGAATTTTGAGAAACTCCATGTTCGCTTGGAAACTCCTGAGCGACCCTCACTTTAATTAGGAAGATGAGAGCCTCTTCAATTTTTCTGGGGGTTGTGAGTCTCGAGGGCATCCCATTTGAGCAGCAGATTGAACAAAACAATGGGGGGAGTGATTTGACGCAAAGGCTGTCCTGACTGATGCCAGCAGATGTCGAATGAATTCACAGTTCTGCAGTGGGTCAGTCATAGCTGAATCTCAAACTGCCCGCCTGCATGAGTGCTTTGATCCCTCAAATATCTTCAAGGCAGTGATTCTTGGATATATTAATGCTTGTGCCGCCACAGTATCCTTGGTGCAGATGAATCACTTGCTATTTGGCGTTCCACTTGTGCCCTGCATGTCCAGTGTGGATATTCAAGACACATAAACATGTTTGATTCGATTATGTTTGAAGGGATCTCTTCCCAGAGTCCCCGCGGAAGGGTTTCTTCGTCGGACACCACGACGACGGAGGTCGTCTTCGCGGGATGTGACGCTGAGAGAGAGCATGGAGGTCGGCTGTCTCAGGGTGGTGAATCTGAAGAATGGCAATTGTAGCGTCCTGGTTCCTAGTAGTAAGGCCAGGAGCCCCGTTCGTAGCGTCGTTGCTCCGTTCGTGTCGCGATGCCCTTTGCTGCTCCGTTCGTCGCGTCCTCTACCCGATAGCAACAAAAATAGCTACTGTCGTCTTCATGACGCCAACAGGAAGAAGTGAAGAATATCAACACCGTCACATGATGCCACACGGGTGCTTTGTGAACCTGCTCCATGTGAAACTGCCATGAAGGGTTCCTGCTGGACACTGAAGCCGAAAGGAAGTCAAGCTTTGAGTCCTTGTTTTGGCTAGGTCTGGGACGACAAGAGAATACAGACTCCGAACTGTATGAAATGTGAGGAAACTTCAAAAGTGCCTCGAACATCATCCCATCATCAAAGGGTGCGAAAGGAACAACTGCAAAATTGTCAGAGTCCTGGCCTGACAGCCATTGAAATTTGGTGCGGCCTGGGCCTGGAAGTGGCCATTCAATGGGGTAGGCAGCAGTCAGCAAGAAGATGCAAGAAGCAAATCACAGCCCGACGAGCCCTGCTTGTTCTATCGAACTGTCAAAACATGTCCAACTGTTTGTCACGGTGAAACACTGCCTTTTGTATACCTCACTGTGAAACCAATGCATAGAATCGTAGAGCAGTCTTTCTTTTAGAAGGATAACACCTGCATGGGGATTGGTCAAAACCGCTCCAACACCCTGTTTCGCGGTAAGCAAACGAAACGGAGGGCCCGTGCCGCTGTCGTGGGCGCCGTGCCGCTGTCCTGGTGCCATGACCTACAGCTCGCCAAATACATTCGACATGATGACATGACATATAGTATATCACAGTAGATCATGGGGCTTCAGATCCAGGAATCTAGTAGCCTCCTGTACGGCGCATGCTATCTGGCTTTGTTTGCTGCTGGTTGCCCGACCAAGCTGGTTGACCGACCAAGTTTGGAGGCTTTTGTGGGCAGTATGAAACCATCAAACCAAGTCCAGAGTGAGACCATTTTTGCAAACCGACCCTCCATTTGCAGCTACAGCTGGATCCCATGAGAAAAGACAACTGATCCCATATACCTAACCGTGGGAACCCTGGGAACCCTGATTGGATTGGTGCCAGACCATTCATGGTTAACTATGGTTTATCAATGACTAATGTTATATGACTATACTGTCTATTTTTGTGTGTTTAATTTAGATAATGTTATAGTTATATCACATTATATACATACAGTTACTTCATTGATGACCCTAATGTATATAACTATTTCATGCATGGATGGTCTGGGGTTGATCAACACACCTGGCGCGTCCGGCGACAGGACTTTTTGGCTGACTCGACGAGGTAGACTGGGCCGACTGGCACGGTTTGACTGGGCAGATGAGCTGCATGGAGGTCTGTCTTAAGTGTCACAGGATAATGATGGTGCATGGTTGGCAAATGAATGGTTTGCTTGAGTATATGTTGTTTGTCATTCAGAATTATTCACGATCATACCTTTTCGTGTTTGTTCCAACATTCATTCCCCGCTCAAGCATGACTATATACAGTACTTACACATATATGTTCATGGACATTCTTGGTACATCTCAACTGGGTGGTTCATGGATTTCTTCATACCTTCTTCCTTCTTCCGCATGAATAATTACAATACTGAGTACTGTGAAAACTGCATACCTGCTGATGCCTGAAAACGCTTCACAACCACCAGCTTTTGAGTCCGTTGACTCGCTGTGAAAAGGCCAGTCTTCCGGCGCCACGGAACCTGCCGACTTCCCGGCCTTTCCGGCCTGGCCATGTCTCTCCCGGCTCCCGCCCGGTGTTCGACTTCCGAGACCAGGAGAAGTCCCACTCCACAGGAGGTGTGACCGGTGACCGCGGGTGGGACGAGACATACATCCGACACACGTGCGGTGCTTGTTCGAGAGAAGCCGGTCGAGTTCCGGTTGTCCCTTTTCTGGTCCCTGGTCCCTGGTTCTTGGGAAACCCCAACGAAGGATGTGTTTGAATGGTTTGGATTGTTCATATGTGTTAAAGTCAAGGCTTGGGTACCTGAGGAGTTCGAGATTCTAAGGACTTTTACTTGGCGCATTTACATCATTGACCTTTCAACATGAAAAAAACGTTTGTTTGCGGTTCACTATCATGAGTCAAAATGACCCGTGGATCCAAACCTCACCCCCGGTCTTTCGGTCTCTCCCGGAGCATCTTGGCATGCGCTGTGGCGTTGGCGCCACCACATGCCACAGCTGTTGCTTGGTGTCTTCCACCATTAGGTTTTATATGTGTTTATACCGTTCAAACCCACCCCATTGATCAGGAAGCCATCAGAAATTGCGACAACCCAGTCTCAAAACAAATCCATGCAAATCAGCTCTAGAAGAAGTAGAAGTCGAGCAAAGCCATCCGAAACCCATCAAGTCGACTCTCGCGTATGCGATGTGTGGAACCATGTGGAACCTGCACAATCATTTCTTTTCACCGTTTGCTTTCAATCTGTTCATTGTCACGACAGTTTACACCCAAGCGGTTTCTCTCACCGGTTGGACATATGTTGTTGTTGTGTTGAAATGTGCGAAACAGTCTTTTGTCTTGTCCTTTGACAAACACGAACATAATGGCGGAAACATGTTTAAACCCTCTTTTGGTGAAATGTGTCGTTTGTCTTCTCTGGGACGTCCCCCATCTTTGCGACAGTGGATCTGTGTCGAGGGGATGGATCCGAAAAAAGAGCTGCGCCAGGGGAGCCCGCAGCAGAATCCCCTGTCACGCAGCGAAGAGCGTGGTCCCGAGTTTGGTGTGAGTTTGGTTAGGAAAGCCGTGGATTGGGTGGTTCATGGCTTGGCTTGTTCCACCTTTTCCTTGTTTCTTTCCTGAAAAGATACGACCTAAAGACCACCCAGAACATTTCCAGGAAGTCTAAACCGGGAACCAGTATGACATAACTTGCCCATGGACCCACATCGGAGCTATTTCGTCATCTTGCAGTTGTGTTGCGATCGAACGCGAAGACAGCTCTTTGTGAACGTGCCAACGTGATGCTGTTCTGAGATACCATGTGAAGACTTGAGAGTAGAATAGAGATGAATCGAGTGGATGAGTCATTTAAGTATGTTACATCTAACATGGCTCTCTCTTCCAACGCGCCTTTTAGATTCTGGCTTCAGATCCTTCTTGATAGTCATGAGAACCTCTAGCGAGAACCACCCCCCCGGGTGGTTTTTGCTCCAAGAATGCCCTAAATCAATCCCTGACTCTCCAGGAATCCCGTTTTGCACGGCCGTCGACCGCGTCGTTTGCCCACCACCGCGGTGACCGGGTCACCGACACCGACCGGCTCTGCGCAAAAAGGCCCGAACGCCCAAGCTCTGCGAGTCAGGTGAGAGCCGTTGTTGCTCGGTGTTGAGCCGTTGTTTTTGGTACAGGTAGAAGCCGGACTGGCACCTTGGGTAGAGAAAGCACACACAACCTGGTAGTCAACTTGGCACAGACGCCTGGAAATTTTGGCACAATGCCTTGTTTGATGAGTGCATATGCTTGTAGATACCATGAAGAAGGAGAGAACCAACACAAACAGAGCTTGGAACCTCCTTCCGTTCGTGCCCAGGTTGTAGGCTATAGACCCACAAAGTATGGCGGTTTCTTGCAGTTTGAATCATTAGTATGTCTCAGTATGCTTGTCAAGAAGGACTCCAACCAAGTGTGAAACATGTACTTTTCCATACTTTTCCTATCTTTACAATCTGTACCATGTCTTCCAACTTGCTTTTACCCTAAGCTGTGCTTTGTGTTAGCACTTAGTATCACTTAGTCGTTCGTGCATGTGGACCGAAATTGCTTGAAGTCTCACCGAGCTGCTCGAACAGCAGCCCTGCAGGCACCACTGGGGCAGAGGAGCGATTTGAGGCACCATGTGGGCGTCGGTTGAGTCGTCGGAGTTTCGTGGAAGGAAGGACCTGAAAAGATAGACACTTCCCTTTCATGTTTCATCATGTTTCACTTGTGCTCAGGCATTCTCAGCCTCAGGTTACCAGGTGCCGACGTGCAAAGAGTTTGATTTCAGTGGCACGATTTTGCCCAAAACTTGGATGTTGAGTCCTAAAACCACTTTCTTGGAATGCAAGTCAGTCTTGGCACCAATTTCTGCACGTCGTACGGCACCCTCCCGCGCCGGCAGGTTGCCCAGCAAGGCCTTCCCTCGTCAGGACGAACTTGGACATGGGGTGGGAGATTGGACGTGCCATCGGAAAGCCGACAGCCGCAGAACAGACCTGCAAGCAAGCGGCCTTTCGCAGTCAGTAAGGGATTCAGAAAAAGTTTCTCACCAGGAAACCACGGGAAACCAGAGGTATACTGACACTCACTATTCCGTTTGGCGATTTGTGGTCCTTCATTGTTTCATCATGACTTCGTTTCATGTGCTTCTTCATGTTTCATCACTGTCATGACTCTGCTCAATCTCTGTCTCGTTTTCAGGCTTTATCTAAAAGTCTATTAATTTTGATTAAACTCTCCCCCTTTGGATGCACGGACTTGCGGGCACGCTCCCACACCTCCCCTTGCCCACAGGTGGAGCGGGTGAAGGTGGTGATGTGAAACTGTCTCCCCCTTTGGATTGTAAATCCTCGACATAATTATGGCGGTTGTGTTATTCATCTAAGAGTCTACATGAAAGAAAGCTTGGACGACGCGCCGCATGGGCTTGGACGAAAGCCGGAGCTGATCCGCCACGTCCGAACCCCACGATTGGTTGCCATCACCCCACCTTTGGTTTGTGGTCGGTACTTGTAACTTACACTCGTTTAGACTGGATCTGATATTGATCATCTTTGATGGTCCAATGGTCCAATCGATTGACTTCCCTCTGAACCCTTCGCTCTGTTGAACTGGTTTGGGCTCATTCGGCTCACTTCGAGCAAGGACAGCAAGCAGAATGCTGGCGAGGCAGCCGATTTGGGGGCAGAACTTTGCCACGGGCTCCTGTTCCAGAAATCATAGCTGGTATTCTATATAGGAGAATATCGAGGAAACCGTTTCTTTGGGTTGGGAATGAAGATGTGGCCAAAGCCACCGCCCATGTTTGCTGAGCCGCGTTCATATGTTTGGCATGTTGCAAATCATCCCAAACGACGGGATTCATTTATTTACCTTCTGAAAAGGTCCATTTGTTTTGTGATAATTCAATTTTGTTTTGTGTTTATCCCGGCTGCTTTGTTCAATCAGGTTGCAACCACCACATGAAGATACTGTTGCAGTAAATGTTGAGCCCCCCACTGTAGAATCTAGAAGGAGCAGTGAAGAGCAGGCAAGCTGCGAGCTGAGTGAAAGTTGGGTCAACAATACCTCACATGGTCGCATGGTGCACTTGTAGAAGCACTGCAGAATATTCAAGGACCAACCAGAGTGCTGGAGGCGCTCCAATGCTTCAGAGATATATAGTGGTTCATCTGATCCAAGCCCTGCAGGGAAAGCCTATGACGCCCTCCTCATCTTCGGCGTCCTTGCCTCACACAGCGCCTTAGCTGAACCAAGCCGTGCCAAGGCCACGAGGGGCACGATGGGAAATCTTGGTACCTGCTACTAGTAACTAGAAGCTATACAAGTAACAAAGGGCATCGCTACTAGTAGCAAGAAGCCACGAACGTAGCCCCTGGCATTACTACTATAGTAACAAGAAGCTACTAGGAACAAAGGCATCGTACACCAGGTCACGTATAGATATATACTTGATGTGTTAAGGTGTTCTGTGTGCTAAGTGTCCCATTTTTTCTGTGTCTGGACATGGGCCGTTGAGGTTCCAGTTGAAAAAATTGGCATCAGCGACGTTCTCTAATGCGGTGCCCTCACATTTTGGAGCAGTTCAAAAGGTGAGTCGAGGTGACCCCTTCCTTGGCCTTGGGACCTTTGGCTGGTGTTTCCGAGCCCTGCAAGAATCGTCTTGAGTAGATTCTGACAATCTGCGAGTGAGCTTGCTCCTCACATCTTGGAAAAACATCAAGATAGATGTGAAGTGAAAATGGATGAAACAGGATTTAGATGCTTCTATCCCCGTACATCATGCCAGGCTGCTGATCCATGATGCTGGGTAAGACAAAACTAGAAGAAACGGACATTGGGTTGACCCTTTGTGCCATGAACCAAAAGCTCGTCAAAAAACTCCGGGCAGTCTCTTTAAACAACATGTGTGTGTACCAACTCCGTTTTCTTCGGCTCTGGCCGTCTTGACACCCACCGACCCCAGATGTCGCTTTTTGTCGCTGAGGCCTTGCCGAGTCAACAGCTGGAAGAGGCGAGAAAGCGATGTGTTGGCACGTCGTGGCGGCGACTGATTCGACGAATGTTCCAGGAGTCACAAAGGGGTGCTTAATGGAGGTTAGGGGTGCCCATTAATGTTGGATCCTGATTAGTAAAGGGGGGTGTCCCCCCCCCCCCTCAAACAAATAGGGGTCCCTCTATAATAGATTACCACCAAAACAAATCTGGATTCCTGGTGAGGGATCTTTTGTAATTGATTGTAGTATTCATTATCCTTTTGCTTTGCAGCCTCAGATCTTCAGCTCAAGAGAAGCCCCAAGCTTTCAGCTTCTTCCTCAGCTTCCATGGCTTCCTAAGTAAAGGAAGATTCCATGAGCAATTTTTCCAGTGGAAAAAACTTTTCACAATTGAGGACCCAAAAACAAATTTATTATTGAGGATCAGGTGCCTTCCTGGTCTACTACCTTGA
>CAXAMN010023662.1:448023-464411 GCA_963970005.1 Durusdinium trenchii
CCTAGAGAAAGCTATATCAGCTAATGAATCATAATCATTGGCCTCAGAAGGAATTCAAACCCTTATTAATTGGGTTTCCAAATTGAAAATTTAGGGCCCCCAAAAAAGTTAGCATTACTCAGGAACCATTTTTCAAACATGGGGTCTGGAATAATTTTGGAAAATTTTAGCATTATAGAGGGCCCATTTACTAATCAGCATCCAACATTATCCACTCACTTAAGGGCCAAACACAACTCCTTTGTGACTCCTGGTTGTGTTTTCTTTTTTTGGGAGGGAGGGATTATAAAGACAGAGCCTGACAGCCTGGTCGCAGCCTGATGTGACTATCGGAGATGTTCGAGTTTGGATGAATCTGATACAGTTTGAAGTGAAGAGTGAGATGATACCGAATACTTGTATATTATATATGTCTGTATGAGATGTGCTTATCAGCACCCTGGTTTTGTTGGGCATATTGGGCAATGAGTGGGTGCTGATCATGACAGGCTGCGGAGCAACTCAAGTAGTCGCAGATACTGATGGGATGCCTGTGAACCTTGTAAACATTTGTCAACTGAGCCTCAGGGTGAATGTAAGGGTTCCATGGGTTCCCATGTTCACTCATGTTGATGGAACAAGGTCAACCTCCATCCAATGAACGTAGATGAACACCACAATATGATTCATGTGCAAGCTCAGGTCGTTACCTGCTTTGTAGGATTTCGCGTCAAAAGATCGCGCAAGTAGTACAGCTTTGAGGCTGCTATCGTGGGCCGGTGTGTCTCGCCGATCGCGCCGCCTGGTATCTCAGGTTTGTTACACAAAGATGGGTATACTGTACACGCTGCGAGATCACCGGTAGCGTCGTGTTTGGCATGTCTCGATGAGGAGTTCACTTGATCCATCTTGATCGTTTGATACGTGATTCGTGGGGGGGCCTTACCGGGTCGCTGGCTTTGTTTCTGGTTTCAGTTCAAAAACGAAGGATGATGGACAGTGCTGCACCGAAAGTAGTCCAACAGATTCCAACAGTTGTGGATCTACTTTCACCACATTCCAAGAATGCAAAGAAGAACAATGGGCTTTTGGGACGCTCAACCTAATGATGTTTTCCTGCAGGTTTTGACGAGGTGGGTCAGACCCCTTCGCCCCACGGTCCCCTCCGCTCCCCAGCCCTCCGGGTACTCCTCCCGCGCGACCTCGAGCGGCGCCGCAGTCGGCGAGCAGTTCCACCGTCCTGGCGGGGTCCAGGGGGGCGATGTGAAAAAACACGGGGACGGTGGGCTCCTGGCATCGCTACGAACGGAGCGAAAGGACGCTAGTAGTAACAAGTGCCACGCTAGTAGTAACAGGTGCCTTACTAGTAGTAACAAGAAGCTACTAGGGACTCCTGGCATCGCTACGAACGGAGCGATCGGACGCTACTAATGGCGGAGACACGGATCCAGGAGATGTGCCCCCCCCTTCTACCGACTCGGGCGTGCAACTCACGAGGTTGCTTTGCCAAAAGCAATGCAACAAAAACCACCAAGCAATGCAAGCCAAAAGAGCAGAATTGGAGGGAATTGGGCATTTTCAGGAAGTTGTCTAAAACTTGCAAGAGCCACAGGCCCCCCTCAAAATTTGTGGATTTGTTCAGCTTTGGGTGAAAAATTGAGGCCTCAAAAGGCGATGGTCTCCATCAGAAGCGAGACCCGCCCTGGAGACTAACATGGACTGAAGACCGTTGTTTCTTTGCAACCCACATGGTTTTGAGAGTCCATGTCAAGCTTGCATGAGGGTAACTATCAGTACAACCTTGCTGAATCATGTCCTTTCTTTACGTTTTGGCAGACGCTCATTGACAGAATACTACCTGACCAGAGATGTTCAGCATTCTGAAACTATTCTGAATTTGGCAGAGTTGTTATTTCTACAAGCCAACTGCGGTCCTGGTGGGGTTCTTCAGGCATGTAGCTTCCGTGGACGATTCCCCAACAGGCTCGGATTTAATACCCGTCCCGGAGTCTTCAGGAGTCTTCAGGAGTCTTCAGATTCTTCGGTAGTCTTCAGATCTCAGGGATACGCCAGGTGCGGAACATGTTCCATCCCTAAGTGGTTGGTGTCACTTGCCTTCATTGGACTCACAGGCTTCCGGTTCCCAGCAGCAGTCCACCGTCACTTCGGCGGAAAACTTTTCGCGTCGGGGTCGGTGGAGGTCCGTTCTGGGGTCGGGCCGAGGCAAGGATTTTGCAGATGTTTATACATATATGTATATGAATATGTCTGAATAATGTCAATGTTTACTGTATATGTCTGACTCTACCACTGGGTCAAATTCTGGGTCTGTGGAAGAACTTGTGAATCTTGTTGGCTTTGGAAGGGAACAGTTGTCAATAATAACTATTCAGAATCAATTGGTCCATTGGTGGTGCCAAGATCCAAGAAGGGATGGCTGCTTGAAGCTTTGACCTCGTGTTGAATCTGGGTATTACGTTGGCAGTTGAAGGCCAGCCAGAGTTGGTACGCACAATGTGTACAAAATTGGTGTTGCTTGGAGATCTTCTCTAGTGACCATGCATCGTAGCAGCACAACTGCGTTGCACACCATCGATAAAAGTTAGTATCTCAAGTTGTTTGTTGTAGCAGCCATGTTTTGGTGGGGCATTCCACCTTCACACATGTCTTCCACCAAGCAGAGCTTAGTGCCTTTGTTATGAGCCTCGTTGGGGCCGAGGAGATGATCTAAACTAAGAAACGAGCGGAACACAACTGTTGAATCGCTCAGACAACCGTTCGCAAGCGAACACATCGTTGGCAGTGACTGGGTCTTTGATCCACTCTCATTGCGGCTCGGTCACCGTCGGTCCGTTGAATCTGCTTGTTGTTCACCGCTGAGAAGAGACGCAGCCCTGCTGAGGAGCTCTCTCAAGAACAACCGTTCCCACAATCTGTTCGGGGAACCTAAGGGGGGGTAATGGGAGGAGCCAGTCGTGGACCGAAACTTGTCTCCATTCAATCTTTGGAACTTGCTTCGGAAAGCCAAAACTGAAGACTTCTCAATTGATCTTTTGTTTTTTTGCTTCCAAGAAATGCTTCTCCTGCAAGCATTTAGCGGAGAGATGCACATGTGAACAGATGTGAGGGCTCTACACTCTTCAGGTTGGGGAAGTATTGGGTAGTTGGGTAGTTTCACCAAATGGCCAGGAGTTCAGTAGTGCCGGCTGATTTCCATTTGGCCGCAACCCAGAGAAACAAGATGACTCCATTTGAATGATTGGAATGTTGAGGATGAGGAAAGGTGGGTGCGCATATGTTCAGTTTGTTTTGTTTTTCGTATGTGTCCAGTTTCAGTATGTGTCCATTTTAGACCCACTTGGCATGCCCGAGGCTCGTGGAAAGCATGAGGCTCGCAAGCACCACCATCATCATCATCATCACCACCACCATCAACCTGAGCATCGTGGCTTGTCCGAAAGAAGTGGCAGGAAGAGTTGTTTGATTTGCTTGGACTTCATTCGCAAGCTCATGTGCCTATATAAAGATTTCAGGCGATATATATATATATATACACAGTATATATATGATATTCTATTCACAAACAAAAAGACAATGCAAGTCATGATCAATAAGGTCAATAAGTGAGGACTCTGTATAACATGTAGATTGTGAGAGCATCTTGCTGTGCACTTGCAGTTTCACAAACATTGGACCAACCCTTCAGTCCACTCAGATATTTTCTGATGTCCTTTTCTTTAACGTTCAGTTCAGTTGTCGTTTAAAGAGAAACCGTGGTGTGCGCATGGCCTGCTAATTGAAATAGCTCATTCTCCGCTGAACTTGGCCGGCTTCGGGATAGCTCCAAGGCGTTGAGTAGAGTCGTTTGTTGGTGAATAAGTTGGAAGATGCTGAAGGTTGTGACTCTTGACATGCCGATTGATGGGCCCCCCCGTATCTTTATACACATTTGTACCGTCAGAGGCAGATCGAGCGGACGTCGGTGAGAAGGCGAACTTCGAACCTCCTTGCATCCACTGATCCCGTGGATGCCGTCATAAATGGGATCGAAGAGTCCAAAAAAAATAGGGAAGCATGAAGTGGAGTTCACCACCTAAGTGCGTTGAGCAACATTACTATGGCGGGTCAGCGAGGGGCCGCAGGTTGCGGCCTTCACTGCGTAAGCATGAGGGTAGACATGTGTAGACCAGTCTTCGACTCGTTTTCTCACCTGAAACTCCAGGCAAGTTGAGCACAAAAAAAACGTGACACCCTGGATTCGCTGAAGGCCACATGACCTCCAAATCAAGAGACTCCGGACCATGGGCCCTAAGACCGCCTGAGACCATGAGCACAGTTTGGCGGCCTGACCGAAGCGTCTTCAGACTCAACTGATCTCTTTAAACGTCTTCACACACATGTTGCCTCATGTACCCGGAACACACCGGTCGTGTTCTGCCCGGAACGCATCGCTTCTGCCATCGAAGGATCTGCCACCGACAGTTTGGCGCAAGCGACGGGGAAGCTCGTCGCGATGTCGGTGCTTTTTCCATGGTTTTGGGGTGAGGAGGGGCACCAGGAAAAGCCAGGATGAAAGACGGATTGGAAGGCCCTTGACCAGTTTGGATGTGAATTGAATGTCGGAGGCCAGATGATCACGAAAGGTAGCGGTTACGGTACCTGAGTTTTCCTTTTGCTTTAGCAAAAATGTATTAACCCAGAGCTGCAGCCTATCTCTCGGAGAAATGGTCCCCGACATCTTCGTTTGCTGGCCGGGGGGGGGCCCCCCCTTTCAACTCCACCCTAGCGCGCCTCGGGGTCAACCGTTCGAAAACACTGTAAATATCAGTGTTTTCAGCCCTTCCAGTCCTCAGCAGTGACAAAAAATCATGGAATTTACAGCGTTTTTTGTGGCTGTCCGGCAAAAAACACCGCAAAAACCGATGGTTTTTGATGCGTCTCGGTTAGAAAAATGACCGAAAAAAGACCAAAAAACAAGGAAAGATTTTGTCAGAAAGGGTTTTTGAGGCTTTTGGAGGCTTCAAAATTGCACAAAACTATGGTATTTACAGGGTTTTGTGCACCTTCCCGGCAGAAAACGCCGGTATTTACACGGTTTTCTGCGCTTTTCCAGCGCTCAACCGTGGTGCGCCTTTGGATCGACGGCTACAAAATACCGTAAATACCAGTGTTTTCAGCTCCTCCTGTCTTCAAGCGTGGCCTTAGACCTTGCCGCGGCTGTGGATCGACGGCAACGAAACCTTGTAAATACCAGTGTTTTTGAGCACGTCCTGTTTGCAAGCATGGCCTGCGGCCACGCAATTTACAGGGTCGCCGCACGTCACTATGTAAATCCGAAGTTGCATTTGAGAAATATGTGACTCCTTTTGAAGGCACGTCAACCTGTATTGAAACCGCTAGACCGCTACAGCTTCTGTAGGTTTTGTCAAGCGTTTGTGCATTAGTCTTTCTTTCATCACGCTCACTCACTTCTCTTCAAACAAGTGGGGGGCCTCTCACCTCCTCCCGGATTACGCCTGATTCCCTGCTACCTTTCGTTCACCCCCCTCCTCTCTCAAGTCAATAATTATACTGCATCGATCATTATTAATATTTGATTTTGTAATCATGACTCGGCCAGGCTACAATCATTGACTCGGCCAGGCTGACCATCACCACCGGAGAAATGACAGGGCAAGAACCTGTACTCCCCATTGATTGCCTTCTGAGCATTAGGAACTTCAGTGAAGGGATAGATGAGCTATGATCAAAGCCTTCAAATAGATGGTTTAGTGGGGGGTAAAAACAGTTGTAATTCAGTATAATTGAGGTGAACCTGTGGATCAGATACATCTACCCTACAACACCATGGTAAACCTTGACATCTTGGTTCTAGTAGCAAGGGCATCGCTATCAGTAACAAGTGCATCGCCACTGGTAGCAAGAAACTACTAGTAACAAGAAGGTTTGCTAGTAGCGACGCCCTTTGCTACTATAGTAGCGTCTTTGCTGCTAGTAGTAATGCACTTGTTACTAGTAGCGTTGCACTTGCTACTAGTAGCTAGAAGCTACTAGTACAGTAACAAGAATGCATGAAAAGATATCATGGTGGTCTTTTCTTTCGCACCCAGACACCCTCAGACACGTTTTTCATGCCAGTTTTTTGGGGTCGGTCGTGTGGGTATATAGCTTGCCTCCCTCTTCGGTCGTGCCTCAGTTCGATCGGCCTCTCGGTTCGTCTCAGGAAGCGTGCCTCCTTGGCCGACTTGGGCTTCTCGCCCAGGGGCCCTGCTGTGGCAGGGAGCCAAGTGCCAGAGGGTCCCACAGGGTCGCAGGGTCAGGGTCCCGCAGGGTCGCAGGGCTAAGAGATGCAAAGGAGAAAGAGAGATCATTTGGGATGCAACTCAAACAGGAACATGGAAGATCACGGAAGGGGACAGCCATGTTTGCGCTTGGATCTTCCAACATGATCTGCTTGGATCTTGGTGTTTTTGGTTCCACGTCCATGTGTTCGTTCAGCTTCACGGACTCTTGGTGGCCCTGTTTCGGGGACAGGGTTGAAGGGGATCTCAAGTGCTAGGGTGGAAACCTTTTAGAAAAGGACCTAGCACTGGTGTATACTATTTGCACGGGTGTAATTGAAGGGTGTGAACCACTTCTTAAGTTCCTATGCTCATAGAGTAGGAGCAATACCAGGAGTATGTATTTATAACCTGCTAACCTAGTTTAGGCCATCTTGCCTTTGTTTGGTCGGTGGGGCACTACTTCTGTGAAGGGTGGAATCCCGGAAGCATCTCACATTGCTGGTTCAGGAGGAAGGACTTGTGAACCCCCACAGGGATCTGACCATGATCTGAGGGCAGGATCAGGAACCAGAATGTCCTTTACTTTGAAACTGAGAAGGAAGCAGACGACACCTGACTAACAGAAGTCCTGACTCCGGAAGTTGTCCGATCGTGATGGATTCCATGGATGTGAAAACGACCAAAAGAACCCAAAGCACAACTAGCACAACTCTGATACGTCCCAGATGGAAGGGGCTCATTTTTGGATGCATGCTGGATGCATGCAAGGGTAGATTTGGACTCACTGCCCCGAAACCAAAGCAACTCACCCGCAACTATATCCTGCATCGGTGCACATGCAACATCATGAAAGACACCACCTCCTGAAGAGCATCCAGAACATGAACACCCTATTGAAGCCATCCAGGGGTGAATCAACTCTTCGCCGAAAGCTGAGCCCAAAAACATGCAAAAAACATTCTAAAAGACTACCAGGAGTCACAAAGGGGTGCTTATTAGAGGTTAGGGGTGCCCATTATCCACTCACTTAGGGGCCAACACACAACTCCTTTGTGACTCCTGGTATCCTTTTCACCTTTCGTCTCAGGTCCCAAGCTCGAAGGGCTCGAAGGGCTCGAAGAGTCCCACCTCCAAGCGGCTCTTGCACCTGGCAGGATGGGACCCTGGTGGAACACGATGGGGGGGGCGACAGGGACGTGATTCGAGTGAAGAAAAAACATGGTCGACCCTTAGGTACGGTTCTGAGTTGTATGGCTTCCAAAGGGTAGTAGGATGTAGTAGGTGTCTTTGGCCCAAAACATCCAAAGAATTTGGAGATCTATGACATTCGACTGTGACATTCTATGTCTGTAAGTCTAAGAAGACATCACTTATCAAGATTAGAGCAGGAATACCTGGGGATTTCAATTTCTCATACCTTCTTTGTTTCGGGCCAACAAAGCTCGTGGAGGAATTGATCCGTCCATGGTGGACCATCACGGATCGTTCAGCAGATCAGGAGATGGCGACATCGAGAGCAGCATGGAGGAGCGGCTGCCAGCTGATGTTACGATAAGAAAGGGACATCGCGCTATGAGGTTGGAGGCCATGCCTATTATATAGGTTGGAGGCCATCGCAAATCGATGCTATTAGGTTGGAGGCCATCGCTAGTAGGTTGGAGGCCATCGCTACTAGTTGGGGCCGACATCATTGCGTAGAACATGGTAGCATCATGTCGCTTCTATATTATAGACCAGATGCGTTGGTGGAAGCCAAACAGACATGTGACCCATCATCAGGGTCAGTGATCAACTCATTTGCCGCAAGCCACGTGAACGTCGCTGTCCAGGCCACTTCAAGACCTTAAAGGAAGAAAGGTACTCCAAGTGAAGCCAGAGGACCTAATATAACAAGTGCCATTCCGTTCCTTCGGCATGTTTGAAGCTTCCACCTGAAACCATCCTATCAACTTCCACCCGATTCCCATCCCGGCCGCTTTCGCCCACGTGGAAGCGCGGTACAGGCGGTACAGGTGGAGTTGCAAGACGCCACTGCAGACCCTGAGCTGGAAGCGAAGAAGTCGAGATCGCCCAGAAGTTGAGGGATGGAATGGGCGATCTCGATGGACAGTGGAAAAGTCGAGGGACGTTCTTTTTTGCATGGAGGGATAGATGGACGGAGCCATGATGCAAGACAAACAGTAGGATATAAAGCAATTTAGATACAGTATATAATCAGTAGGCAGTGACCTTTTTGGGGGGCCAAGGTGCAAACGGATGGACAAGCAAGATGGGCTGTTTAGACAAGTTTCAAAGCATTTCGGATTCAAGCCGTCGCTGTACAGGTGATTGATATGTTATTTGTTTTTCCTCAGGGTTTGTAAGCCCGGTTGGAGAAAGTGGTCGATTCCAAGCATGCTTCTGGGCTGGGTTGAGCTTTTACTCTAGCAACCTTGCTTGATGGGTATTCACAGTGGCCCAGTGGTTGGCTTCAAAGTAATTCAAGAGTAGTTGCAGCATGTTCCTATCAGTTTCTCATGGCTTCGAGGCAGGCTTGAAAAGGAATTGTCCATCAGTTTCCGGGATGCCATCAGTTTCGGAGCCTGACCTTACTGCTTCAGACCCCTCACAGAGTGGGAGAAGGCAGTCAGAACTAGTCAGAAGTAGAGGCTTGTATGTGCACTTGCTCCAACTTACTTTGCCACTACTTGGACCACTACCAAGCAGCTCAGACGACTTGCAATATCAAGAATCAGTATCATCTCTTCCACTTTAGGCTTTGAATGATGGTTGCTTCCCGACTGGTTGGCGCACTTTGTTGCTATTAGGTCGGTAGAAGCCTGACAGCCACGTATCAACCCAAGTCCATCAGCCAGCCAACTACAAGCCAACTATATTTATCCAAAGCAATGATTGTACTACATACTTCACCAATCATTTGCCCCACCAAGCCATGCTTAGCAAGCCTCCGGTTTGTTTCTCAGCTCCAAACACCTCCAACCACGCCCGGACCCCACCGACTCCACGCTGGCTCTCCCCAGGGCCTCGAAGAAGATGGCGCTTCAGATCGCCCGGAAGGTGAAGCGGGTGGACCCTGACAGAGCATTGTGATTACACGACTCATCATATGTGTGAAACATGTATTCTATATAATATATCATATACACATATATATATATATAAACATATACATTAGTCTTTGGTGCTTGGATGGTCAGGGTATATATATATATGTGTGTGTTTTTAACAAAAAACTCCAAATATATCTATATATATAACGTATGTTACTTTTCCTAACTGGACCGCAAGACGGCAAGTTGTGGGATGTGTTGTTTTGCGGGAACTACAACCAATGGCTCTTCAGGTGACTTTCCCATTCTCAGGAGGTGCATGTGTCTTCGGCAATTCATATTCCAAGAGTCGAAACCATTCATGCATGGTGAACCCCCACGTGTTGTTACTCTCCCTTGGCTTTTTCAATCGCTTTCAGTCTCACTCCGTGCGTGCGCTCACCTTTTGCTCCATTCTCATGCTTTCACCGAACCTCCACGCACCTAGCCTCTTCAGGCGGCGGAGGCGCAGAAGACGCCCAGGGAAGCGGCCATGGAAGCGGCAGAAGCCGTGAAGCAACAGATGGCGGAGCAGGTGCTGGAGCGACAGGTAGTTGAGGGTGCTTCAGGTCGAAGCTTCCCCGATATGAAGCTTCATGCGATGGATTCGATGTCGAATGCCAGTTGAACAGATGTTCTAACATGCTTCGAGATGTTGGGTCCCAGGACCAAATCCTTGAGCTCCTGCAGCAGATCTTAGTTCTTCGGCAAACTGCCATGTGAGAACCAAGGATTTTTGGAGAACGAGCGAGAATGAATTACTGTATGTTGAACAGAACTTAACTATATAATTAGGTGTGACCGCACGGCTTTGGGTGATCTTCTTTTTTTAGTCGTTGAATGGAGATGTTGACGGTCAAAGCGAAAAAATCATCTGGATTGCCGCTTTGTCTTCCCAAAACTGCTTTGTCGAGGTCCTTCGCTCACCTTCATTCCATAACTCCGGTCAGATGTGGCAAACACGCGAACGCGCCATGCGAAAATGCACGTGCGAACTTTGGGCGTGCCATGCACCCTGCACGCTTCTGCACCCTGCATGGGCCCACGATGGCTCACGGTGTTGAAACAACGTGCGCCAGGGCCTGTCCAAAGAGGAAGGCCTCGAGTGGGCTGCCTGCTGCGCTGGCATGGCCGCTGCCGAGGTGCCCTACGATGTCTCACATGTTTCGGTCGGGATCCTCAAGATTACTGTAACATGCTGTGACCCATTGTAACCCTTCACATCCATTGCTCCAAGTGGGTAAGGGTATGTCAGTCGGTTAGCCATTGCTGGGTCAGGGCATGTCAGTCGGTTAGTCCGATGTTCAGAACTACCGCAGCTTGTGAATCGACTCTACGAAGACAGACTTTGCTCGAGATGAGGTCACAACCTGAGGTCGCACGGCACACGGGGACAGCCGCCGGGATTCAGTTCAAAGCCAAATCCTTGGTGGAGAAGCACATGTTACCCTCTGACGAACACATGGAAGTGGAAGTGGAAAATGGTCATGACGGAAGACTACTTTCCTTATACCAACAGGGTTTTTCCCACTTCCATGATGTTAGTGAGTCAGAGGTTGTATATTCACTCAATTTGCCAGCTTTGCTTGTGTTGCGACCAGACCTTAGCTTCGCCTCGCTTCGCCTCGCTTGGCCGGCGAAGGTCCGGTCGAATCGGCGAAGCTCTTCAACAAGCTAGTTTAGTTGAGAGAGAACTTTTCATCCACTCAGTAACCCTTGCTAAGCCACTCATGGGTCCCGTTTGGTGCTTGACCTGACCCGTCTCTCTTCCAGGCCGCTGTGAATCTGGGGCTTTCTCCTGCAGAAGCCACACAAGAGGCGCCTTCAGAATTGCAGAGACAGTGCCGTTAGTCGACCGGAAGGCGGTTTCCAGCAAGACTCTGATGCCCCAGGATCTTGGCCGGTGGTTCTCTTCTTCATTTTCCATGGAGTGATCTAAAATATGAAGCTACGAAGAATCCAAGCACTTTAGTGCACTTTAGTGCTTTCATTTACTGTACATCTTCAGCGCTTCCCCAACCTTGAAATCCACGGTGAACACCTGCCACAAGTGTGTCAGTATCAAAGTGATTCATACCTTCAGCTCATGCAACATCAAGTGTGCACTGTATTGATGGTCATTTGATGCACGCATGTACGCTAGGCCACAGCAGAAGCCCTTGCAGCAGCACTCGTTGCTTGTCTTAGGGCAATGAGCAGAGACACCCGGGTGTCGAAGGCTTTACTGTATATCTTGTTTATCCCCACATGTCTCATCATGTCTCCAAGTCCACGGCTTTGAGACACCTGGCACATGCGAGTTGTGTCGGTGAGCATATTTTTGCTATCTAGAGCCACTGCTGAATCAATCAGAGCCAAAATGCCAGCCGAGAAAACTACGGTGCATGGATTGAGCCAGAAATTGCTACATTCACTATCAGACAATCTGGGCATCTAGATCAAAAAAAAGAAAAAGATCATCAACAAAAACAAAAAGAGGATCAAACAAAATATTCCTTGGTCCCTTGGTCCTTTGGTCCCTTGGTCCTCTGGTCCACAGGCCCTTTGGCCCCCTGGTCCTTTGGTCCTGGTCCGGTCCCGCGGTCTCCTGGTCTTTTGCCCTCCTGGTCCTCTAGTTTGCCGGTTTCCTATGGTTTTCTCCTTGTTCTTTCACTGATGCTTTTTGATGCCTTTGGTCCTTTCTCTTGTAGCTTATTGGCCGCAGTTTTCCTGCAAACGTACAATGCTTTTGGCTTCGGTCCCTTCACTGAAAGGGCGATAGGGTATATAGTTTCTAGTGATTTCTTTTGTGGTGCTGTGTTTTCACGTTTGGTTCGCTTTGGGGGGAGGCCTGCGCCCTCCCTCCCAACCCCCTCCAGCACCACAAAATCTACACTCTTGCACTGCGCCTGCCACGAAAACTAACTATGCTCAACCCCAACCATCCTCCGTGGGCTAGAATATGTTTTTTTGATTATCTTTTTATATCTTTTTATGTGTTTTTGATCCCCGTTTATTTTTTTTTGTTGATTCCCTTTGTGTGTGTTTTTGATCCCTTACCCAACAAAGGCCCTGGCGCTGCAAGTAGGCATGGGGGCATGGCCCTGCTTCCATCGAGGGTCAGACAATGCTCAGGATGGGTGCCTGATCCATCCCAGGCTATTGTGCTGAAAACGAGGAGTATATCCAACTATCTTTCCACTACTTACTTGGCCTGCTTTGTGTTGCTTGATCTTTGCTGGATGCATCCGAACAACTTCAGATCCGGGCAATCCATACAACGGAATGTATTCCCTCCCTCCCTCCTTCAGGAATTCCAAAGGTACAGTCAAAATGGTCTGCAGACCTGCAGGCCCCTCGTTGAGCAGATGGCTTCCATGCTTCCCCTACAAGAAGGAGTGCACCCTCCAAACAGTAGGTGTGTTTTGGGTAAGAGGCACTCGATGTGTATATATATATATATTATATAAATATATTATAAATCAAGTTATAAATCAAACTAAATCTATAGTCCCCCAAAATCCCATGATTGTCAATGCAGTTGTAGGTCACCACCCAGCATTCCGATCTCCGGCCACCGAGTCCTTCGGCTTCCCCAACGACTTGGCCCTGCAGTGCGCCTCGCTGGCGCAGGGTGCGGTCATCGGCCGTGCTGCGGCCGCTGGGCACGGGAAGAGCTTGGGAGAAGGTACGGACGGCACGGACGGCACTGGTACGGACGGGGATTGAGGAGTCAAAGGAACATGGTAAATAGATTCGATGTAAAATATGTTATATGTGTTTAGATCTATAGATGTTGGTACTGTAACAGGGCTGTCTTTCGCAAAGACATCGCAAGTCAAGTCCGACCTTCGTGGGAGCTCATGTTCGACTTGAACTGAGCAGGGAGTGTTCTCTCATACATCTTATGTTCCCCCTTCTTTTCATCTTGAGTGGTACCCTTGGAGAAAACGACACATGGAAACCATGGAAACCATGGGCGGAAAAAGCCGTGCTGGAGCACCTTTCGTGCCGCAGATCACCGAGGCGCGCAACAAGTGGACGCCCTCCCGCGCGGCCAGCTGTTCTGCGGAGGTCTTGAAGAAGTTCATCGCTCCTCGGCAGCCCGGGAAGTGGGAGAAAAGAGCTGGGGATGGTATAGCCCAAAAATCCGCTGTCGGAGGTGCAATGGGATGATTTGGTGGGCTGAAGATGTTGGATCAGCCTTGGATACCACGAGGCCCTCTCTCTGGGCCCCATTGGGGCCCCATCTGGAGTCAGTTCCGAAGAACCTTCGGCACCGATCAGATCAGACGAGTGGACAGTACATGAGCATCGCACAGTGGACGAATGAATCGGACACCCGTATTTTTCAGGTCCACGCCGGAGGTCACTCGCAACTACGATCTATTCAAATCTGGACCAATGCTACGAGGACCATCCAATGGGTCAACAATGCACCAATGGACTACATGACATCAAAAAATCTTCAGACTGGATGGTCCAGGTAGGTTCCATTGATTGCTCCTATAGTAGTAAGGCCAGGAGCCCCTAGTACCCATACACTCCATGTATGGAATGTGTGCTTACATTGACCCCCCTGGCACCACCCCAATGTAGGCATATACATGGAGCGTTTGGGGAAGGGTCCTTGCTCCTAGTAGTACGGCCAGGAGCCCCCCGAACGTAGCGATAGGTGTGGTACCGCATGGAGTCGGCCGTACCCGCTCTCCATGCCCGCATGGAGTCGGATCTCACGGATGCCAACGAGGACGCCAATGAGATCTCCTACGACCATTTGATCGCAATGATTGCCATGGCTTCACATGAGGTGGGAAGAAGCTTTGGAAGACACCGGACGTAAAAGGACGTGGTGGATTGGTTGAGAAAGAGACCCAACTGCAGATCCGGCATCCTTTTGAGATGTTTTTTCCGCTGGTTTCGGTGTGCGATATGTTTTTTAGAGGCATCCCCTGGATGAACACCCCCAACTTCTGAATGTCAGGGACCTTTACATCACGTTCATTTTGATCATTTTGGTGTCAACACCTGAGTGTTTCTCATGTTTTTTCCATCCTAATCCCTCTCTTCTTCAGTGCCCAAGCTCCACTGCCAGCTCCACTACCTTCATCCAGGCCGCCGAGACCGTCGCCTTGGAACAGGGACTGCCGCCCAATGAGGCGGCCATCGTCGGCGCCGAGGAGGCGCGCAGGGAGAGGTCTGGCTCTGAGGCGGGTGAGGTATTTGTTGTTTGGGGATCTGCATGTGGCTTTGAAAGACCCATCTGGAACCGAAAGCACTGGGAGGAGGCCTTTCGTTTGGCGCTGGAGTTTTGGGCGGCCCTTTCTCAATGGGTTAGAGATATGGTAGGATTTTACCACTAATTAATCCGATCCTCCCGCTGCTGTGGGACCTGGACAGATTCAGGAAAACTGGAGCAGTTCTGCTTTGCAGCAGCTTCTGTACAGACTAGTTCGTGCAAAGCCAAAATGCTTCAGTTCTTCAACCCCCCCCTTCGAGCCTGTTGCCACGGCCTTGTTGGATGCGTTTCATCCGGATCGCGGATCGCTATAGGCGGGGCGAATCACCAACGACCTGCTGCAACAGAAGCTCCGGTCCTTGGCAGACGTGGCCGTGCGGGCAGCAGGAGTGGAGGGGGAGTGGAGAAGGTCCTGGAGATGTTTGAAGCATGGCGAGGGACGAGCCAGGAATTGATGAGACCCTGTGAGAAGATCAAAGGATGTTCCCCCAACACTAGGTCATCAGAATGGTTTGGTTTGTTTATGAGAAGAACCAAGAATGTGGAGTTGCAACTTACATCCGGCATGATTTCCAAACCTTCGCTGGTGATTTCTAAGCGCCAGATGTGCCAGCATTGGACCCTGGAACGCCCAGCTCTGGACCGCCCAGCTCTTCGGGCGCTTGACTGGGGTCTGACCAGTCTCGTTCTCCTCCGCCGCCGGTGGCCGTGGCTCGTCCCTTTGCGTCTGCTGCAGGACTTGAAGACGAAGAGGTCCATCACACCATCTCGCAGATTGACTTCAGCCCTCGCACTCCCCGGGTGGAGGCCCCGAGCGAGCAGAACAGCGAGCAGAACGCGGTTTTTTTTCGGCGGGCTGGCAAAGGCAAAGGAGTTGGAGGACACCCAAAAGCAGAGCTGGATGGTCGGCGAAAAGTCGAACTAAGAAGAACATAGAAGAACAGATACCAATGGGATGTATGTAGGACATCTTGACCTCCCTTTGAACGGGTCAACCGTCGTGCAGATCAAGGGGGCCCGGTGGAGCCCGACGGGTCGGGCCTCCGACGACCCGACGGCCAAGGGAAGCCTTTCAACATCAAGGCCCTCCACGAAAGGTGGCGGGGTGCGATGGGGGTGCCAACGAACGAAAGGTCGGGTCGTTTTGTTCTGGTCTTCTTTGGGGGGGGCCGAAAGAATCGAGGGCGAAAGCGGGTGATGTTGGGTGTTCGGAAGATGAGAAGGCGTGAGAGGTTTCGAAAGGGTTGCCTCTCCAAAAACACGTCATGTTTACATGAACATCATGAACATATATCGATAGAAATAGAAATAGATAGTGAAAACACTCACAATGAATATATATATATATATTGTGATATATTCAATGTCGAATTCCCTTGAGATATCATGCAGACCTCAGGCTTTACTGGGTCTTTGGACCTGTAGGGTTTTATTTCACTTGTGGCTTTACTGGGTCCTGCACCATTGGATCCACTGGATCCCATCCCAGAGTCTCCAGACTCTGGAGACTAAGGCCGACGTGTGCAGTTATGGCATGTAGCGTTGAGAAATTTGAGAAATTCCTGCTTTGCACATGCCCCCAAGAAAGCGTGAACACCAACATGTCATCCATGCACCCAAACTGGACCATTTCTCTGTTCCAGCCCCACACTCCAATTCATGGCGTTACACGCCTTCCGGGAGGTGGACAAATGTGGAGAAGGGTTCCAATGTGGGTAAACTAGTAGCAACAAGAAGCTATTAGAAACAAGTGCCTTACTAGTAGTAACAGGTGCCTTACTAGTAGTAACAGGTGCCTTACTAGTAGTAACAAGAAGC
>CAXAMN010023662.1:464421-474863 GCA_963970005.1 Durusdinium trenchii
TAACAGGTGCCTTACTAGTAGTAACAAGAAGCTATTAGAAACAAGTGCCTTACTAATAACAGGTGCCTTACTAGTAGTAACAAGAAGCTATTAGAAACAAGTGCCTTGCCAAGTTGCCAAGTCCATCCCTGTCCGGAGTGTTTGGTGCCATCGTTTACACCTTCGATCCGCAGGCAACGAGCAGGACGCGTCCCACCGAGTGCTCCTCGGAGAACAACCGGGTGGCCAAAAAGGAGGTTGGAAGGCGGAAAAGGGATAAAAAGGGGACGTTGGCAGACGGTTTCCTGTGCACCAAAGAAACATAAAGAAACCTTTGTGATCTTTATAGAATACATGGCAGTTTCTGACGTTTAGGTATATCATGATATATCTGTAGCATTGGTGCCGCCTGTGCCGCCTGGTTGATTGTCTTGACAGATGGAACTAGGCTGAGAACACCTCCGATATCAGCGATCAATTGAACGGAATGTTGGAGATTCTATTGCCACCAGCCGCGCTACTGAAGCCGTCCGTCTCCAAAGGCTTCAGCCACCAAAGCAATTGTCCCTTTATGAGGATTTCGTTTTGAAGCTTGCCAAAGCTGCACACCCCACAAGCATCCACAAGCCTCAGCCACCACGGGTTCCTCATGGCTCCATCCTCTTTAGGCCACTGATTTGGTCATCACCCCGCCATCCCGACCCAAGCAGAGCTGCCGCGAGCTGCCGCGCGTTACGCGCAGCGTACTCAGGGCGCTGCCGCGGATCGCCAAGCCCTTGGAGGACGGAACTGGCAGTGCTCGCTGGCCCCGGCGCAGCTCCCAGGCTCGCCACGGGATGGGACGAGGGGGTGGGTCGGTGGCTGGCTGGGTGGGTGGTTCGTGGCTGGGTGGGTGGGTGGGTGGGTGGAGACATTGCTGTTGTTTTTTTTTAATGGTGGGGGGAATGGTGGAGGTTTGACGACTTATATGTCCTAATGGTTCACAGTTGAGTGATAATGGTTGGTGAGATTGATGTTACGAGGTTTCCCCTGCATGATTTAAGTTGCTGGTGCAGTTTGTTGGGGGGTGGTTGGTTTGGTTACTGTACCAGTCTAAGGTTTTAGTGGGGCTACCATTACAGCGGGAATGCGAGGACTATTTATACTGAATCTCATGAAGATCAGCGTCAACATTTATTGCTCCCGTACGGCAGCGCCAGCCCGGACAACCGGGCCACCAAAAAGGTCAGGTCCGTGTAAATACCAGGAGTCACAAAGGAGTTGTGTTTGGCCTCCAAGTGAGTGGATAATGGGCACCCCTAACCTCCATTAAGCACCCCTTTGTGACTCTTGGTATACATATTTAGATGAAGAATAGATGAAGATTCTTTGCCGGACATAATTTGTAGTTCGTTTATTCCACTCGTGGGTCTCCACATATAGTTGCTTGATGTTGCCTCATGTCGCTTCCCACCTATGAGTTCACATATGGACCTTGGATCTTGGGGGTATATACAGGGGTGTGTAGACATGAGCCAGATCGGCCGAAGCTACAAGGACCTTACTCGGCGGAAGTCCATCCACCGACCGAATCGATCGAACAGTTGAACAGACGATCCATCGGGGCCATGCTTGGAACAAAACACCGCGTAAAAAGACCCGTTTGATGTTTGGCCCCTTGATGATGTTTGGCCCTTTGGGATTTGACTCCATAACCCCCGTGTTTTTGGCGAATCAACGGAAGATCCCGCGCGGATAGATCTCCGCCAGGCAGGGGAGAAGACCCCCCGCGTCGTGCGCCGCATCTCCATCTCCGAGCTCACATTGCCGGTGGGGCTGCCGGAGGTGAAGAGAGGGTGTTTTTCTATAAAATGGTATCCTAGGTGATGGTTTGGGATATTTTTATGTTAACTCTTACTTGGGGATGATTGGACCCTCTGACTCTTGGGGATGATTGGACCCTCTGACTCATATTTTTCAAGTGGGTTGAAAACACCAACCAGTATTGGTTCAGAAATCTATAGAGTTGTTTGTTTCTGGCAGATTCGGGTAGGGATTGTTGATTCCGCCCGAGTTCGGGACGAGCCTTACTTTTTGGATGAGACGTATCAGCAAAACCTCTTTAAATTTATGTTTCACTGCAGGGGTGTGGGGAGCATTTCGACCCCAAAGTCTTTGGGTAGTAAGCCCATGTTTGTATGGCTTATTTATTATATATTACACGTTTGGGTGGTTTAAAAGGGGTCACTATAGTTGAATATGCGTATATACCATATACATGGAGTGTTTGGGATAGGGCCTGGTGGCTTTCGATCCTTTATTCTTTTGTTTGGAGTCTATTCACTCCTCAGTTTCTCACTGGAGATCATGACTCGACGGTTGAGGATCACCTCTGAATATGCCGAGCCATCCTAAAAAGGCTTTGCAGAACATCGAAGACTGAAGCAACCTTGCGAGTGGTGTTTGACAAACATTCCCAGTAATGAGTGGAGGGTTTCTGACTTATTCAGAACAGTCTTTCCTGACAGCATCGTGTCTTGGACAGTCCCGCGGAGGAAAAAGCTGTGTTGCTTCATCCAACACCAAAGGACCACAAGCCCTCAGTCTGTGAATTGATGCAAACTTTGCCACTACCACCCATCGCATTGATGTATGATACAACAGTCACCGACTATGTTAATAGAAGAAGTATGGCATAGGCAGCCCACCAAACGTATCCGGTCGGCAACAACTTATCTGAATGATTGCATTGAAAATATGTTTGTCATGTGCGTCCTCTTCTTCATAATATTGAAGATGA
Organism: Durusdinium trenchii; assembly: GCA_963970005.1. Classification (NCBI taxonomy): domain Eukaryota; class Dinophyceae; order Suessiales; family Symbiodiniaceae; genus Durusdinium; species Durusdinium trenchii. The sequence goes on from CAXAMN010023662.1 coordinate 467,180, forward strand.
AGTCTATTCTCAAAAACATATTATTCTTATACAATGCAACCAATTTTGTCGAGGCCGACCACATCTTTTCTTGCCATATTGCACCTTGTTTGCTGATCGGGGCTCCATTGATCATTTGTACAAGGGTAGACAATGGAAGATATTCTGTACCACGGCCCTATTTGTGTTGGTGCTGTCAAAGAAAATGGGCGCTCCTGAGGATTTTCCTCAAGTCGCGCAATTGGAAAATATAAATTTTCTTAAGCGAAGCATTTATTAGATGAATTGTTTCTAAACCGTACACAAATTTCCTAACATTGCCTTAATCATGGAAGGTTATAAGTTATACTTTGAATCCATGATTAGCGATTCCATGCGATTCCAATTGAATGACTGGACCAAGTCACCATATAAGTCACCTTTTTGATAGGGGTGTGTTTGGAGGATCGTTTGAGTCACTCGCGGAGCGTTCCGAACGCCTGATGATTTCGGGTTCCTGTGGCGAGGCCATGGCCCCGGACGTCACATCGCGGCGTCCCAGTCAGGCTTCGATGTCTTCCGTGGGGAGGAAGAATCGCTGGGACTGGTGGATTGTGCAGGTGAGATCTGGGACGTTGAATGATTTTCAGGATTTAGTTAATTTTGCATAATTTTGCTGTTCAACCACTTTTGGAGGTGCTATCGTGGGCTACGGGGCGAAACGAAATTTGCGATGATTGTATAGGGGGTTGAGGGTCGACATGATATGATACTGATCAAACATGTCATTGATTTGTCACTTGTATATCCATGTTTCCCCTTTGTGAAAGGGTGTAGACCTTGGTATATCATGGCGAGTTGAGGGCGATGGCAAGTTGAGGGCAACGGTCGTTGGCGCTTCTTCTTTGCACGTTATTTTTTCCTATGGATTCTGGATCTCGCGTTCAACAAGTTTCCGGGACCATGAGGAAGTGATCCATGAACCATCACGAAGCTGCACTTGGCGGTTTGGAATGGTCTGGAATGGTTTGCATGTTGGCCACAAATGTTCAACAGAGTCCGCAGAGAAGTTCGCAGAAGTCTGAGAAGTCAACATGTCTGTGTCAGAAGTCCGCAGAGAAATGCTCATGGCTGCCCCAGGCAGATCCGGAGATCGCAGATGTGCCAGACACCCGGGAGGGGCATGGAAGGAAGCCCCGATGCAGATGGGCTGGTTCGGCATTGATGCAAGAGTATGGACATTTGAGATGGGCTCAGTGAGGTCCAGCGGGGTTCAGTTCAGTCAACCGCTCACCTTGGACGTGAGTACTAAGTACTGCTGAGCTGTTTCGTTATCCCTTGGGTGGACAAGAACTTTGGAATATACCAAAAGTATCTGTTCAAAGGCTTTCTTGCAAACCGCATCAAGCTGCACTGCTGTTGCTGACCTGTCAAACATAACAAAGACGCAGGAGATTGGGTGGTAAACAGACGGACATCGTTAATTCCCTTATGTTCAGACCTTTTTGCGTTTGAATCTTCTACAGCACTCACACAATCCCCACCTTATAGCTAAAGGGGCAGACCTAGTGACTGGCGCCCACACGCCATGTGGGTGGAGCAGCCAGACCCGGTCTTCGAGGTCTCCCTTGCCCAATGAGCAATACCCGGACGCCTCGCGGATCATGAACTACGGCTCGGGAAGGCACTTGACGGCCCTCGGACGCGTGTGACACGCGGACGCACGAAGTGCGTGGCGTTTTGTTTCCGCGCCCGGGACGCAGCGCGACGCGCGGGGACGAGAGTTTCTGGAACGAAGGGTAGTGGAGTCCTGTCGGTGAAACGAAACACGTTTGGGCGGGGCATTTGGTCAAGAGACTTTTGGGGGGAGGGGAGACTCGGAGACCTAGCACTGGAACCCCACACAACCGGAAACAACATGTTGTTTCATTGTTTTTTTCGTAAACGAGCACTTGTAAGGGACCTCAATTGCCATGTTTGAAAAACAGGCATTTGTTTTCTGGTTGTTTGGGTTTCCAGGTACATGGTCGTTCCACGCTTTAGTCGGTGAGCAGAAGAACATGGTCCGTATGGCTTGAGAGATGCATGGTATAGACCAGCGCATGCATATCCACCAAGCTTTAAACTAAACCCATCAGCAAGTTGACCATGGGAACAGAACCACCGAAGCTCCAATGATTTGCGAGATCTACGTAGAACAACCGGATAGCTCATGTTGTTTTCCATCTCAACAGATCTACTTGAGCTTCCCCAATGATATCCCTATGTTTCCCTGCGCCGAATAGACTAGAGTCTTAGAGATGACGAGCAACAGACGTTTGGATGGCACGAGAAAAAGGCCGCCCGACCTGTTCGCGGGCTGTTCGTCATCGAGTGATCTCGCTCGGACGTGGCCAGGCCAACGGAAGTGGACCCTTGGCGAGCGTCTGTTTGTTGGCCGGGAGGGTTGTGGAGAGATGTGAAGGGCATGAGGTGCCAAAAAGGATGGGATCCTAGAAGTTGTATAGCTATAGCATGTATAGCACTGCCAGGGGCCATTGGCATTCTTAAGATTCTTCACAAGTAGATAGGATCTTGGGAAAGGCCAGAGAGCTCTAAAGTTCCGATGTCGCAACCCTTGCGATGGGCTGCTTTCATCGGATGGAAGATAGAGCTGAAGCTTCCGCTGGGGACATCCCTCAGACACTTCATGACCGGTCGTTCCTGTCAAGGTTCGATGCCCTGAGCAAAGCAAGAGAGGACACCTCACTCTACATACCCAGACGCTCCATGGGGCTGCCATATAGGCCGCCCCATTGGGGTGGTGCCAGGGGGGGGTCAATGTAAGCACATATGCCAGTCCCATGGAGTGTATGGGGTAGGATCCACCGATCCACCCAATTCCCGGCCACCCTCCCAGACGGCAGGATCCCGTCGTTCCACATGTCCTCCATGTCCGCCCACCGAAAGGCCGAACTTGCGCCGGACATCGCCGGGTCCTGCGCCTCAGGATCGCCGTGCTTCGACCTATTTGCAGCAAATGCAGGACGGGCCAACGACCTTGCTCGGGGCAGCGAGGAGTAGTGGGTGCCGGTGGCGGTTGCGGGGTCAGTGTCCTGGGAAGAAGCAACGGTCATTCACCAGGTCGAGGTCTTCTTCCCAACTAGTACCAGTTTCGATCAGACTTGATACAGTGTTTTGGTGCAAGTTCCAGTTTCTCGCTGCCCTCTAGGTAGTTACACAGGTGGCAGTGATTTGGAAGTCTCAGAGTCTCATGTGTTTTGCATTTCCCATGTGTTCCCGATCATGTTCCACTTTTTACTTTACTGGCGCGCCCTGTCCTCTCCAGGGTTCCCTGAAATCCACAAGATACTCCTGGAGATTCAAGATGGCTTAGTTAGCCCTGCCTTGTTATTGTTTCCATTGTTTGCAAAGTCTACAACGATACAGTGTTTTAATATGTGTTGCATCTCCTTCAGGCTGTAGGGGTATTTTTCTCAGACTTTGAATGACATAGGCTTAGGTCATTATATAAACTCCCACTGCTCCTTCCATCACGTTTCACGTGCTCCTTTCCTGACCCCTAGAGGGCCCCATCCTAGATTCTAGGTGGTCTAGGTGCTTTTCTTTGTGGTCTTTTCTGCCTGCAAGTTCTGGGAGTGCTAAATGACACGAAGACGGAGATCCGCCAGTCCCGGCCACGCTCTGTCCGTTTGTCTCGAACCGTTCTGAAAGCCGTGGGCCATATACTTGAACCTGCACATAGCTCACATGCCCATGCGCTTCCCACAAGATTGCTTGCGTTGTAGCTGGCAGCTTTCTCTTATAGCGTCTGAAGTTCTTGCTGGAAGCCTTGTTCGGTACTTAGAGGCTTTTTGGGTCGACGAGGGTGCGCGTCTCCTGGGGTGGGCCTCACACCCGGGCGCCCGTTGTTGACCATGCGCTTGCGGTGGCTTTTGACCCCGAGAAGCCGCCAAGCCGCGATGAGCCGAGCGTGAAGGGCACTCGGCTCTGCTTGAGCTTCAGTCGGGCGACGTCTGTTGGCCCGGAAATGCATGGAACCTCAAGTGGCCCAGGAGCGTCTTCTTCCAGCTCAGGGCGTGCCCCAAGTCAGCAGGGTGGCTACGAGGCAGACTCCTACGCGAGAAGGGCACTCCTCATGGCGGCAGCCTGGCACTTGTGCATGGCAAAGGCGTTTTGTTGCCCAGCCTCGCATACGATGGACCGAGACAAACCGTGGTGACGGTGTGTTCTTGCCGCCATATGCTACTGGTTCGAACTCTTTGTAAATATCAAGTACCTGAGAACTTTCGAAAGAAACCAGTTTTGCCACACTGGCCACTTTCAAGGAATTCTCTTGCATGAAAGCGGCAGTTGGGGTTCTGTCCTGAAGCTGAGACGTAGGCTCCCAGGACTCCCATCCCCATCCCGCAGTTGTTTTCTGGACAGCCACTTATACTTGCAGCCGACAGCAAGTATTGCAACAGAACGTTCAATGTGAATATTCTGTTGCGCAACTGTCCTGCGCACCATGGACCATGGAGCCTTTCAGTCTGTTGACCTGAAGGTGCGTAGGACAGACTGGACATGGCAACTCCTTCAAATCCATGACAATGTGCATGGGAAAGTGCAGCTGCCGTGGCAGCTCCAACCCGGGCACACCAGGCCGAAAAAACATCTCCAGATCAACAGTCCACGCGGCTTGACAAACTTCGACCCGGGAGAAGTTGTTTTTGTCCACAAGCCACAAGAACAAGCATGAGTATGAACATCCATGCTCACATATGCTGTCTGAAGCACGCCAACACATGCCACATGCCATGTCATGGCTTCTGCAAGTATGTGGCTGCAGTGCAGCTGAACTTGGACGCCGGTCTGGAAAGTGTGGTGAGGGTCTAGTGCGCATCGAGTTTTGGCAAGGTTGCCATGGATGCACCAAGGTCAGTGGTGTCCATTCTGCAGTGATTCTACAGAGTGCCTGAGAGGTCGTAGCCATGCAGTCTTAAACTATAAAAATTCCATAACAATTCAATGCACGACCAATCGCCTTAATCTAGGAGGAGATGATGAGAGACTTTCAAGTTTATTGTCACTTGTGTTTTCCAACGATTGAATCAGCTCTGCCACCAAGCACTTGCAGGGTGAAGTAACGATGGGAGCCATGGTTGTTTTTGGCCTTGCCGGAGTCCAGGAGCGTCGGGCTTCGGTGTCCATGCGGCAAGTGGAGCCTCCGAAAGCGCCGCCTGCAAGCCATCCGCCTGCGCCGAGCCACGTGCCAACAAAGCCAAAGTTGCCCGGAGCCCTGGGAGGACACAAACGGGCCCAAGCCGCTCAAAGACTTTGAAGATGTAGCCCTTTTGACTCCTACCATCCAAGAGAATGTGACCTGTCCAAATCAAAGTTGTTTATGCCTACGGTCTCAGGATAAATCGTTTGTTTTGGCACATGATTGATCAAGACGAGGCCCAGCCATCATGTGTGCATCCCCAAACCATGTCCGTTTTTTTCCGGTGGAACACGAGTTCTTGTGTCTTTCTTGTAAAACCCTGGACGACTTTGGATTCTGGCAAAGTTCCTGTTGATTTCTTGGTGCGTGATCCCAGGGTGAGTTCCGTTTTCCATCCAGTCGAACATCAAACTCGAGCAAACTCGTCTTTGTTTGGGCTCATCTCTCTCAGATCCAGTGCAGTCCAGCTTTGCGCCACGGGTTTGTCCCGTTCTGCGCTCCGTTCCCGTGCCTCTCCAAGGCAAGGCTGGCAGAGAGTTCGAGAGAAGGCCGTTGAGATGTCGGACGTCCAGACAGAGCCACCGGGCCTGGGTGGTGAGCCACCGCCCATGTCACAAACCCACAACCCTTGGCCTACCCCACAGAGTGGCAGGGCTTTGTTTCAAAAGGTCGGCGAGTCCAGTTTCGGTCGCACCAGCCCATGAGGTTCTCGCGCTGGTTTTGGACTGGATTCCTACCCCTTCAAGCAGGTTGCAGATTGCTGGCAAACCCTGGAACGGCATCCTTTATAGATTAATTACACGAAAAGGTTGCTTTTCACCGTGGTGATCCGTGGTGTTTTTATTGTTTTCCATGTCTGAAGTTGCGTGCTTCTTCTTACTAGTAGTAAGAATGCTCCTAGTATCGATACCAGGAGCCCCGTTCGTAGCGTCCTTGCTCCTAGTAGTAAGGCCAGGAGCCCCTAGTAGCGAACATTGTTCCTAGTAGTAAGAAAGCAGAGGCAGAGGGTTCTTTGGTCTCATTGGGCCACAGACTTACTCGTCCAGCATCGAGTGCAGACTGGCGCCAGGCAGACCGCGACAACCGTCGGGCTTCGCAACGCTTAAGGAGAGGGAGAGGGAAAGGGGAGCATGCCGCTGCCAGAGCTCAGTGAAAAAAAAATCGTGAAGTGAAGAATCCTCCAAGCATCGGATTTAATGATCCGTGCACCTCATAGAGTTGCATCATTTTCATGGTCATGAACAGGTATGAACCTGCTGTTGACACCTGCAAGTTGAGGTACGACATCCAAAAACTCATGGGCCAATTCTCCGACACTAACACGTGGACCCGGCCAGAAGCAGACAAAATAGGATCAAATACTCGTCCAGGCGATGCAGGATGTCATAAGAACATGTATGAACTAGTATGAGCCATCAACCGTGTTTGAACCAAGAACCAAGTCTATCCATCAACTATATGTCCCGTATTTGCATGTATTTTCACCATCCAAGTGTTTTGACTGGCCATGGAGGCCCATGCTTTTCAGTTGTCTTCTCCGTGTGGCAAATGGACTTGGAACCGCGACAGCCCATGACATTAGGACTTGCTGTAGATCTTGAATATAGGCATAAATGTGCAGTTTAGACACCGCTATTTGGTCAGTAATTCTCTACATTCCAGCAGTGTGGATCAAAACGTTTCATTTAGGGCTCTTGGAGACAGTTCTGCGTTTGTTTGACGTTTAGCCAGCTCAGCTGTGGATGTGATAGCCGCTGGAAAGCCCAACTGAATATGGATACTGGGGCTTGGTGGAAATCGATACCACTCCTGAAATCTCCTGAATAGATCCTATCCGCAAGTCTAGAAGCACAGCTGGGGGGAAGGCAGATTTGAGCAGCTCTTGTACATGGCAGTCACAAACACGAAAGTGATCAGTGGCATACTGAACAGGGTGTGTCTGAAAAGGGGCGGCCAAAGAGACCTAGAAAGAGAGGACATTAGTCAATGAGATTAGGCCCTCTCCTTAACGTTGGATGCAATTGGGCGGAAAACTGAAGACATGGTCAATGTATGTCTTGTCTATAGAACACACGGGTCCAGGATGAATCGAGGCCCGAAGGGTCTACCTGTACCTTTTTTTCCATAGTGTGCCCCGCTCGAACTCGAACTCGAACTCGAACTCGAACTCGAACTGAAACAGTTATACAGTATTGATGAACTTAACCTTGAAAGGATATATATATATATGGAAGGAACCGAACTCGAACTCGAACTCGAACTCGATCTCGAACTCGATCTCGAACTCGAACTGGAACTGTTAGAAGTCAACCCAGTGGACGAATAGAAAGAGTCGAACTCCAAAATCGCTGTCGTCGATTCGAATTCGAACTCGAACTCGAACTGGTCCCCCCCCCCGGTGTCAAAATTGTCGTCGATTCGAAATTTGATCTCGAACTCGAACTGCGTTTCCCCCCCCTCCGGGCGTCAAAATTGTCGTCGATTGGAATTCGAACTCAAACTCGAACTAGTTCCCCCCCC
>CAXAMN010023662.1:479863-508909 GCA_963970005.1 Durusdinium trenchii
CTCTCAAATGCGCACCTGGGATTTGTTTTGGATATTTGATGACATCATGAGTGCATGCGTGCATGAAATCCAAGGATATGATGTAGTGGATGAATTCCTCGAAGCGGCAAAAGTCGCTCATGATGTTTGCATGGTGGAACCATGCCCAGTTTGTCAGGATGCAGTAGACGGGAGCTCTGATGTAGTGCGCTTGTCTTGCGGCCATCATTTCCACAGGCACTGCGCACAAAGATGGTTTGTGTCCCAAAGAAACTTTCGTTGCCCCTCGTGCAACCACCTTCTGGGAGGATGGAGCTAGTTCGCCGAACGCCCACAACCGCCGAACGCAACGGGGGGCGCCCTTTTTCGATCCTTCAATGCGGTTGGCCGCCATGTCCTGCTGTGTCGTCTTCCTTGCTTGGAGAACCCAAAGGCATTGCTGAGATGTGCAAGCTGGAAGCTGGTCATGCAACACGCTCATGGCAGTTTGACACGTTAGTTTGCAGCACACATCTTGGCAATTCCATCATTCCTGTACAGAGCTTCATGGCCAAGGCCTTCTATCAAGGCAACTAGTGGCCGAATTCTTTGTCATGGGCAGTGATCCCGAATGGAACGTGCTTTCAGCAGTTTCAAGGCCTGCGTCAAAAACCATTGGTCGAATCAGCGGCCTCGTCGCCAATTCGGGATCAGCCCCCGGTCGATTTTTCGACTCCGCTTGGCCACTGTCAGAGGGCCTTGCTCAGAGTTGCTCGGAGAGCAGGCTCTGCTGAGATGACCATGCAGTTTAAAGCTGGTCATGTCACACTTCTGTGTCTAGAAAGCAGTCAGGTTCGCTCACAGAGTGGCCCAGCCCTTCTAGCAACGCAACCTTTTGGCCGAACTCTTTGTTGTTGGCCAAGTTTTCATGGTCAAAATCCTCGTATTGTCATGCGCTCCCGTGGGCAACATTGAAAGTTATGTGCCAAAGGGCCGGGAGAACTGGTTTGGGTCAAAGCTCAAAACTCCGATGTTTTTTTTTGTTGGTAAGATATGGAAAGATGATGAGTGATGATGAAAGGTGTTGCCGTAAGTACCAGGTGCCAGGAACGTTGCGGCGTCCTTGTGATGAACTATACTGCAATGACCCACAGCCAGATGTGCTTCTCAAGTTCAGACCATGGCAGGGGAATTTCGCCACACCCCGGGGCTTGGGGGCCAGAAAAGAGTGTCATTGCTTGACAGGGCGGTTGAAGTGAACGTCCTTCCTTTAGGCAGGTGGCAGGCAGGGGGGGCCCAAAGAAGCTGAATGCCAGGAATTTTGGAATCGCGGCGAAGTAGGATCCAGGATCAATCATATTCAATCCATGTTGAAAGCTAGTTGTAAGGCTCCTCTGAGGCTAATCTGGACGCTTTTAGGCCAAGTCTCCATAGCTTCCGTGCACAGTCGCAGGGTCGTTGGTCAGGCAGTTTGGTTTGACGCGTGGGGAAGACCGCATGACCTGGGTACTGATGAATGAAGTGTTGGTTTTAGAGCGCCTGTTCCTTCTTCGGTATCCATTGGTGCGAGTTCATTCATGCAGCTCCATCCCAACATTTGGCGCTTTGGGTACCGGTCCCTGTAGCTTTGGGGGGGCACAATTCTTGTCGCGGTGCACTGACTCAGCTACCGGGGCTCAAGCTGCAAGAAGCAGTCGAGCCCACCTCCAAGCGCCTCCGCTGGGCTCAGGCATGGCCTGTTTCTCATCCCTTCGATGGCGCGCGAGCCGGGCACAGGTGATGCCCGAGCAAGTCCCGGAATCCGCCTTTCGTGTCCGTTTGGAGGTGGAGCTACTCAAGGATGCTGGGCGTAGATGTTTTGGTTCACTGATTTTGGTGTATGTTTGGTTGTTTGTTTCAGCTTTCATTGAAGATGCTTCATGCTTTCACCGTAGAAGACTATTAGTTAAGGTGGTGAACACAAAGTGCTAACATGGTTCCTTTGTTGTTTTTCTATTGAACAACCTTCTCCAGTGGAGCACGCACGAGACCGCTGTGCAAGGAAGAGACATGGCGGGGCTGGGGGATCGTGGTGTCCAGCGATGAGGCCATTCAGGAGCTGGTGATCGTTGCCATCCAGCAATCCTCAACAGTGAAAAACTGGAACCTGGAGCATCCTGAGTGCTTTGAGCTGGTGAAAACATGTTTTCCAAGGCTTACCCTCCCCCCCAACAATCACTCAAGTGGACAAAACCACCTCTTGGTAGAGGAAAATCGTCCGCTTCAATGATTGTGGCAGGGGGATTGCCCCTTTAGAGAAAATATGGAAGTTACAGATTCCAGGGTGCCTAGTTGTCCTTAGAAACATCTTTGAGCAGAAAGTCTGGGCCTATATGGTTCCCGTCTGGCCCAGTTCAGAACTCCAGTTCAGTCGACCAGTGAGGTTCCAAAGTCCCGACCAGTTGATATACACAATTATATATTATATATATAGATAAATGACATGTTTGGTTTTTCATATTAGTTACAAAGATACTCTACTTGGCATTCCTTCTTAGTGGATGTCCTTGTTTGTCCTTTCAGTCCTCAAAATAGGTGCGACAACTAGAAGATTGCAGTAGTTTCGCGATGTCTCTTTCAGCCAATGTCTCCACCGAGGTGTCCCATCGAAGTGGGCCAAGCGATCCTGGAGGTGAATGGAAAGACCCAGCGGAACGAGATGCTGCAGGACCGCACCGAGCTTCGGAGCTTCACCGCGAGTTCGCTCGCTTCACCGAGAGAGATCTCGGAGGAGGCGGTCGCAGGATGGGTGGTGAAAGTCGCCGAAAAACTGACCACTTTAGAATGCTGCTACTCGTACTGTATATACAAATACACAGTACCTGCGGAAGATTTCTAGTTCGAGCTTTCTGCGTGCACAGAACACGAACGTGCATACAGAATGCCGAGCCTAGCGCATTGTCGACCCATGTCGTTCCCTCATCATGGCAGGAGCTTTGGGACGAAAAGGATGGGAAGGACCGGGTAGAGGTTTGTTCGTTAATGAACACTCCATCCTGAAGCAGACTCAGATCCGTTTGAGACAGTAGACTAGTAGACTCAGTAGACCTCCTGCGCTTCTTTTCTAACAGATAGAAACGGTTTTCCAAATCGGATTTGGTCCATCAGCTGTGTCATTGTTGCTTTAAATTAAAGTGATCTTGTCAGAGTTCTTCTGCATGATGATTCCATGATCTTATGATGCATGACTCATGACCACAGCCAGGATGGGAAGGAAGGGAAGGTGTCTTTAGAGATGCTGCTCGATGTACAGCTGACCCCGCGGCAGAGAAGCTTCTTCAAAGGTGCCATCCAGAGAGACCCAGCTGCCATCCAGAGAGACACCCAGGGAGACTGAAATCCATTAAACTTTGGGATCTGGATGAAGGAAGATCCAGAAAAGGGGGGAAGGTATGGTGTCCCTCATACATCTTGCTAGGTCTCTGTCCGATGAAAGGCTTTCTTTCGACGACCACAATCGAGTACGTGGTGGTTGGTTTTGTTCACCCCGAAATCCCAGGATATGACGCAGTGGGTGACTTCCTCGAGTCGGCCCACCTTTCTCACGATCTATGCGTGGCGGAGCCATGTCCAATTTGCCATGACCCAGTCCATGGGAGCTCTGATGTAGTTCGATTGCCCTGCGGCCATCATTTCCACAAACACTGCGCGTTCAAGTGGTTTGTGTCCCAAAGGAAGTTTCGTTGTCCCACCTGTAACAACCTCCTGGGAGGATGGAGCTAAATCCTGAACCCCGAGGTTGTGTGCCACTTTTGGGCTCCAGTTGCTTTGCCAAGGGGCCTAGCACGGAGACCAAAAATGGGCTGAGATGATCATGCGGATTGAAGCTGGTCATTTCACGCTTCTTGCTCGGGCCAAACGATTCGCACGGTTCGAAATGGTTTGAATATGTTTGAATTTGCATGTGTTCTCCCAGATTCTATCGTGGTGTCGTTTGACTTGGCCCAGCCCCTGGGATTAAAGCATTAACATGTTGGCTGAATCCTTTGGTTTTTGGCCAAATTCTTTGGAGTGGTCCTGGAAACACTCAAGAAGGCGCGTGCCACCTTGAAGACTAAGTAGGCTCAAGGATTCATGGCCGCCACGTGGCCTGTGGCCTTGATGTACTTTAGTTTTGCCATGTCATGACTCCAGTGGCTTGGTCAGAAGGCCTTGCCCGGAGATATTATGACCGTACAGATTTGTGATAGGTCATTTGATGCAAAATGGCTACCGGATCACATATTCCATATGACATATTTATGACATATTGACACTTTTCTGTACATGTATTCTGTTTCATTGATAAAAGCAGTTGCAGTTACGTGTTGTTTTGTTTTTGGATGATGTGTCCAGGCCCTTGTAACCTCGGGCCTTGGCTCGTGGTGAAAATCTTTCACAGGTCCCGGTCCCTCCCGAGGGTGACGTTGAAAGGGATGTGCCAAAGAGCCGGGAGAACTGGGTGTGGGTCAAAGAGACGGAAGATGGTGGCTGAACTATCTCCAAAGATCCTAATCCTATTTATAGGTCATATTTACGAAAATTAGCACATGAATTTCTCAAGTTCTTTGTCATGACTCATGATTGCTCATGACCCACAGCCATGGGATTTTGGGCAACGCAGTCTGGGCTCGTAGGTTGGCGAGCCTTTGAGCAGACGCTTTTCTTAAAAAGAAGCTTCAACTTCATGAACGGAACTTCTGCCGATTGGCCAGCAACTGGTCTGAAAGGATATGTCTAGGAACATCGGATTCTGTGCATGGGAGTCTAGGTTCGCGGAATTGAAGGGGGATGCGAGCCAAGTGTGTTGGGTACAAAGTTTCCCTTACCATAGGTCACTTGTGGAAGTGGTGGGGCAAAACTGATCTGAGTTGAAGGGGAAGGACACCCAATGCCCACGATGCCCAATGGAAGCTGCGAGAGGTTTGCTCATTTAGAGTGTCCCCCCCCAGTCGTTCAGTGTCGTCGTTCAGTGCTGTCTTCACGACCGTTCACGACCTTCCACCGCGAAAAAACCGCGTCCTCCATGCCCCCATGGCCTGCCATTCATCCTGGTCCCCATGACCTTCACCTTCACTCTTCAGAGCCCCGGGACCCGAAACGGAAACAGAGCCGGAAAGCGACACGGTCGGAAACGACCCGGGGTCATCCCGTGACGGAGCTCCGTCACGGGGCTGGGGGTCCTCCAACTCTGGGAGGTGCCGCCATCGTCAACGGACATGAAGATTGTTCAAATTCTCAGGCCGTCCATCAAACCATACTGTACAGCATGAAAGATCATGAAAGGTATGCTACTCTCATTGATTAGCTAGGTTGTCACCTAGATACCAGTTGCTTGGGTTGGTAGGAAATGGTTCGTGTCGTGTGGTGTGCCGCCAGTGCCTGAGAGAATTCAAGTAAAGCACGTATTTCAATGCCCAATGAGCATCAGTTCCAATATGTTCCCAACCCTATTTGCACCAATTCCTGAACATGTCTATGAACCTATTGACAATGTCCATGGTAGCTTGGGGATGTTGATGAGTTCTGATGTGGGATCTCCCAGAAAACATTTCAAGAGGCACCACTCAGCCGGCTGCTCAGGATGGAGAGGCCTCTTCAGGAGAGAGCAGGCGCCGTCGGGAGAGTGGAATTGCCATGAATCGCTGGTGCCCCCGACACCGAGTTGCTTGCACCACAATGCACCAGGCCACCAGATGTGAAGGGGAAAAGGTAAGAAACTGTGAAGAAGTCGGCAGTTGGACTCCGTTTCTTTGCGAGTATGTCCTATCATTTGCTGTAAGGAGTGACCAAGGCGCACAGACATTTACAGACCGCTGTGTGGTTCTTTAAGTCTTTGGATTTGAGTCAACCTCCTTGGCTTACATCTACGGTGTCAAGCAGGTAAGTGGTGACACAGCAGGAGTTGATGCCAAGAAAAAGAAGAACAATAGGAAGATAAAGACTTCCTTTTCAACTCAACTATTCTGTCTTTGATTGGGGGTAAAACCTAGTACTCCAAGCAGCAGGAGTTTGTTCTTTTTTTCAAGCTGGAGGACCCTTAAGAGCTCATTTGGACACATGCAGTCACATGCATATCCTTCCCGTTTTGGAAAGGCTAACATTGGAAGACTAGGAGCTGCTTTGCAACAACATCATAGAGCAATGTATTTGTTGTACAAGATGCTTTTCACAAGCTGTTTCTCACAAAACATGCATTTTGGTCCAGAATGTCCCTGGAATTTGATGATTTGATCAAGTCAGCAACCCTTTGTGTAACAGCTGGAGAAAATCAACAGAACTGGAGATGCAGCAAGAAGAGACATCAGCTGCACAGGGGAACATGAAATGCCAACCAACCTTTTTTTTCTACGACCTTTGCTGGGGAACTATATCACTTGATATATCACCGAGTAGCCCTGGCAAGGCAGGAGTTCCCAGCAAGATCATGCACACATTTGGATGATGAACCTCGATGTTACTTTAAGCAAGGTCATCGTTGATGGTTACACCATGATGAACAACGAACCTGCATCATAAACTCCCTCAAACAAGTCATGTTGATCAAAACACCTCAAGTTCCTTGGTTTCAACGTGTTTTTCCCCCCAACCACAGGATGTCGCTTTCCTCGCACGAAAGCGGTGGAACCCTTGGGCCTGGGGCCCTTAGTTCCCCGCCTGCAGGATCCGCAGCAGCTTCGTGGAGCATTTGCAGGTTCGGTCCCGAAAAAGCCGTCGGGAGCGGTTGGCGTCAGGTCGTTTTCCGTCGCGACGGAGCGACGAGGCGAGCGCCTGTTCGCCAAAGCGTTTGCCGTGGCGTTGTTGGATCATCTTCAATTGGTGCACTGGGGAAACAGTTTTTGGGGGTTGGTGGTGCGTGGTGCGTGACATACTGATGTCAAGTGTCACCTGAAAGATGATGACGAGCGACTCCAACACTCTTAGAATGGCCCATAATGCAGCGGTGAATCCGCGTTTGGAGACATCCGCAAGAAGACCATGCGCCGCATGCGTTTTCGCGCGCCTCTGTGCGGCGCTGGAATTCTGCTTGTTGGATCTGTATTCAGACTGCATCAAGACTGAGCTCACAGGTGGTATAGCTACAATATGCTACAGTATTCTGCGTGGCTTGGAGCCTGAACTCATTCCAGCTTTGCCCTATTGCATTGCCCAAGGGCGCAGCTAGCTTGCTCAAAGATCAAGTCAGCAGTTTGTTTGTGGATTTCCGCACGAGCTTCGCGCACAGCACGGTGCGTTGAGGATGCACGGTTCGCAGGACATTGCGATGACATGGGGCCAACTGCAGGTCTCCACGGTCCTGCCATGCAGCATGCAGGTTAGAGTTAGAGCTTGTGTGATGGTTGGCGTATTAATTAAGTAAAAACGTATTCAACGTCATGTAGACTCTAGATTCCCCAAACCGCCCAATTTGGTTGGTAAAACCTCTTCGTGGGGGGGTTACTATGTTCGATTAATCAAGAGTCAATTATGACTTCATGGAACCTCCCTGTGCAAGCCTATTTGTCAGTCTTGCCAGGGATATCCAGGGATTAGACAAAGACATGCAATAGACGATGGTGAAATCAGCGGCACACATGGATTTTGTGCACGGGTTGGGAACAAAGATTCAGTCAGCCAAACATGTGTAAGTGTAGCTCTCCGAGCTAGCACATTGAGCAGAACAACGCATGTTGCAACTTTGCGTCAACCTCAAGATACTATAGGTGTATCGCGCAACATACCAAGTAATAAAGAACACGACTTGACGACCACTTTTGGTTTGGGAAAGATGTCCAGGCCATTTGTCCATCGCCACAGGGCTCGACAGGGCTACCTTGGTTCTTCGAGCCTTGTGGTTTTCGCGGTGTGGACCTCGACACGAGTCGACATGAGGCGAGTCCACACCTATCAGGTGTGGTGGGAACTCAAGCCCCACATCGGATCATTGTCCCACATCAGAATCTTCACGACGATGAATATGTCTGATTCAGCGTCTGATTCGCTTTGGGGAAGTGTACAACAACACCCCACCAGCCGTCGGTGGAGGGTGAGAGCCGTGCTACACCAGTTGCTTCCGCGTTCACAGCCGCGTCAGCGGTTGTGCATCAGAGCGTTCGCCGTGTAGTTCACGAGAGTACAGAAGAGTGACCACCTGGAATTTCAGGAGAAGACAGGCGAATTCGGCGTAGTTCAGGAGAAGTTCAGGACGGAAGCCCACCTGCCCAGACCCGACCCAAGCGAGGTCTCACAAATGCTGTGGGGTCCATGGGGGTCGTTTCATGGGTCGGGTGGGGGTGGGGTTGGGGCGAGGGCAAGAACTTCACGTGCTACACCAGTGCTATGCTTTTGGAGGAAGACTTATCATTTAGTCAAGAATGTATACAGGCTTGTGCATATGAATAGTTTGGATGTTCTATTGATATATTTCGCTTGAACAGAGATAGTTCCTGGCTTATGCTCGCCGACTGAAAATCGTCACAGCATCAGGTCCCCTTGTGCTTGCATGATCCAACGATTACTATATGGTGTTTTGTATTTTTCTCATATGAAACAGACGAACAAAAGCGAAGAGTAAGTTTAAAATAACAGCTTTTGATTAGAAGATATCAGCTGATTAGAAGCAGACATATCATATCAATCCGTTGATTCAGCTAGTTGGGCCCTGCTTTGGTCTTGTCTCTGGGGCTTCATGGGGCTTCATGGGGCTTCGTACTTCTGCTGGTCTTCGTACAAATCTCAGCCGCCGTACTTCAGGCACAGAAGAAACCCCAGAGGCGCGGTTCACGTTTTTCCAGGGGCCCAGAATGGTCCAGACGGGTCCGCCACAGTATTTGTGTGTGTATTTTGATGTTTTGACATACTGTATTTGATAGGGTGTCTCCATTTAGGAGGTTTTAGTTCTCTCAGGGATCTCTGGGGAGTCTCCTTATTTTGTTACACACCCATTTCTTACCCAAATCCAGAACCTTGCTGCTGCTAACGCACCACGCAGTGAACCTGTGAGTTTTGACGGCGTGAGCGGGTGAGACGTCATTCTCCGATGCACGTTCGTGCTGTACTCGTACGTGTCTTCCATCCACTCGGTCCAGTCTCTCGTGGTGTTGTTCCTACATTGTTCCACTCGTACAGAAATCAGATCGACTCTTCCTGAAAATTGGATTTGTATATCCCTAAGAATCATGGGACCCTCCGTAGCGGAGGGTTTTGACCCTGCAGTTCGCAGGGGTTTGGACCCGAACCAAACCTTCACCGAACTGAGGGTCCTTGATTCTTGGGCCGGATAGACTTTTGGCACTAAGTGGAGCTCATTTCTGTACGAGCGGAAACATGTGCGAGTGAGCGAGCGGATGCCTGAGCTGTTTGTCCACTCGTCCTGCCACTGGTTCATCATTTCATCTACAACTCGTTAACCTCCTTTGCCTAGTTGTACCCTACTCGCTCATATCCAAGTCGAATCATAGTGGTACACTGTTGCTCCAAGATCCATTCGCAAGGTTTTGAATTTAGCAAACCGAATTTTCCTTTTGCCGGGTCCTTTCTCGGGTTTTTGATGTTGCTTCACGACTTCGGGCGAAGCAGAATCCGCACAGATCCGCACAGGTTTTTGTTGCGGCTAAGGGTTTGAGGGGTTAGATTTTAGGTGTCCATGGCACGCAACTGAATGTTTCTTTCCCTTTGTGTTCTCACTTCGAACACTCCCAAGCTCCAAGCTCCGACTTCTCATGGGCCCCGCGGCCCGTCTCGGCTTCAGCTCCGATCGCAGGCCGCCTCCGGCGCCGCCCGCGGTGGCCCCGCCAGCGCCCACCAGCTTGGCGATGGCCGCCTCGCGGGTGATGCGCCTGGGCATGGCTGTTGGGCAGAAGGCGCCTCCCCAGCGAACCCGGCCCCCCATCCGCGCCGCGGGACCGAGTGATGCCGTGATCACGGCGTTCCGTTTGGGGGGGTGACGTGACGGGGGCAAATCGGGCCAAGTCGTAGGGTAGATGGAGTGGTCCGATTGAAGCTATGCCGATCCGCTTTGATATATATGATTGACATAGAGGGTGCTATAGGAATTTGTCGGTGATTCTGGCTATAATTATTTTATCCGTTTGTTTGGCCTCGAAGCAACAAAACGCAAGACAAAATTGACATTGTTGCAGCTTCTCATCCACGACATGTTGCAGCACGCTTGCACGCAGGGCTGAAGGCTTGGTGTGTTCTTCTACCTCGCAGGTGAGGCGAGATGCGCGGGAAGATCAACCTGCTGATGCGGCCAGTGCTTTGCAGGCCGATGTTTGTTGGGCAGAGCTAAGAGTTAGAGGCTTTCTTGGCTGAAGAAGAATGGTTTGGAAGTTGATAAGCCACCCATGTGTGGAGGACGACAATCTCAGGGCAGGACTCGGCACGTCCAGGTGAAAACTGGTTCTGAGCCCTGAGCTTTGACACCGGATCCACCACAACCAACCCCATCACCCAGTCGTCACCCAACCAAGGATTGACGAGTCTTTCAGATTTAGTTGCAGTGACAAGAAAAATCAAGAAAAATCAATGAAGTTGCTTGTCAGACCCAACAAGTAAGTGCATCATGTGCACCCAGGCCCAAAAATATCCAAAAACTCCACGAGGTAGTCTACTCCTTTGGAGTCCCTGTTTGAACGACCAGTACCTGGGACTCCTGCGGGACTTAAGGGGACGTCCGTCCGGCCTGAACCGGCGTGTGGGACGCAGGACCTCATGAAGAACAGTAGCAAACAGGTGGGGAAGTTGCGAAAACCAGCGCCCTGGCTGAAGCGAAAAGGATTGAATTGACGGTCCGAGTGACTGGACCCTCGGATCAAAGGACCGTCGGACATGGAACGGCTGCTTGTGATTTGGCACGTGCCATGAGGGGAGACAACATGAGAAAACGTCAGGAGTTGTCGGGTTGGTATGGTATCGTTTCGCAGGGAATCGGCATGAGTCAGCCAATCCTGACCCCAACTAAATCATGAGAGAGCTATAGGTCGAAGCCTCTTAGGATCCATTTTCATCAATCCTCACGAGATTCACCAGTCAGTCTGGGCGCTTGTCATCCAAATCTTCACCTAGGAGCAATCGGACGCTACGAACGGGGCGCTTTTCATCTTTTTTCTACTAGGAACAAGAAGCTACGAACGCAACAAGGGCATCGCTTGTAGGAACCCATCTGACGTTTAGAAAGATCTGTTTGCCAGCCTTTTCCGACCTCCCCAACCGAGGACCGAAGGCAGGGACGGGTGGGGGCGAAGAGGGGAGAGGGGAGAGAAGAGGGGTGTTTTGAAAAGGGATGATCGATTTTTCTTGCAGGCTTTGCTTGGGCTCTGGCTGAAGAAACATGTTCCTCTTTGCATCTCTTTTCCTGGAGAAGGTGGCTGATGGGTATATGTTTTTTTGTGTGTGGATGTGTTTCTCACTTCTCATTAAAACGACCATAGATATGTGTGGTTCTCCGATTGCACCTGTTTGTCTTGTGGTTTCTCAACATGGAAAACTCCCACTTGCTGAGTAAGTTGTTTGGCAAGCAATCATATTGCTGCTTTGTTTTGCCGACTTGTTGGGCGTTCCTCTTTTCGTTTCCTCTTTCGCTTACCACAGGCGTTTGCCCGCGGTCACTTGCAACAAATTACAAATTGGCAGTCAACCATGGAAGTCGGGTCCCATTTTGGCCTCAAAGTTGAAATTTTGCATGAGATCAGCGATGGCCTGAGTGAACTCACGTGGGACCTCATCATCACCTTCGGCTCGATGGGATTGGCCGACTTTCACCAGGTGGCACAGGGCCTGGCAAAGTCCTGGCGAGTACTCTTTGAGTACAGCCGTGTTGGGCGCTCCTTTCAAACAAACCAAACATGCTGGCTATCCTGGCTGTAGATGATCCACAGAAGTCTATATGTAATGCAAGTGATCCTTCAACTTTTAATATCAAACACTGACAGCTTGAGCCATCTTGAGCCCCCTGATAGCCTGTTTATCCTTATGATTGGCTTAAGGTTGCCTGTTTTGGCACCCCGACAATTGTCGGGTGTGTCGGTGTTTTCAGTCCCATCACGCGCACTGATGAATCCTTTGGACCAGAAAAGGGAACCACTGAATCCGATGCGTCTTGTTTCACTGCTTTTCCACTTTCTTTGGACCGATATATTTGGAAACCCGGCAACTGATTGGCTGCAAGAAGGGGGGCTTGAGAGCAGTGTCATATTCAGGGTCCACGTGATTTTTTGTATGCACCATGAGTGTAAGACAAGAGGACGCTACTAGGGGCTCATGGCCTTACTACTAGGAACACCAAAGCCACTAGTAACAAGAGGACGCTAAGGTAGGCCGACTGGGGATTCGGGGACTCGCATGCTCTCGAAAGCACCGATTGCTTGGGCAGTTGCTTTCGCTCGGGCTGTTTTTTGGCTGGATGGTTCATTGAATGAGTTACAATGTCTGGAATAATCTGGAATAGTTTCATGCATTTACCCCATTACCACATGAATAATGTGGTGGACAATTCCATACGTGGATTGTTTGGGAATAATGCTGGTCCTTGCGAGTGTCGCTTTGTCTTCCGATGAAATTATGGCCTTGTCACTCGGCGGCCAACTCTTGCTCCGCGTTGTTCTTGAACTGCTTGGCGGTGCATACTATGGATATTGCTTGTTGTTTGGCATGCTTGTGGGTTCATTCCAGTGCAGTCCTTGTGGGTGTTGCCTTGACCAAGTTGTCTCAATCAAGGGTAGTGTAGGAGCGTGGACTGTGCATTTCACTTGTTGCGGTTCCCTTGTGAAGAATAACATGTCCCTGTGATGTTTTTCATTTTTATTCATGTTTGTTCGTAGGAATTCATAGGGTTGTGATCCAGACGACACTCAGATTCGTTGTCCATGTCGATTTGTGATTCCTATGTCTGTAGTGTCCCTTTTTCTTGTCTTGGTTGATGCTAGCAAAACACCACAGGCTTTTATATATACATTCAACGCACTACAGGATTTGAGACATGTTCACGCAATGGCCATGGAGTCGTTTGCTTGTCCATGTCCATGTCACCCAAGATGGGGCATGGCACGTATCTACAACCCCGTTTGGTTAATGGACGAAGTACAGCCACCCACACTTGCCGGTCCAGGTCCCTCTTCAAAGTCCACTTTTTGGCCGCAAAACAAAAGGTTCTCCTCTTGAGACAAGAAGAATGTGCAAGGTGACATGAAACATGGCCACAAAATCTTTCCCATAGATGTTTCGAACGGGGCCTTCCAGTGGGACCGAAACAAGGATCAAAAGGGCCGATGCTGGCCAATGCCAGTCAGATTGAAAGAATCCAAACCCAATCCGGGTGTGTTCGGACCAGA
Source organism: Durusdinium trenchii (assembly GCA_963970005.1). Lineage (NCBI taxonomy): Eukaryota > Dinophyceae > Suessiales > Symbiodiniaceae > Durusdinium > Durusdinium trenchii. Next base: position 493,153 of record CAXAMN010023662.1, read on the forward strand.
GAAGAGTGGTCCCTGAAAAACAATTGGGCCTGTGTTGGATAGTCCTGACATGTCCTGACTCTGTAAGTGCAAGATCAAAATATGTCAAAAGAGGTAAAGCATTGTAAAACTAATTAAACCTGGTATGTTGGACATGTCCTACTACTAATTAATTGCTTTCCACGTTTTCCTACTGGTTGGTAGTGAAAGATCTTCAGAGTGTCATTTACCTGACATGTCCTGCTAGTGGCTCGTCCCACCAGCCAAAACGAAACGTTGGTTTTTCTCTTCCCGTCGCCCAAGCGTCACTCACCGAGCTGCCAGGGGAGGTGGTGCAGAGCTTCGTTTGGGAGCCCAGAGGGGTGATCGGATCCAGAACATCGGCGTCCCAGACTTCGGGCTGACAGCAGAAGGAGCGATCCAAGAACATATACATGTATAATTAATAGGGTGTAGCCCATTACCAGTAACAGTCAGTCAGAAATTATCACTACTAACCACCATCATCCACTGTTACTGCAAATGGGATATACCATTATATACCCAATGTATAATAGGAACATTACACTCCCGGAGTCATCACAGAAGTGGATGGCATGATCATCCAAGGACATATAATTAGAAGAACATGACACTCCCTGAATGACCTTTTCCTCTACAAACAGGTGGGTATCCACTTCCATGATGTTTTCAGGGAATGCAACACGTACTTTCTCAATGGTGTTGGAATCTACTTGAGGATGACGTACTAAGAGACGCAGTACCTGCTTTTGCAGAAATCATCAGAGATCCGTCTTGTCTTGGGGTGCACTTTAGCATCCAGTTTTATGTTTTGGGTGTTCTTTCTGTTTGTGAGAGAGACCCAGACTGGCAGACTGGACCAGACTTGAAGATTGGATGAACCTTCCTGAGCCTTGCTCGCCTGGCTGAGTGGATGCGAGGCATCGATGCTGCCGCACCCCGTCCGCCGGAGGACGAGGGTTGGACCAAACATGTTCAAACAGTTTGCAAGGGTGACAAGGGTGAGAGAGAGATGACAAGGGTGAGAACGATGTGAGAAGGATGTACCCAAATGGCGAGGAATGGAGGTGAATTGCAGTCAACTGTTCAGCCAGAGTCCAACTTAAGAGTCCCAATTCAGTTGGATGGCAATTGCAGTTGGACTCTTTGAGTTGGTGGTTTGGATCCATTGGGAGAAATCAAAACCAAGACAGGACCGTATTTCCGAGCAAGAACATCTGATCAATGAGGCCGAGCTGTTTTTTGCCATGAGCTCCCCCAATTCGTGGCAGCTTCCTAACCATATCAAACATGCTTGAGAGGTTCTTTCCTGTGGATTTGCTGCATCGCTTGCACTCCGAGTCACTAGCATGGCAGTGGAAAACCACCTGTTTGTCGAGGAAGATGGTCATCCACAGGGCAAGGCCCTCCACTTCCATGATTATATCAGGGACTGTGATCCTGTTGTACCGCTCAATCCTTCCGCCTCCTCTTCCGCCTCATCTTCGAATCGTCCGGAATTCCGCAGGAGAGTTTCAGTTTTCAGCGGCGAAGCTCACAGAGATATCAGCCGGAGGCAGGGGTTCGGGCCTGATCGTGTCGGAAAGAGCACGAAGAGGGTTTATACGATTTTTGTGGGATCTTATTGTGCCTTGTTTTCCAAAGCAGATCGGGTCATGCACTCCAAGTGGGTGTTTTGTTGTTCCTGACTGGTAGAGGGAGGTGAAGATGTTGGAGACGGAAGCAGGTGTTGTGGTATGGCTGGAGGTATGACGAACGTGTAGGACCTTAGGCCGCCGGAAGATGGTTCGGATGGGAACAGGATGGGAAGAGGACGGAAGGGCCAATGAATTTTGGGGAGCAATGTTGGTGACTCTTTGTCATGTTCCTTTGTTTGCAAGTGTCTATCAGTCCAGTACTACTTCCCTTGTGACCATGAAGAGCCAGAGAGACGGGTGTGACTGAGCGGTGTTCCTTTTCGGATGGAAGACCGTGCCACACGGCCGCCACTTTTCCACGCGCGCTTTTCCACATGCGCCTGCGCTGGCGCCAGCTGGAAAAGCTTGGTCGAAAGATGAGGTTCTATGAAGGTCACATTTCAGCTTCTGACAAGCCTATCTGGCCTTGGCTGCAAGCTGTAAGGGAACTGGAAGCATCCAATCTGAGGTTAGCTCACCCTCTTACATCACCCTCTGACCTCGGTAGACCTGCCAGACTTTTGGATCCACGCCCCAAGGCTCGTGGCGTGGGCCAACCCTTTGCGCCTGATGTGGACGCGCTCTTCGTGAGTGCGAAGCAAGACGCCAAGGGCGAAGACGAACTGCAGGAGACCCAGTGTTTCAGAGATGAGACCAGCAGCGACGGTCAAGAGGCTTGTTTAGGGTTTAATTCAGTTTAATGCTCTCTAAAAACGGACATCACCCAATAGAATCTGTGGATAGCCGGGGAAGCAAAGTCTCCATTTTCTACCAATCATCAGGGTGCGTGCGTCCGCCGGACAGGCCGTCGGACCGACCTCCAGATCCACGGATCTGATCGATGGGTGACCAATCTCAGAACCACCGGTCATTTCAGACAAGCACAAACCAACATCTGTATTTCTCCAAAAAAAAGAAAAGAACATCCCACCTGTGGGGTTGAACAGTGCAGGCGTCGCAGAGTGATGTTGGGCACGGGCTCCATGTGTTTCTCCAGCTACGCATGCCACCTCTTGAAGGGCTGTGTCAGGAAAGAGATGTGCACTCAGGGTAAAATGGTGGGTTCTGGCAAGTTTAGGTTCATCAACCACTTCATCGAACATATGTGCTCTCTTAAAAACTGTTGTTTAGTTAGTTTAGTTCTCAAGAAATGATCTTCAAAATCATTAGGCGCATTCTACTCAGTGAGGTGGAGGATTGCTGAGGCATGGCAGAGGGGACTAGCCAATAGACATCTTCCTGCCAAGGAAGGAAATCAAACACAACCAGCGTAGTTCACACCAGCGTAGCGCGCACCAAGAGAACATGGTGGAGTTCATTCTTTGTGCCCTCTAGAGCCTCGCCTCTCTCTTCTTTGAGCCTGGAAGCACAGATGGCCTGAAACCCGCTTGGTTGGTGAATAGATGTGAATAGAGGCAAGTGTACAACCGGACAGGTATGTGGTACTAAATCGACTCCTCTATTGTCATGATTGCTTGGAAGCAGCAGAATACTGCTGTAGGCGTGTCTTACTCAGGGCATCTTAGGGGTATCATGTGGCCAGTGGTGGTGGTGAACCACCCCCCCAAATGATGTGTGTTTCGTTGGGGGGAAAGAATGATCCCACCCGGCCACCCTCAAATCGATGGCTCGTGCTCAGGTCGCCCAAAGCGCCCAACAAGTCCCCGAGCCTCAAGGCCAACCTCAGCCCGAACCGCCAGGCCGAAGCGCAGGTTGTTCAAAGTCGAAGTGGACTGTTTCCGGGATCGTTCCCTCTTTTTTTTTGTCTGGGGGAATTCAAAGTCTGAGTGCACAACAGACACAGGTGCTTTCTAGGAGGATGAGAGCACATGAGAGCAGGTTCCCAATTCTCATACGTTCCCATATTTTTTTCCAGTTGAGACCTGAACGTGAGGAATCGTGACTTCTTCTAGATTTAGTCTATGGCACTGTCAGCATGAGTCATCCACTTTCACATTGAGGATCCCATACACCAGGGACGAACAAAGTGACTCCAACATGTAGCTACTCGCAATGGAAGGATTTCTTGCTCTGATTCGATGACAAAGTGGCTGATTTGATCGCTTCCTTATTCAACAGAGAGCCAAGGAGCCAGGGTGTCTTGAACAGTAGAGCCAAGGAGCCAGAGGAATTAGAGGAATGTTAGTATCTCCATTGACTAGAGCCTGGGTCACCAAGACACTCCCAGATCCATCCGGACGAATTCCCCCTCGTCTCTCGTCCTCTCTTATTCAACTCATCTCCCGCCGAGTCCCGCGAAATGGAGGCGGGCATGGTGAGGTAAACTTGGGATCTGATGAAGGAGGTGTTGGGGAGGTGAAAAATATGGTTCAAAACCTGGAGCGCTGGTCCACCATCTAGCGAGCTTGACCTATCGTTGGTAGCACCTTCGATCCCTGTGAAATCGTGTGTGATTTCCGTTCAATTCTGTATAGCTGGAAATTCAGCACATACCACACTCCCCGATACCTGGTGAAACCGAAGTGCCAGCGGCCTTTTCCTTTGGTGAGGTCAAGCACCTGACATCACCTGACCCTCACTGAACAAGCGGGACTTCATCAACCGAGTATCAGACAAAATCATTCTGGTGGAATTTGGGAAATCGAATATACAATAGAACCCTTCCTTATAGCTTCCCCCAAACAAATCAGAAGACATGTTGGATGACTTTCCTCCAAGGGGCGACGCAACATGTACGAAGAGTCACGACTCCGCAAAGGTCTCATGTCTGTCGCCCCTTCCTGGACACTTTAAGACACATTTGGAGGAGTGACTCAGCAAAAAAGTCACCATCACCGAATGCCTTGGGATCCTGGTGACCTGTGTTCATGGGTTCTTATGGTTAGGCAGAATGGGGCCTTGGGTTTTATAACCATCTCAGGAAACCTAGCAAGCTCACCAAAAACAACATCTTACTGACAGAACGCCTCATGAATCCAGACGCTACGCTGATGATCGCTGATTCAGATATTTAAACCTCCGCATGTGTTCACTTCGCCATACTTCATCTGAACAACAAAACACCAGAAACATGTCACATCTACAGACGTTCCTCACCTCCATGCCATGATGTTCTTCCGGTCTGGAAGCTAGGGGAAGAACTTCATGGGCCTGGCATCGCCTGGAAGCACGGCACGTCCGGATCCTCGAAGGTCGGTACTGCCGGCGGAGCTATCTTAGGCGGTGGAACGATGGAACTGTGGCGAGAGTAGATGCCCAAACGCATGTGGCGATATGTCAGATGTATCAGCTTAGACCGAGCCCCTACAAAGCATGAGTTGTCGAGAGTTGTGCTGTGCTGTTTTTCATGTTGGACACATGCTGTTTGCAGGGGTTTGTTCCGGTACCATCCGAACATGCTCGCGTTCCGGTGCAAAGCTGGGAATCATTTGGGCCGGCATTGTGGATTTGGTTTGAAGATCTGAATGATTGAACCAAGAATGCATCAGAAATCCAAATGAAGACACATGAGTTGTAGGATGTTGTGGGTCTTTTTAAAGGGAACAGGTCAGGTTTTGTAGGTCTACATGGTAATTGCATGGTTTTGGACCGCCGTTTGAGGGTTGATGGATTCCTGTCACGCATCCGAGGATCTGCGGAGCCAGACCCCACGCCCCTTGGATGAGGATGGCAGGTTTTGAGGGTGTTTTTTGCTTGGAGGCAGGGCACGGGAAGGCCCCAGATCCTGAGAGTAGTCCTGAGATCCCGGACGAATCCAAACTTAGTTGGGCAAGCAGATCTAATGTATATATTTATATTATACATATATATTACATGTCCATATAATTCCATTGGTTTGGTCACACTTCAAGACCCAGATGAAAAAGAGGTAGACCATGAGGTAGCAATCTCAGTTGAGGTTCTAAATGGTAGATGCACACGGTCAACCCCTTTAATAGGTACAAATAACAATAACTAGCCTCACACTAGAAAACACCGAATGAAGAGAGAGCTACTATGGTGGATATGGTGTGTGTTTGTTATTCATTGGCTCAGGGGAATTCGATCTCGTCACGTCACACCCTGAACACCGTAGGAGGTCCGTTTTAGGGCTCATCTTCTTGAACGATCAGCTGGCCCAAGGAGCATTGGAGACGTGCTGTCTGTGTCCCAACTGAGTACGGAGAAGGCACTGAGTGGTGCGCAGAGTACGGAAGCCGCGCTTGGAAGATGAAAAGCAGAGATGGCTTGAAGTGTCAGTTGTAGGTCCGGCGGTCACAGCGACCATCACCGTACCGAAAGGGTTGAGGACGGCAGCACCGTACCTTTTGTGTTCTTCGGATGCAGTGACTTCTGAGCCGCAAGCAAGTCCAGATAAATGGCACTTTTGAAGGCTAATCTCCATGAGGGGGGCTGAGTTCACAGCTACAGCCCACCAGAAAATCAACAGGATTCACATGGTCGTCGTCCCTACTAAACACCCCAAACCAAAAACATTAAATTGGCCGAGAAGCCAAGGCTGCCTCATGGTTTTCCGTACAACCTGGGGTCCAGCAAGCTGTTTGAATCCAGCAAGTGCCAGCTCCCAGAAAAATCTGTGCAACATGCAGACAAATCATGTGTTTGGTCGTTTGTTTGGTCGTTCAATGGTTCCACACATGCTTAGCGCATGCGGCCTATGTAGGGAACCTTGTGTGGAGATGTTGACCGTGAAAACAAGACACTTCCAGTTCTCCGTTCTCAGTGGTGGAGTTCTTGTGCGAAGTCATTGCCAGTCCTTCTACAAAGTGAAGGATGTGTGGAGCTGAGCTAGGTGGTTCTCTGGGGCACTCCCTGCGTCTCAGGAGGCAGGTTTAAGTCAAGGACCAAAGCATGGGGATGTTTGCTCATCACGAACTCATCCCCAGAATCTAGCATAAATCTTCATCACAGGTCGACGGTGTACGTATGTCCACGCTACTTTGTGGTGACTTATGCTTCCTTTCCAAAGTGGAAGAGACATGAAGAGACGATGTGGCTCATGTTCTCAAAGCTGTAGGCCATGCCTTCAGGTCGCTTGTGATGCTTGCGGAACTCACTTTGACAACTCCATGTGAGTATTGGACAAAATGGGTCGACCCCCTTTTCCCCCCCGTCAGTTCGTCAGCCACCTGGTCAGCGAACGGACCTCTCCCCGGGTCCGGGTCAGTCCCAAGAGGTTGGTCGCGACAATGTCATGGAAAGTCCATCACGCATGTCAAGGTGTTGACAAACGGTTTGCGTGGGGATGTTTCTTGATGTTTCTTGGGTCACTGACATCTCTCTTGACCCCGTGTACTGTACTTGTCATCTACTTCGCAAGAGATGTGCAGGTCTCCTACAGGTATCAAGATGTGTCAATGAAGCGAAAGATGAAACGTTTGTCGTCATCGATGACGTTTTCGCGGGTGGTGCATTGAGGTGCCCAAAGCAGAGGATCGGAAGCTCGATGATGGCGAGGACGTGGCAGATGTGGACAGGTATGGACAGGTGTTTCTTTTCGACATGGCTGATGACGGGTTATTTAAATCTCATATGTTTCTTCTGACAGTCATTGCCACATGAGTGAAAAAGACGTGGTTCCCGGAATGCTCATTCGCCTGACAGAGTAGGCCATGATCAGTGCCATGGGCCTAAACTACTGTTTTCTGCTATTTTTCGGACGGCACAGCTGTGGTCGAAGCCTGGAGGTCCCCGTGCCGTGCACGACCGGGATCCAGAAGACCACAGGATATGCCAGTGGAGAAGAACGTGTGCCACTGCAAAGGGATCTGAAGAGCATTTTAGAGTTCCACCAACAACCACCAGGTCCTTTCGGATCCCTTTCAGATGCCTTGAAAGGGATCCCTTCCACCTGTGAAGCCTCAGCCTGAAGCCCCGTTGGCCGTTGGATTCCACCGGCACCGACCGGGACGTCACCGCTCGCAGGACGGCGAAGAGATGCCGATGCAGCGACAGCCCAGTGTGCCCATGGGGCCCAGCGTGATGTGACCTGGGCTGCAAAGAGAGAAGCTTCTGTCGGAGAAAAGGGGCAGGTAGTATATCATTCAGAAGAAAGACTCGGGCTTCCTACACTAAATTATCAGGTTTCCAAGTGGGTGTATTTTGCCTCGGGGAAGAACCTTTCACGATTGAGAACACATTGAACAAATCTGTACACATCTATTTTTGAGGATCAGGTGCCTTCCTGATCTGCTACCTTGAACATTTGTTTAAAGGAGTTGGTGTCTTTGGGAAACCATCACTTTTGAAGAAGAACTAGGGAAACCTATATCATATATATACCATTGCTTTACAGTATATAATTAGTATTATATTAATGGTTATTAAGAACTTAAGGAAGGACCTAAGGATCTATTTCGGCTCCCTGATTTCAGGGTTCCAAGAGCTTCGCACCCGGTCTGCAGACACCCAAACGGCCACGATCCCCTCCGCGCCAGGCCCATGGGACGGAAGGGCGAAGCGAACGAAGCGGAGCTCTTGGTGAAGCGCGTTTGCGAGGGCCTAGACGGGACCGCACGCGCACGCGCCGTCGCCGAAGGGCGGTGGTGGAAGTGGCCGAAGTGGCGGTGGCAAGCTGATTCGCTGATTCCAGGAAGATAGGAGAAGACAGACGTAGGCGGAAGATGTGATTCGTTTTGGGAAGATTCTTTAATTTTCTGGGTTCAGCGAATGTTGTTTTACTTGGAGCTTTTCAGACGCGATATCAGCGATTGTTCATTGAACTGGCCTAGAATAATCTGTCTTCTTTCTGAGGAAGGTGCAGCTAAATGTAGCTCATGTGAGGCATCTTGTGCGCCATGTCGACGTCCCCCACACGGAATTCATTCAGACCAACCGTACTCAGTGATCTGAACATATCAGAACTACCAGGAGTTTTCGGACTCAATTCATCCCTCAAGGATCCATCCAAGAGGTCACCCCATGAGCTACACCACGGGCCTCTTGGGCTCAACTGATCCTCCACACGAACCGCGACCACCGACTCGAGTCGCTCGACGACCGCGGCTTAGCAGGAAGTACGGAAGCGTCGATGCGGCCTTCCTCAACATGTCTGCGGGTGACCCCAGATTCTCCGATTCGATCTCCTAACTGTCATGCCGCTTTCGCGGGTGAAAGTGGGTTGGTACACTGCCCCAAGTGCTTTGGGGAAGAGGATTCTCATGGATTCTCCTTTATTCCAGTTGGCCCGTTGTGCTTGGTGATGTTTTCAGGCGTCTTTTGTCTTTCTATCCTTCGAAAGATGAAACAAGCCCAAAAGAAAATCATCAACGTGTCACCCCGAACATACTCTTGTTGAAATATTGACAAACATGTTTGTTCCTGTATGTTCAAACATATCCATCCACGGGCGTTTGACCAATCAGAGTAGTGAGTAGCAGGACTAGTACGACGCTCCAACATTGTCCCGGAAAAGGGAGTTCTCATCATTCAGACCCTCTCCTCTGAGCGAATGACCACGAAAGGTTTGTATGGGGGAATGCAAGGAACTGTAAGTATTGGAAGATGGTCTCTACCAGCTCAATCTATTTGCTGCAGGTGTGCCACTTGGTGTGTGTATTTGGCAGACAAAATTGCCCTGGCTGAGTAGACTGGTCTATTTTCCAAACCCAGGGAGTCGTTGACTGGGAGCTCTCCCCGTTTGAATGTCCCCATGCACGCCTATTTGGTCCTCCTCTTCGTCTGGCTCCGAACCTCCATGGCTCGTCGCCGCCCAGGCACGCTTCAGTCGCCTGGATCAGCCCTGCCGACCTGTGGAGTACAGGGAGCTTCGCTTGGATCCTGCGGAGGGGGAGGGCGGTGTGTCACGAACATGTGGGAATACTTCGTAGGTCTTGGGAATGCCCACCCTATAAGTACTATGTAGTAATGATTCATGATGATTGCATACACAGACAGTACCGCAAAATTCGCCCTTCGAAATGGTTGGTTTTACGAGATCTGTTTAGGGTTTTGGGGAGACTCACCCTGGATCCAGGGAGATACTCTGAATCCACCGAGATATATTGCATCCTGCTCACGTGTTTGACGATTCCAGGCCCTTGGTTTTTCATTCTGCTTACCAACGGCCTTTGTGCAATCCATCAGCCTGGAAAGGCCACATCGGCGTTTGGAAGACGATCTAGTTCATTCCATTTCCTCTTCCTTGAACTCCCTCTTCCAATGCTTCAGATGTGAGAATGGGGCCCAGAGATATTCAATGGGCTGTGTTTGAACCCTGGCACCCCGTGAAGAATCTTAGAGAAACATGAACAGACTAGTGAACAGACTATATACTATATAACATATTACAATATGAATATGATCTATACCTGCGAGACTTTTCCTTCGGTTTAAGGTTTTGGGTGCTGCTGGGATTCTGCAATTCCTTGTTTCTCAAGACTACTAGGCCGAGGTTCACAAGTTCTTTGCCACCCATTCAAAGAAGCAAGTAAGTGAACTGCCATCACTTGATACTTCTCCAAAACTTTGCAGCTAACTCTCTATCAACCCTGTTTGAACCACTCAAATGTCGGGAATCACAATGCAAGAAAGGCAATTTTATGTGTTGATGACCAACATGCACCAAGCTCACCATGCTCAAGAGCTGCCAACCTGGTACCCCACCTGCCAGGCCCGCAGGCGAGCGGTCTGTCTTCAGCGGGGGGCGATCGTGTGGACAATGGTCCTCAGCGAGCGAGTGACTCACGTCCGGTGGTCGGTGGTTTGCATGCTCCATCCGGATGGTTTTGTCATAGACATACCTACAGACTGTTTTGGGGCCTGTTTTGGAGCCAACACATGGTCTTTCCTTAGCAAAACAGAGGTCCAATGGGTTCGGCAGAACCTGTTCTAGGTACTTCTTGCTTTGGTGTTTGTGTCTTGGACAATTCCTGTGCGACACTCCCAGTCCCAGTCCGGGGATCCATCATATTTGCTTGTCGATATGTGTCCTTTCCTATGTTTGAAGGGGTTCAGCATCCCCCATGTACCATTTACCCATTCATGTGTAGTTGAGAAGATGATAAGTCAGTCCAGAGTTCCCCAATGCTTTCAGGGGAAAAGGTCCATGAGTGAAAAGTCAGTCAGTATGTAGCAGACTGCAATATTGAGACCCGCAAAGACCGTAAGTGGAGAGGTACATAATATGAACGAATGCCCCTGTGATTGTTTACCCGTTGGAGTGATGAGCACAGGATCCCAAGTGACCATCAGTGTTCAGAGTCAGAGTACATGATCCAACGAGGACAATTCATCCTGAAGAGTTGATGACCACTTTCAGAAGGGACGACTCTTCAATCTGGGCGCAACACATGTTGATTCCTTTGGGAACTGATTGCAGAGGGTCAGCAGATGCAAAGGACGTTGATGATTCTTCCAAGTTATGTTGACACTTGACCAAGAAGCCCCTCATGCTGCACGGCGGTTTCATGAAGATCAGTGAAGCTCTTGAATCAAGACCCAACAATCTCCTACATGCTTTCCTTGGCCGGGCGCACGCCATCTTGACCGGTGGACGGCCTCACCACATTGTCACATGGCCACAGGAGATGAAACGGCAGAACAGAAAGAAGACAGGACCGGAAGAGAACCTCTCTTTCCGAAACCCGACCAGACTCGATCCAGACTCGATGGCAAGATGTTCACGCCGCATGGGACGATCGCGCGAACGGCCGTTCGAAGAAACATAAGTTGACGTTGTCCTCTTTTGGGCACCGTCGAACGCTTAGCCTTCCTCACATGCTCGGCTGGCTCGCAAGTTCGCTCGCACTAACATGGTGCAAGCCAAGCACCCGAGACACCCTGAGATGTTCCGACATCTCGCGTGTGCTTGCGTGGGAGCAATCGCTCAGAGTCTCCAGAAATCCAACCCCCAATCACAACACGGCACACACTTTCATACATGTTTGATTTCGAGGCAACACGCTGATGGCTGACTGGGATGATTTCTCCAAAGGCGTTGCAATCCTTGACTGGGTTTGGTTGGCCGACCCCAATGACAAACGACCATGACGCAGTTGAACGAGCTGAGTAGTTGCAAGAGTTGGTTGGATTAGGATGAGACACACCTTAGCTATCTTAGCTTGAGGCTACAGTAGCAAAAGCTATGCCCTATAATATCAGTACGACATGTTGAATGCATTGCTGGGGCAGTCAATACATGAGTGAACGGAGTACATGCAGACTCCAAGTATCTCCGAGTGTATCAGCAAGAGTAGATTGAAGCGAGAGGTCGAAGATCCCATGAATGTTAAATTTCAATCACAAGGTTGTCAATCCTCTGAAGAGCAGACTTCATCCCTTCTGACAGTTAAAAGATCAAGATGGGCATCTTATTTCTGGAGAGACCTTGTGACGGACACCTAAGAGGTCGGATGTTCACCAATTGGAAGGCTCCCTTGTAGGTCGTCTTTTTCTTTCTGATTGTAGACCGACCCCTAGGCTTTGCAGTTCTGGACCAGGTTTAGAAGAGCTCGCTGAGTTGACCTAAAGGTGTTTGAGAGCGAAAAAAAGGCACCTACCCAATTTAGGGTCTGCCCGCATAGTTGATGAAGATGTTCTAGTAGTATCTAGTAGTTGGATTCTTAGCAGGGTCGCATGACCCACAGCTGTTGAACTTGAGGCGAGCAGACTTGAACACCTCCAACGCCGATGTTGTTAAGTCGGCCAATCCACATGTTTGCTTACATTCCACCTGTCATGTCCAGAGCCCAAACTCTGCGAAATTCGAGGTGCTTTCCTCGCACTTTGCTAAACACTTTGACACCTTCCCAAACAAACAAGCACGTCCCAAACCAAAGAGCGCGCCACCACGGAAACCGTCGACGACACAGCAGGACTCTCCTCCAGTTGCGGAGCTGCTTGGTGGAGGCACCCGAGCTCACGAGCTGCGGTGTGCAGCGTCGTTGGGGTGTTTGTCGTCTTTTTTGGCAGAAGTTTCCTGGAGAAGTCGGCTTCTCAACTAGAGTCATCATGCAACTTGGTGAGTTCAAGTATCAAGAACTGTATTTTTAGATTGTTTTAGTATGTTTCACAGGAGTCCTGCTTTGGCATTGTAAACGGTATATTGGCGGCAGTCAGAATCCGCCCAGGTTGAATTTTTGTTTGAGACCTTTGGCGGAGCACTCACCGTTGGCTCCGGCACTTTTGTCCCGATCCCGATCCTTTGTCCAGCCAGTCCACCCGTTGCATCCGGCGCCCTGCTCGTCAGTCTGGCGTGGGCCATAAAGATGCCACGCTGCTCTTGCAGGCGCCACGCGATGCCCACGTGGTCGGTAAAACGGTCGTCGGAGCGGGGGAGGTTTCACTGTCGCTTTTGCCACCAGCATGTTTCATGCCCAGACGCTCCATGGCGCTGCCATATATGCAGACATTGGGATGGTTTGGGGGGGTCAATGTAGGTATATATTCCATACATGGAGTGTATGGGATAGAGAATATGCCAAAGACACCAGGCTCAAGTTTTCGTGAGCAGGGGATGGCGAAGTATGCCCCCCCCAAGCATGTTTGCGGTCAGCTTGCTGGAAAGGGGAAACTGCCTCCTGGACTAGGGTCCAAGTTGGTCCAAGGCAGATATTTTGAGAGGGTGCTTTGATGTGTTTTGGTCGATGGCGAGGAGGCTCAAACTGGCAAAGTGATCCCAGTCGTGAGCGTTGGAAGTTCGCCAGCCCAGCAATGTATTGCTGCTGACTTTAAGACCAACTGACAGACAAGCTGTTGGACCAAGGGACTGTTTGGGCTCACCACCATTTGAGAGTAAACGTCTTGCGAGCACATGTAGCCAACAGAAAAAAAATGTTTGTACCTGGGTTGTTTGGCAACGACAGGGGACTTCTGACAGGTTCGAAATCAGCTTCAATTTTTCTCCTACCTCACGCTACCGAACGAAGGACCACGTACTGGCATCAAGTCGCAACACAACGTGTGATGGCAAAGCATCTATCAAATCCATAGTGTAATTTAATAGGAGACCCCTCACCGTCCCTCACCGGTTTGGTCTATGTTCCTCTTCTGGAGGTCTCTCTATTTTAATACACATCCACATCCTCATATAACTACATATATGAGTTGCATGCTCCAGCATGCGAGCTTCATCCCCAAATTAGCAGACTACTCCAAAAGACCTCTTAAGAGTCCAACTTTTTCCATGATGGTCGGCGTTTCCATGACCCACATGGGTAACCCAGTAAGACCCTGAAGACCCTGGGCTTGATTTGTCCCTTCAGGATTTTAGGATTGCGCACGAGTGTTGTCCTGTCACGAGCCGGATGTGAAAAACTGCCAGGCGATGCGCTCCGAATTGGGAGGCGCGACAGGGCCCGGCGCTGCGCGCGCAGAGCTCTGTGGGGTTGGAGAAATCACTCGGCACCGAGAGATACCGAGAGTACCGAGAGTCGCCAGGAGTGAAAAGTGGATTTCGGTCGTTCCGTTTTGGGGGTCATTTCGGGAAGGGCCGATTTCTTGAGATCCAGGCATCACCGGACGAGTGTTTCGGGGCGGGATGTTTGAGCGGACAGTGCCAGGATGGAACTGAGATGTCGACAGGATTGGCTGAGATTGGGGGCAACAAGAGTAAACGTAATATTCTTTGGTTTGCCAACTGAGTCAGAAACTTCACAGAAAAGAGATGCGTTCGTGGCTCTGAGAAGTTGCTCCGGCACAAGAGTGCTTTGAAGAGTTGCGGCACAAGAACTGGGCGGCCCCAAAGTCGGCGAATTTTAGAAATCTTCAGAAAAGAAAGAATGACTTGAAGGACTCAGAAATCAATCTTTCTTTCAGAAGGATCTCATTTGTCAAGAGTCCTTGAAAAGGTGACAGGTGGAAATCTTCTTGAAGGACTCAGCTGTGAATGAAAGGCGTCAAGTTGATCTTCACCTGTCACACTTCGAACTTGGGTTTTTCAGTTAACGCAAGTGTCTCGGTGAGAAGGAAGGCGATAGAACAGCATGGCGGAAAGTCGGAGACATTTGTAGGTGTTTTAACAACAGTTGTTTCTCTTGACTGCAGTGACGAAGCGGCGCAAAGCGGCTGCAAAAGTGGCTGTGGGAAACCTGTTTGTGGGGAAAATATCATGTGGAACCACCATGAATCAAATCGTGGAAAAGTAGGGTGACAGCGTGTGGAAAACTTCGCAGGTACATGAGAGTGATCAGCTCTCACTTCCCTCGACACATCATAGCTTCGTTGCGTCAGGTAGATGTGTCGAGCCTGACGCCCCTGCCTGCGGAAAAGTGGTGGGGTGGGGTAAGACCCTTTGTCCAGGGTGGGACACACACACACTTCGAACTTCGAACTTGGGTTTTCAGTTAACGCAATTGTCTCAATGGGAAAGAAGGCGATGGAACGGCATGGTGAAAAGTCCGAAAGACTTGTAGGTGTTTCAACAAGTTGTTGGTCAAGTCTGATGAACGATCGGTCGGCGCGGCCCAGCTGCAAGACAAACGCGGCAAAGGGAAGGTTTTGGGGGAGTATCATGAAGAACCATGAATCAAATCTTGGAAAAGTAGGGTGACAGCTTGTGGAAAAAACCTCGGCATGTACACAATGCGGCGTCCCGCATTGCTTCACCACGAGCTGACAGCGTCTTCGTTGGGCAATGTCTGTCAGTCGTGCATTGCCCCCCCTGCCTGTGTAAAATGGGAAGAGTGGTGGGGTAAGACCCTTTGTCCAGGGTGGGACACACACACACGAAAAGTCTTGCAAAGAGATACTTAATGAGACCTTCAGCGTAGACGGTATACGATATCAAAAGGGAGAGAACGTGTCTGAAGGGTTCGGATGCTACAAAGGGAAGGGCACCCTTGCAATACCTTCAGGATGCAAGGATTTTGTTTACATCTAAGCTGTGAACCTGGATTAATTTAACTAGATAGATTGTGCAAGACTCAGAGATGGGTGTGGGTCGTGGCACTCAATTCATTACTCTGGTAGTTCACACAGCCAAAACAGCTTGTACAGGATTCCTTGAACAAGCTTGGCTTGGGAAGTTGTCCGTATGACGTTGGAAATGATCTCGGGCATGCCTTTTGGCCTAAGATGCAAATTCCACTCAAGTTGCTCTCCCATTTGTGACAATGTCAGCAGGACCATGTCATTCAGTGCTTCTGCGAAGTGATGGGATTGCTGTTGCTTGTGGAAGGAAC
>CAXAMN010023662.1:508919-545815 GCA_963970005.1 Durusdinium trenchii
GGACAATGCAACATTCCACCTTTGGAGGAGGGAATACTCTACACCCAAGTTTCTGCAGGAAGTTGTCATTCAGTGCTTCTGCGAAGTGACGGGAGCGCTGTTGCTTGCGGAAACAACTATTTTAGACAATGCGAAATTCCACCATTGGAGGAGCCAATGCGCTACACCCAAATTTCTGCAGGAGGTGCTCATGTAGTGCTTCTGCGAAGTGATGGGAGCGTCGTTGCTTGCGGAGCGAACGATGAGCGACAATGCAGTATTCCCGTGTTTGCCACCGGTAGCTATGTTTCTGACTTTGGTAAAGACTACGCCTTGCAAGCAGACGTTGCCTTGGAAGATGATGGAGCTGTGCTGACATGCTGGGATTTGGCTGGACATGAGGTATTGCGATTGAATGCAAAAGAGTCTGACCTGGCCTGGGATACTTACAAGCGCATTGCACATGATTTGCAGGCTAGCCTTCCAAATCTTCGTTTGGTCTTGCCTGACGGACGGTTGTTGGCCTTGATCTGCGGGGCAAATCCGTTGGCCACCATTGCAGATTTGGGTTGACTCCAGCGGAAGCTCAGTGATCCGAAAAAAAGGTGTCGAGCTGCTTGTGTTGGAGCTGCTTGTTGGAGCTGGGGCACACCAAGATGCAACTCCAAGCCCATTCCAAGGGCAATGACAGAGCCTCCATGCACTCAGTTGACCCCCAAAGACTGCAATGGACCCCTCCGGAACCAAGACGCATGGGGAAACCGAAGGGAACCTGGCAGTGGCTGTGTCTAGGTTTTCACCAGCCAGATCGTACACCAGAATTTGGGCTGGAAATCTGAAGCTTGCCCGATCGTCGTGTGTTCCGTGTACTTGCAGGAGGTGTGCAAGTCAATGGCTCGTCGAAATGCGGCACCAGATCTCTCCTCCCCACGCCAAACACCTTGTTCATCCTGCATGTTTCTGTATTTCTTCCTGCCGCTCAGCGGATCCCCAGATTTGACCACACACGAAGCCTCCGAAGCCTGTGGCCTGGAGCTCACTCCTGAGAGGTGCTATGCCCACGTTGCAGCACGTTGTGGGGAAGCCTGAGCAGCATTTGGGTTCTGCAACGATGTGTTTGTTGCAGCACGACGACACCCTCCTGCCCTCCGGAGTTGTCGATATTTTGTTGAAGTCAATACTGTGAGACGACCATATCATCCATACGTGGGTGCGACACGGATCTGCAAGACGTGGGTGCTTGGGTCGAAGTCTCGTTCTCGTACCAAAGCACGCTGCCAGATCGGTGGGCCATGGACCATGGATAAACATTCACTCTCCCTGCAACTAACATGGAAGTTGACAACCCCCTCTTGGTAGAGGAAGGTAGTCTTCCAAGGGGCAATGACCTCCACTTCCATGTTAGTTCCCTCGATCATTCACCCACAAGGTGGGCGTCACCGCAGGGTGTCCCATAAGGAATCAACTTTGCAAAACACGGGTGAAAGGCCTGGAGGTGTTCAATGCCAGGTACCCATGTAGGAGATGATTTGTGGAGTTAGACATCCTCACGTGTTGGTAGTTTCCTTTTTCCCTATAGATCGACGCCAGAAGACGTGTCCCAGCCCCATCTAAAGATATCCAAAGGCATTGCAAGTGCCCCCCTCGGGTCCTTAGTTCTGACAGGTCCTTCAGTCAGATCCAAAAAGATGATCATAGATTGGACTAATGATGACATGCCCCCCTTCTTTCCGTTGCCTCTCACAAATGGTCGTCTTGAATGTATACTTATGCCGTCGCACAACCTGGATATGTCCTGTCTCGTCCCGCACTCCACAAGACTCAAGCCTATGACTAATGCGGTTTAGGTTGTTCTCCTGTGATCCCAAGCAAATCACCACGCCGCCGCTGGGAGGCCAACTCCTTGAGGTTGGGCAAAGAGACGGTGAAGAGCTGATTCTTTGTTGCGATATAGTAGCGAACATTGCTGCTAGTCCTAGTAGTACGGCCAGGAGCCCCGTTCGTAGCGTCCTTGCTCCTAGTAGCGATGCCAGGAGCCCCTAGTAGCTTCTTGTTCCTAGTAGTAAGGCCAGAAGCCCCCAGTAGCGTCCTTGCTCCTAGTAGCGATGCCCTTTGCTCCTAGTAGCATCCTTGCTCCTATATGGATTGAACATGATTGAACTGGACAACTTGTCTCACATGAAAAGGAGACACATACATATTCAAGACAAAACGCATGGCTTTCACGACCATTTTGGTTTGATTGCTGTACAAGTTGTGTTTGTTCCTTGATCTTGGGGTCGTTTGTCTTGATATACCATGATGTGATTTGAAAGCGTAGGGCTCAGAGGGAGTGATTTCCCCGAGCCAAGGCACCTTGTAACATCGAAACTCAGCGTGGATGGGTCCCAAATCCTGCCAGTAGGTCGTGGCATATGACACAGACTCATCACAATTCGCCCATCATCTCCAGTCTCTTTGGGGATTGGCCAATCAAGAACTGTCCCTTGAGGAGGGGAATGTAATTTATTGAGTTCTCCGATCCAATGGAAAGTATCAAATCGGGTTCTCCTCCCGGTCCAGGCCTGGGCAGCTTCCGGAGAGTGCGGTGGAATTGGTGGGACGCTGAGGGGGTAGCGCAGGCGACATGGTTTGAATCTAGGGTGAACACGCGCCATGCAGGAAACACATACAGGAAAGAGTCATTTTCCCCATATTTAAACACCTGGACCCTCCTCAGTACCGTAGAAAATGGGACACGACCCTATAATCCGAGGTACGAAAGGTCTATTCAAATTACTCTGAAATGATTTTCTGTTAAATTCTGTAGATCTTGGCAGTCGAAAAATCCCTATGGCCGCCCGGAGAGGTCGACATAAAGTCCAAGATGCGGGACATCTAGAAAGTTGACGATAGGTTGGCATGCAACATATTGCAACATCATGACCGTAAAATTCAAAGCGAAACATCATTGAGTGCAAACATCATTGATGTCCCATCCACGTCCGCAGCTGGATGGGCAGTTCTTTATAGTTCTTTTTTTTCAAACGGGTGGAGGGGCGATGATGAAGGTGTTTTGGACTTGGTGGACGATGCCACTTGGTGGACGGGGTTCCGGTTGAGGGTGTTGAGGACTTAAGATGATATGGTAGAGCAGGTTACGGGAAGTGTAGACTGGAGGGTGATTGGTTGGTTGGCCGCAGGCAAACTGGAACGATACACCCGCCCATCAATGTTCATGTTTGAACCTGATAGATGGCTCCTGGATCTTTCGGGGGACCGGCAGCGGGTACGACTGGATGACCACGCAACGACGCACGCACGAAGACCGAGGCCAAGAAGAAGGGCATGTTCTCCTTCAGCGGCTGGGGACCCCGATTCTCGGGGACGCAAACCACCGGAGGAGTGGAGGTCTTTGAAAGGTGGCCCCCTACGGCAAGCCGGTGTGGACTCTTGTTTCATAAAACCCTGTCATTTTGGATTGGCCTCTTCATAAATTGTTCTAGTACTCCTATTTGTTTTTTGATCGAGAGTCTACACAACTGAAGCAAGTCAGACGCAGCAGTCGCCCTTCGTGTTCGAATCGGTTTAATGACGAGGGATGAGATGAAAGCATGCATGATTTCCGGAAGTTCTTCCTGTCAGTGAAGGGCAGTTCTTCCACTTGGGTTATTGCGTGAATCGATGAATCGTGGCATCCTCTCAATTAGTTATATACTTTGAGCGTACTTTCTTTTGGAGATGATGAGAAACTGAAATAGAAAGTACTTGCAGATGTGTTATGCTTAGCGCTCATGATATTTCTTCATGTGTGGAACTATATCGTACAACAATCAAGTCATGGATTCTGGCCTGGAGCGCAAGCTGGGTGTCAGACAGGTCGTCCAGCAAGTCGTCGGGGAAACGTGCTTGCTGGAGCTACACAGTCTAGGAACCCGGGAAACCGTCCATGTCATAGAGGAAGTATTGAGATGGTGATGTTGAGATGCATGTCCAGGCTGTAAGGTCATCCAGTTGATAGAAAATATATGGAGAGAAGGTCCATGCAGATGAGCTCTGATAGAGCGACACTCCCTTTATTTCGTTCTGGACCGCAAGCAGTATCCACTTCAGTGAGTCCCATCTACAGCACCAGATGTAGAATCCTGATTGTGGAGTACAAGATCCATTCGGCGCTCCATCGAAAGCCACATTCTCGTGGACCCTGCAGAGGGGTCAAAGAGGGCGATCCTGAGAGCTGCTCTGTTGGGCTATCGCCTGAAGATGAGATGCTTGGGGATTGACCAACCGTTGGGCCCTTGGACCCAGTGGAGGTAAAGCAATTCTGACTATGAGAGCTTGTGAAACAAGTGGAGAATGCATCGCTGACCAGACTGCTCTCGATGTCTTCCTTTGCATTGCTGTCTCACGATGGGTTCCCGTGCCTTCAAGACCCGGAAATGGGTGGAATGTCTGAGGTAGCGATGACCCGAACATCAATCTGGAGAGCATTCGCGGCATCTCCAACTTGGACGCCAGGAGAGCGTGGTCAGCAGCCGACGATAGCAGAATCCCTGAGTCAACAGGGCAAACATTTGTGTTCTTCGAGGTTGTTTTGCTTTTTTTCTTTAGCAAAGTGGTACATGAATTGAGGCGTCATTCGTGAAACCGAATCCCTGGAGAACTGGGCTTGGTCACACAAAGATCAACATCCTTGTGAATCTCTTGGCGCGATGGTATCTAAAATCTATATAGTGATTCTCTGGGAATGAATGAATGAACCAAGGAGTGATATGGAATGAGAGACTCATTCCAATCCCCTTCCTCCCCACCTTAGATTCCTGAAGACTAATTCTTTCATTCCCTCACTTTGGCAGTCACTTTGGCACCGGTCAGTCTTTGATTCCCTTTTGTGAATCCCTTCATGTCCCCACTCCGAAAAGGAAACATCAAAGACACCGCGTCCGTCGTCCGTACACCCTGACAGGAGGGTCCTGGTAGAATCATATAAGATCATCTAAGTGGAACCCAGCATCCTGTTTCTTCTGCGTGGCACTCGATTAGCCTAGGTTTTTTGGCGGGCGACACGAGATCGCTAAAACATGAGACCCATCGTCGATGTATTTTGGTTGCAAGACTGTCAACATCGGCCGCTTCCTCACCACCCACGCGCCAGGAGTATCTTGGAGCGTCCAGGCTTGCCTGTGGTGCCTCCGCCCTCGAGCCGCGGCCGCAACACGAGTACAGCAGGCCGGAGTGAGTCCAGCGATGTGGGGTCATCCTGCAGCGATGGTTCGATGGATTCCTGCGCTCTTTTCGGGAATAGTTGGAACAAGTTGGAGAAATTGCCAAAAGAATGCAGGAGAGCACTGGGAAAAACATGGAACATCCTAGGGATGTGAATTAAACACTACCAGAAACGGCCCATAATTTTCCTAATATTGTCCATAATTGATCGTGTTCACATTGTGTTCACCATATCATGTCCCACGGATGAAAGATTAGATTTAAAAAGACCCAAGCGAGTCTGAAGGAACATCCCATGACACCAGTTCGACTGCTTGCCTTTCGGAACATCGCATATAAGCTTTTTCAAGAGAGAACTTGATAAATCCATTCTGATCCAATCTACAGTAGAACTCAGCTTCACTTCACACTCGAAAATCTGTAAAAAAAAACAAAAAAACTTCCAACATCGTATCATCCCAGCTGGCGTATTGCCCAAACACTCAAGTTCCATCCTCCCCGAGCTTCCACACTCCATCCGCTCAGAACCGGTCTCGCGTCCTCCGCCCCAGGTGGGTCTCGCACCGGTGATTCCAAGCGTTCGGAGTCGAACTCCCCAAGCCGCAGCCGGAGCCGGAGCAAGGTCGGGCGCAGGGAATTGGCCAAGTGTTGGAAGCGGGTTGAGAGACTTGGGAAGACTTGGAGGGAAGCTGAAGCGGCAAGGCTGGAGCCGCTACCTGCTATTGCAAACCCGATGCCGCGTTGACCTTCATGTTCTTTCATCTCACCAACAAACAGGCAAAGAACACGAGAATCGTAGAACAAGCTGCGGGGTCAACAGGGTCCGCTGGCACTTTTGGAGCATCCAGGGTCCGTTCATTCACCGCCTTCGGTCGCCGCCATGCCCAGAATCCGATGCTGTGAAAGAGCGAGTCTCGTGCAAGGCTGCCACTGCGAGGGCTGAGTAGAAGCTGAGAATTGTAAGAAGAGGTCAAAGGCCCAGGTCTGGCGCAGTAGGGATTTGCCTGTAGAGCATTGCAGAGCTGCCGAAGGGGCACGGTATTTGGGTGTCCACATTGTCACAGGCTTTGGTGTGAAGATAGCAGCGCACACCCTGTGAGAAGCCACCATGTTTGGGTTGCGACAACCTTCACCCACTAGCAGAATTGTAAGGTGGTGTGTAATTAAGCCTAGTCTTTCACGGCCTAAACCAATGCAATACCTGACCTTTCAACCTCGAAGAAGCTGAATTCATTCAGCAGTCGGTCGGGCGCGACATCCGGGAGGTGCCCGGCCTAGCGCGCAAGCTGTTCCGGTGGTCTAAGATAGGTTCTGATTGTCCAAAGGTCAAACAATCCCTATTGCAATTTGTTATCTTCAAATCAAAGAGGCCGCTGAAGGCGGTTCTCGACCAAATCTGAAATCAGATTTAATATTCCTATCAAACAAACAATGTGTAAAACAAAATTACAATAGAAATTATATGGAATTATATCTAAATAACATTAAACAACAATATCAAACAATTGTCTATATAAATTTACAAAAACAATATGGGTATCTATCTATATATATACTAAATATTAAATATATTATATATACATAATAAAGATTTATAGGATCGGGAATCGTATATGGTTTTATATTGATAATTAAATTATGAAAAATATTAAAATAGATATATAATAATATTAAATGAAATTATATGTTTTATTTATTTATTTGTTGTTTTTAATTTGATTTAATCATATATATATTATATATTTTTTTAATATTTATATTGTTTTAAATTAATTATGTTTTAAAAAAATAATGTATTTTTGGAGATTTAAACAAAAATGGAGATATTAATTAATTATATAATTGGATTTTATAATTTGGATTTATATATTTTTGAAAAAAATAATATAAAAGGAATTAATATATATTTATTTTATATGAAAGAATATATATATTAATTAATATTTAGATGTATTAATTAAATATATTTATATATAATTTATGATTATTATATGGATTTTGATTTTGAAATTTAAATTGAATAAAATATATTTTATTTATATTTATTGTTTCTTAAAATTCGAAATTGATCCCATTATAAATGAAGAAATTAACAAATCGGATATTTTTTTTTTCTTGGTCGTTAATAAGGAATATGGATTTGATTTCTATTTATCGTATTAATGAATTTCATTTAACAACAGAATAAATTCTCTGTGACTGGCTACGACAGTAGCCGCCCGATTTTATTGTAGATTTCATCGATTATTTTCTGCAATTTCTTTGTTACCTGCAGCAATTTTTTGTGGCGGATGGCGAATAGGACACAGGTTAGAATCATAGATCGCAGAGTGTTGCGCTAAAATTACCAGACCATACGGACAGCCACCCACTGCAATTGATCGTTTAGATTGATTAATGGATACACGTCCGAGTGATTGTCGCCTGCCGGACTGTTACTTTAGGAATTGCAATCGAATTGTTGCGTGACATTCACGTTTCAACCAAGTTGTCGCTTCCTGAGAGCTGAGCGATGGAGTCAAAGGATCCGGATTAATCGGAATCTGAGCAATGTAAAAATGGGAGCCAAAGGCTCTGAAATTCTGTAAATTATATTTAATATATTCAATGAGTTGGAATGATATTGATATATTATTTATATCGATTTAATATGTTGGAATATATATATATATATCTACGAATTACTTATATTTATTTGTAATGCATAAATTTACATGAAAATTCCAAAATTGAATCTCCATTAAATAGCAAGCCTTCGTCTCAGCAGAGGACTTCTTCTGATCCCCAAATAGATCCGGTGTGAGTTGGCGACCCACCCGCTTGCCCGGTGCCTATGGCAGAACCAATATCAAAATCGCAAATTATTTCAATATTTAATCAATGGGTATCTATTCTATTTTATTCCAAGCCTAAATAAGCAACTCGAAACCTTATGAAATGTAGTGAAATTTCATCGCAGCATAGGACTTCGTTTGAGTCCGAGACAAGTCTAGTATCAGTTGGCGACCCGCTAAGTTGCCTGCAGCCAGCCAAGGGCAAGTATGGCAACAGGGATAACAAGACATCCAGACATCATTCCAAACCAACACAAATCCATTCAGAATCCAATCCAAATCCATTTAGAATTACGCTAAACTCGGTCCCTTGTTCGAGAAATCTAAGGCATTATTCCGAAATCATATTCCTGAATATAATGTATAAATATATCATATAGATTATTACATTTTAGCATATATTTGAAAGCTATTGGATCGTATGTTTCCAGCTAGACCCTCCTGCGAAGGCAACGTAACAATCTTCCTAGGCTTTAGCTTCGCCTTCCAGGGTGGCCGCAAAACTCGTGGACAAATCCACGGCAAAAATCACGAAGGCAAACAACAAACAATGCAAACGATCGGTAGAAACAACTCCGATATTCCACACCATAAGAACCGAAAATATTTGCATTACTTTGGGAATTTTAGAAAACAAAATTGATATCGCGAATATATACCGTGCCTAGCATTATTTCGGCTATGTATAATTTCAAGATTGTGACCCCCGGAAGCAGTTACACCTCTGCTAGGCCACACATAAGTGGCAAAATGCAAAATGGCTATAATAGCAGGACTGCTTGGTAAAGAATTAAATATCGAGCTAATTAGGACACCATCAATTTTGAGAAAATTCAATTCGTGCTTTCAAAGAATTTTCTTTCTTTTCATAATGCTTCTATGCAAGAAGCTGTCTCCAATTTGCCCACAATATTATGCGATGTCCATGATGCTTGCAAAAAGTATCGTGTATAGTCTATTAATATTAGTTTGCACGAAGTTGTTTCGAAATTGCCAATAATGCCAAGGCCTTTTTTTTGAAGCTACAAAAAGCAACTCGAGCAGAAGGCCATCATTGTCAAAGATAAATTAAATTCATAAATTAGGCCTAACTTAAAGACTCGATGGCGTCTAACAAGAAAGAGATCCTTAAAATATAGGATTTCCTATAAATTTATCATTTTAATCCACAATTTAATATAAAAATATACAACCAATAACTTTTAATTTGCTTTGCTTCCAAAAAAATCTTAAAGAAATCTCCCTATTTTTATTTATACCTAATCAAAATTCAATTTAAACCTATTTTCCACGGTGAAATCGGTTTCCACCATCTCTCTAGAAATTGGAAAAATTATCGGATAATATGAAATATAAAAAAAACGAAACATCACGAAAACAACACCCATTTTATATGTCGGTCGGCAGACATAAAATATAAATATAAAATATCTTCGATAAATCGGTTGCAAAAAAGGCCTTTTCGTAAACCTCATCGCGGATCTTTCACGGATGGTTTAGACATCATCTAAAGCGGCATTTTGTATAATTTGAACCCCTTACACGGACCTTTAGATATTTATTTTTATTTATCTATAATTTGGATTTGTTTTGCTTACAGCAGAATTTGTATTCTTGACAAAGTCATACAGCCCCCAGACAATGATTCCATCTCGTTGAGCTTTTCCTTTTGCCATATGTGACATCATTGATTCAGGATCTCACATAAAATCATTTATACCATTTATATAGAGGTTGACATGCCAAGTAACCTGACACCATCAAAGACTCAGAGTCCATTGGAGCGATCTCTCTGTTCTCCTGTATCCCTTTACGGTGGCCTGAGTATCCTGCGCTGAATCAGATCTCTGGTGGCTTCAGAATTGCGAAGCGACGTAGAAGGACCATCGGTGTGATTTTCACCGTTCCTTCCAACGTTGATGGACCATCCATGACCGTCCATGACCGTCCGCAGCACCGGTGTGCAACGCAAGAAAAAAAAAACCGTGACGCCGTGTCTGGAGCAATGTCTATGGCATGTGCCCGGTGCTGCAGGAGGTCTCCTGCACGATAGTGACGCCATCAGGGGCCATCAAGGACCGAGATTGGCATGTTCCGCCCGCCGCGGACTGACTGTGGATGCAAGGTGTCACACATCTGGCAAAAACACAAACAGGTTTGAATGGATAAAGTTTGGATGTACAAGGAGTCCTTGTTGATGTACGTAAAAATATCATAGAATGTCCGCGCACTGCGGTGTCATTTTCTGTGTCTGTGGCGAGATTGTCAAAAGACATCTGGAATCTTCCGAACACACACCGAGCATCTACATGTTGATACTCACATGTTGACGTTCACCTGGAATCATAACTACATGATGCTATATAATCATACGGTAATTACAGTTTTTTTTGCCACCAAAATCAGAGGATAATGACGCTAATTACAGTCTACCAAGGATATCACTTGGGCAACAGTGGATGACTATTTTTAGTAAAGGACTTTATCTAATTAAAGTAGTGATAGTTGTTTACTGATGGTTCCCAATGGTTACAGGTAATGGGACAAACCCAAGTTGTTGTAGCGGGTTGAGCACGCGAGCACCCCTGGTTGTCGTCAATTCGACGTTGTTTGAAGCGGTTGGCTCAAACACCATCTGCAGCTGGTTGGCTGATCTCAATGATCTACACCACACGTTCAATCAATCATGATCCAATCCTGAGCCATATCTTCCTTACTTCTTCTACAGTTCTACAGGCTTAATCCCAAATAAAATCAAATCACACTTCCTTTTAAGTTGCCCTGTCAGCCCACGGATACAGGCGCGCACGCAGTTCTCACTCAGCGGGTAAACGTCTACGTCTACGTCTGCGCTGAGCAAGTTCAGGATTCACTCCCCTCATTTCAGCTGCTTCCGCTCAAGGGTCTTTCCCTTCCAACCCTCCAGCATTGCCTCCACCTCAGCTGGGCTAAGCTGCTGTGGCGTAGCCGGCCAGGTATCCACATAGTGGTGATGTGAGAGGGCTAAGCACAGGACTGGGGCACAGGACGCAAGCTTGATTTTTTTGAATCAGATGTACCGGTACCAAGCTTTAAGTTATCATAACATATTATATTATGACAACAATATCATAATTAGTCTTCCGAAAGTGATGCAAGACTCTTCCTCATTACCAGGCAAATGGGCATCCCATGCATGGATGAAACAAGATAAGAAGTGTCCCCTCCGACCCCATGCACATACACCCTTCCAAGTAACAACACGAACCTGTGAGGTATCAGGAAAAACAACCGGTCCAAGGTGCACGAAAGGCGTTTCGAGTCGATTGCAAACAACTGCAAAGAACGATCCTCTACCTGCTTTGGACGGAGGAGCTAACTTCCTGATCGAGATCGTTTTCTTCTTTAATTAATCATCATTCAAACCAAACTGCACACTTGGCCATGTTTCGCCACGCCCTGCCCCCCTCCCCCCCCCCCAAAAAAGAAAAAATCATACGGCAAGCCGCATACGGGTTCCGATCCGAATGCTGTTCCTCAACCGTCCAACCCTCCAACCTTCCAGGTCCATGGTCTTCTCTTCACCTCTCTTCCTTTCACCCCGCCAAAAACGGTCCCAAAAGCCACCACCGTAGATCACGGTTCTCGTGGTGATCGCCACAGCCTCCCCCCTACGGAGACATACTGAGCCGACCCAACGCCACTTCCGTCCATCTCCTTGGCCATCTTGCCGGTGTAATATCCGCCTGGGCCAGGCCACGGGTGAGCCACCTATGCCAGATGGGAAGAAGCCAATGAAGTGAGTAATGAAGGCATTTCGTTTGGTGAGTTGGATGGCAGCGATGCCTTCACCAAGTTTTGTCATCGCCAGTAAGTGTCACCTCTTTAGGCGTTCAAAGGTACTAAGTGTCATAATCCGTGCGGTGATCAACGTGCCTCCAAGAGCTTATAGATTCGCTGGGCAAACCCTTGTGGGATTGATTGCCTAAACATGTGCAGGTGACTTTCAAGATCTTTCAAGTATCAAGCATTACACCGATTGCAACAACGCTGCCGCTAAGCACGACGACGGATCTGACGGTTCAACACATCAGAACTATCCGATCCTGTTGTAACACGCTGATGGCAAACCACTGCAGTGTAAAGCCCAAAACGCCCTGACACATGCACCTTCGCCCTTGCCTGCCCGTACCACCACTTTCGCCGACCCTGTTGGAACCGCTGCGCGTGGGTGTTTGACAGTCTGACAGTGGCCTCCATCAGGGCAGTCCAGCAAAATGATCCAGGGCGTGTCCACAGACAAGGTTCGAACCGCCTTTGGTGCTCCTGATCGCGCTGCAGGGCCCCCCGACATGAGTGTCATAAGTGTCATGCCCCTTTTTTGCCGACATGCTAAGGCAAGGCACTAAGAGTTCAGGGTGTCAACAAAGCGAGATCGCTGTTTGTACCAGGATCGGTCACAAGTCAGATCTCTCAGGGAGAAGACTTCAAACTGGATAGCGTCAGTCATGAGTGCCACAGGCCCCGACTATGATGCCGCCCTGTGGGAATCCAACGCATGCTCATTGATTGAGCACAGGACGGTAAGCCATACCCCAAGTGGCACGTATTTGTCTGGAATCTACATCCGGTATAGGGGTATCGGTATTGATGTAGCAAACCTGTATGAGGTAGCACACCAAAGCAGTCTTCATTTCTCCAATGAGAACCTCAATGCGATGCAGCGAGCTCGTGTGATGCAGTCTGAAAAGAACTATGTGTGAATACGTATGCATACTTTTACTTGAGTCAAAGTTCCACTCATCATCTCTACACCTTACTCACCCCCGAAACAAAACACTGACCCCACCAACAAACCTTTCAGCCTCTGCCACCCTGCTCAATGACTATCCAATACTATCCAACACGACTCTTCTCTGTCACTTTCTTTCACAAACACCTCCCACAATCTCCTCAATGTCAAGCTTTTCTCCCACACGAACCCATCCGGACGCAATGCGCCTATTCCGAACACCATTGGCATCTGAATCTCAACCCCCCACCTCCAAACCAACCCAAAACCAGCCCTCCCTTCCACCGAACCCCTCCAGAAGGGATGCCTCTTTACGGCCGGCCAGTCTACTTCACCGACCGCCCACACTCCACCCTCCCCACCGCCCTCCACCCACCTCCGCTCCAAACCGAGCCCGGAGACTCCCGCCTCGAGCGCTGGAGACTTCGCTCCGGTCGGTCTTGGACACTGTCTCGACGGACTCCAAGCCGCACACCGCCCGGATCGTGGCCGAGGCCTCGCGCAGATGGGCGCGTGCGGAGCTGGACACAGAAACGGGTGCGGAGCGGCGAGGTGGGTGCAGTCTGGGTCCGGAGGTGGAGACCCCTGTTCGAGATTCAGGGCGCGGCCAATCTTTGATCTCATGCATAAAGTCTTCCAAGCACAGGCCTGTTGCCCATCACCACTAGCACTTTTGTAGCCGCTTCAGGGTCGAAACCGGGCAGCTGTGGGTTCCACAGCTCCGCTCGCCTTTCTCGTTGGAACCTTCACCTCAATGCAACCTCATGGTCTTCATATGTTGTCTTCCTCTTTGGACGTATCGTGCGTCTGAGAAGTCTAGAAGTCCTGGCCTGATCCGTGTTGGCCAACGTTCGATTCGTTCGATTTGTTTGTCCGGCATTTTTTTGTGCAGGAGTGAAGTGCTTGTTCACGGGATGAGATGCGAACATCTAAAACAGATTGAAAATGATTTGAAAATGGAAACATAATGAAACATATATATGATCTGCTCATCTCATATCTGCTCACTCAGACTCAACACATATTATGCACACCCAAACGAAACGCATACGAAACGCACACCCAAACCCAAACCGCGCTCTCACGAAGCGCGGTTTGAACGGGTGGACACCAGTCACCGATCGCCGGGTCACCGAAGAGGGCTGTCTGGCCACCAGGAACTGGATGGCCTTGGGGTGTGGAGCGCTTCGCAGACTGGCTGACTGTCCCCACCGACCACTGGAGCGAAGCTGCGTCACTCCAGTTCCGGAAGAAAAGAAAGACACATGCATTGAATGATACACATTGGATACTGTACGCATTTAGGATCCAATGACCACTGGTGACGAGCCATAGAATTTCTGGAAGTGGTTCAAAAAGGATATGGTTATCAGAAGGTGCTCGAGGCTTTTGGTTTGCGAACCCAAGATTTGGATAATTTTGGTACTAATTGACTGGGTTCTTTGGGTCAGGCATCCCAAAACGGCGACAGGATCGCGACATGGGTAACATGGGTATGAACTGCTTATAGGTTGGAAACTGGAGCCGCCAAACAAAGACAAGCTGACAAGCTTATATATTTATCTCTTATTCTGCTGCACACCTTGTTTTGAAGGGCCACTCTCCAACGCCAAAACGAAGCCCCGAAGCCACACTCCGTGTAGCTCTCTGCAGCGAAACCGTCTCCACCCAGCCGCTCCGATGTCCGTCGACGCGAAGACTCGGTCGAGACCGAGAGGCCCCGGTCTTCGCCCACTTCTCTGCGATGGGGGTGACCTTGGCAAGGATGTCGGACTGATTGGCAATGGGAACACCTGGGCGCACGGGCGGGGTTTGGGCCGTGGGGGCCCCAGCTGCCACTGCGGTGGAGTCCTCTCTCTTTGGTTGCAAAAAGAGGGGACTAGGTGCTGCTCTGACAGGTTTTTGGGTGAATCGTTGAATTTAGAGAATGAAGGAGTCTGGGTTTCTAGCTCTAGGACCTTAGTCCTCAAAAACGCAGCTTCCGGCCGGTTGCCTAATACGTAGAGTAGGTATAGCATGGTATAGCATGTCTGTGATTTTGAGGTGCAACTTTGGACTGAAAGCAATGGCAGCCATCCAATGATAAGCGGATTCTCCGCCCCTTGCCGCACTCTTGGATCTTGTCATGTCGATGTTTCCATGATGTCCATAGTCCATAAGTATTGCGGATAATTGATGAACTATTATTATAGTACATTTAATTAGGGTTTACCGATTTGTCCATCACTTTCTAACATCAGACTGCCACATGCTTGCGCTTCGTACCTCTGTTGGGCTGTGGCTGGGGCACCCCAGGCATGATTGAAATCCCGAAAGGCGAGCATGCCAGATTTGAGCATTCTGTTCATGGTTGGCTGTACAAGGTGTGGGGAGGTTGGGGGGTTCGACTCCACAGCCTTATCAAAGGGGTAGTAAGAACAGTCTGAGAGTCTGGGATTTGGCTCAGAAAGTGTTCGTATGCCACGAATGTAGGGCCTGCAACGAGATGGTATCCAAATTAAACACATATAACTACATCCTTCAAGACTTGGTATTGGGATGTATCTGCATGTCATCTTTAAAGACCAACATAGATGTGATCAACAATCGGATCAGCCGCCGCTTTAGCACGTTCAACCAACATCGAAACAGCTACGTCATATATGCCTATCCCTCTTGATGTGGGTGCCTATCACGTGTGACCATGGTGACTCAGGTCCACTGCAATCCAAGGAACTCTCGAGCATGAGGCAAAGAGTGGGCTTATCATTGATGCCCTGCACACGATGTGGCCACTCCAAACACGGTGACACTCGGTGTGGCCAATCACGCAATGACACCTTAACCAAACTGTGGCCTTTCTTTGCCTTGGAAGAAGACAGATCTGGCTCATGTGAAGCCTCAGCCAACATATCAAATGAATAGAATTCTCATAAGTTCTCCGCTATTCCATCTACACACGAACATTCACTGAACCTCACACCCATTGTGACCACAGAACGATACGGAATCCTTCAACGGTCCGATGTCCTTCCACTCCAGACCTTGGAGCGAGCCATGGTGGACTTCCTGAGTCTTCAACCAGCCACTGAACCCGCCAGACCGGGGCCAAACCTGGCTCCTCGCCCCAAAAAGATGTTGCACCTCCTCGATCCAGCAACCGCCATCGGGTGCCAGCGCGACATGGGTTGTGCTTCCTCCGCGCCAACCCCCCCTGCCCCGCTGCCAGGAGCGAGCACGAGCGCGAGCGCCTGCTCATCAGGATTGTCCAACTCTTGGATGACTGGTGGCGCCCAAGGGAACTCGCCTCAGCTCGTTGAGCCGGAAAGCGACGCTGAAAAAGCGACGCGTCGTGAAGTGTGTGGGCCTTTTTAAGGCGCTGCTCTGCTGCTCCCAATGGTATGGAAGGAAAGGGAGATGCGCAGCTGCAGTAGCTCTTGCAATCTCTTGCACCCATGCAGAGGTCTGTATGCCTACAATCTTGAAGGGACTGCCATGAGTTGTCATGCCTTTAGAAGAGCCAAAAGTTCGGCAACCCTCTTTGGAAGGTCCTGGGATAGAGTTCCATAGACTCGACTTTCAATGCCCATCAATGTTGGGTTTCAATTGCTTGATTGAAGACGACTGTCAATTGGTCTTCACTGGAGTCTAGAAAATACGTCAAGGCACTCTAGACTCTAGGCATCTGCCAAACGGAGTAGTTTGCGCAATGACCAAGCAAGGCCATTTGTTGTCATTTTAGGGGTTGCTTGCTCGTAAGATTGCATGCTGCATGACTACAATAAATGATTTCAGATGAAGAACGGTCCATGTAGATCACGGGATGATATATTATGTGAAGGTTTGATTGCCAAACAAGTAGGAAGCGTAGGCTGGGGATTGAA
This sequence comes from Durusdinium trenchii, assembly GCA_963970005.1. Classification (NCBI taxonomy): domain Eukaryota; class Dinophyceae; order Suessiales; family Symbiodiniaceae; genus Durusdinium; species Durusdinium trenchii. The sequence goes on from CAXAMN010023662.1 coordinate 525,572, forward strand.
ATACTCTTTAAGGGCGGCCAAGCCAAGCACATGAACCAACTATGTATAACTTAGCAGTACTCTTAGCAGTTATATCACTTATGAGAGCCCTAAACGAACTCACGAGCTCATCGACAAATAGAAATACAAGCCAACTGCCAGATTCCATTCTAGGGGTTGCCAAAGTTCCCCTCTTACACATGGTGGTCTTGCTCAACTGTGGCGAACTACATCGGACGCAGATATTCATCATGAAATCTGAACCAACGGTCACGAACCGTTCGCTTTTTTCAACACCACCAAAACCACCACCACCCTCGAAAAAAGTAGGAAGCTCCAGTCCCCCCAACACATCCCTCAACCAAACTCTTAAAGAACGTGAACCCTTCGCTCTACGCAGGCCCTTATATAACACGGAAAACCAGGTTAGTATCGGCAGTCTCCCAGGTCACGAGCTGGGTGAGCTGCTGCCCAGGTCACTGGCCGGCGCATTTCGGCCCACCAGGGACCTCCCCGCTTTCGTCACGATGTTGCCTTCCTGATCCACAATCCTCGACAGAATCGCCCCGCCCGCCCGTGGATAGACCGGAGACGGCCGGATAGACAGCACCGGAGCAGCGGAGACGGTCTCTCGTACCGGTCGAGGTCTCCAAGCATTCTCAGGTCTCAACGAAAGACTGAGGTTTTGGGGTCAGAGATCGAAAAGCGATGCTCGCCCCCCCGAAAGAAAGGACCACACAGGATCCTGAACATGATGAGACAAAGAGATAAGAGTTTCGGTCGGTGAATTCATTTGTGACGTCGGTCAGTCCAGAGTGGTGAGGGTGCAGCTTGGAAGCAAGGTTTTCAGGGCTGAAAACGGTTGAGACGGGTCAAATACTTTCAATATGTAAAATCTATCCAATGAAATGCCTATTATTACGCCATGCTACGATGTTACAAATATTTATATACAGTATATGTAACTATTTATGATGTTTTGAAGATTGCTTTCATCCTCATGCAGCAGATTGCCGCCAGCGATGGCAAGTTGACTAGATCGTTCGTTCTTCACCTCCAAAACAAATGGGATGTGTTCGATGGTTGCACCATCTATTTTGACCACCTCCCAGCTGGCTTGATGATGATGCTGTGTGCTGCATGCCTGTGGTTTACTCCCAGGAGACCTTGCTTTACCTACCATCAGTAGACAGTTCAACTCCCATGGGTCGACTCTACGGGTCTTATGTCTTCTGAATTAGAGCCATGTCACAACTCCAAATACGGCAAGGAAGAAACACACATCCCGTTGAAAGCATGCGCAAGTTGGAAGTTCCACAACTCTTGTGAAACATGGCCCGGCATATGTAAACACCACTATGCGATCTGCGACTCTGAACAAAGGTCACATGAATCATGAAAGGTCACATGAGTCATGAGGCTCCAGCATCTAAGTTCCAAAGTTCAAGATCTCCAGGTCTTTAGCAGGATGTATGTGTGTATGTGCACGCCTCAAAATGGGGAGACAATGGGAGACACATCAGACCATACTCGTAGAGAACGTAGGTGACATTCCGATCGTTGGAGATACCGAAAACCTGTATCATCATACAGTGAACGACTTGTGATGCACTGATTGAAGCAGCTGGCGGAACCAATTACTGCCAGCTGCTTAACGCTCTCCCTACGCCCTAGTCCACGCTCTTTGTGTCGAAACTTGCATGAAACGAACACTTATACCCTGGTATTTCTAGGCCATAACATATACCATAACTCTCACCCTGTTTCCAGATCCTGCGCTTAGGAGTCTGCTTTCCACTGGTCCTCTGCCCTGCCGGGAGGCAGGAAGGTTGGGATGCCTTCGATCTTGTAGATCCCGTCGAGATCATCTTTTCGATCGAAGGGGAGTGCACACCAGTCTCCTGATCAAACAGGGACACCCCGGTGACACCCCCAACCCAACCACGGTATATCTGATATTAAACTAGGTTCAAGAACTCTTTGGAGAAAAAGTACCGCGGAACCCGCATTCTTATCTGTCTTTTGTAGCCTCTTCTGATCCAACACGAAGGGGCTTTTGATGCGTATTATCCTTCACCAGTCTCCTTGCAAAAGGATGCAAAAGGGGGAGCCCACTCCAAATGAGCCCACCCAACGGGTTGGGACATCATGGGATATCTGCTAGGGGTCAAAGGGCTGTCGAGGTAAAAAAAGAACCTTGTTATATGCATCCCTCTAGATCCCTGTATGCAGACATGAAGTCATCCATCCCCCTTTTCACAAGTATGATGCTGAAGCTGCTTGTCTCAGCCAAACAGGAAAGGTCCCAAAAATCCTTGCAAACAAACAGACAGTGCGTGACTCTCTTTGGCGCGGCGAACTTCCGCGTCGGACGGTCTCATCAAGGTTGATAGCTACATGTCTTGGCTGCACTTCTTGACATTGCAAGCTTCTGGAGAAAGGTTCTGCCACAGCATCCATGAAATTTTTCTCGTTGTTCAGTGACAAGAACACGCAAGAACGGCGCTCGGCACTGGGCAAAAACATATTCACTCTAATAGCAAAGTTAGCTATGGTTGGCAAGGCCTAAGCAAAAGGAATCAAGAAGAGACTGAAAGTACCTTCTGATTGGAATGATACATGTACAAAGAATCGTTCTGTCCCAGCCAACCAATTGTTCTGTACCAACATGGACCTCTTCGTATTCGTTCCCATAGATCCGCCCTTTCGGTGATGCGATCGATCGGCGCGACTCGTCACACATCAACGCTGAAAACCACGTCTGGGACGTATGGTCGTTTCATGGGTCACGTCCCAGAACGTCCCTCGTTTGTTCCATCCCCAAATCCGGACCAGGCGCAGGGTCCTCCCACTCAGTTCTTCCGTCTTCGATCACGGATGAAGGCGTGGAACCGAGGTGTCCGCCCAATTCGCCCAATTTTCTCCCATGCCACCAAAGGTCCGCCCTCGTCTTTCATGTGCTTGTAATACTCCTTGAGACTTTCATCATCACGATCTCCACTGCAGAAGACGATCTCAAACTTGTCTCCCAGCTCTTTCCTGATGAAACACAAAGGGTTGAGATGATGCTCTCCAACTGCATGCGACAGGACTATGGATGCTTTTAACCCGCATTTTAAGCGGGATTGTAGGAGATAATGTTTCTTGTATGCAATCCTGAATTTAACAACATCACCCCACAAGTCAGAGCTCTATTGTCGCATCCCCTCAATATGGGTTTGAATGGGTGTTTGCATGTGTCACCGCGTGTTTATAACATTTGAGAGCGGCTCTCTTCGACTCTAGTTCGTGAGGTCAAGCGCTTCAAAGAGAGTATATATATATATATCATTACAAGGCATCCTTTGCCCAGAAAAAAATATCCTATCAGTTTGGGGTCCATACGATTGAACATCCAGTCAAATAGTTATCCACTCCAGTTTGGAGCAAAACTCACCCCCACCAAAAAAAAGAACCTTCCACACTCTGTCGGGCGCTAGACCCAGTCTGGACCGAGTCAGGACCCCTTGCTCCGTTCGTAGCGATGCCCTTGTTACTAGCAGCTTCTTGTTACGTTCGTAGTAAGGCCATCAGTGCCCCCAACGGTTCGCGTCCTTTCTCGCTCGCTCCGTTCTTCGTTCGTCGCCTTGCCACCTGCGAACTGCGACCTGCGATCCGAACTCGGCTCAATTGCACTTCACTTCATCTCTCGCTCGCTTCCGAGACCTCGGAGATCTCCGCGGAACACGCCGTGGAACACCCCGTGACTCCGGGGCCAAGGCACTTGACTCCGGCATACCACTTGGCCAGCTGAGGCGTAAAGGCCCGGCAGGGGGGGGCACCAATGAGCCGAGAAGTAAAGGCCCAAATGCTTCCCTGCCTCGGTGCGAAGACACCGGACGGAGTTGGGAACAAGTGAAGAGACCAGACAGGGTGCCGAACAGGTCAGACCCTCCAGGTGGATAGAGGTGAATCCGAACATGGAAGCGACGACATCGAAGCGTTTCTGAGGCTTGTGAAAGCAGGTCAAGGAGTGGTTGAGGGGTGGTGTCAACCCACATGAAAAAACATAGAACAACTGCATTGAACGTGAGCCGTTGTCATTAATCATACCAGGGAAGGTTGTATTGAAGTGCCATCCAAAGAATCCAGGGAAAAGGACATGTGCTGCTAGCACACACCCCTATCTGAAACCACCAGTGTTTTCCAGAGAGGTCACATTCCTGAAAAACAAGGGAACTGATGGGACATTGATGGTGAATGGTGCAGTCAGGGTTTCCCTAGCCAGCTGGGACCATGTGTTGGGATGCTTGGTAGATGGGTGGCTCCAGATGTTCCATTTGTCAAAACAACACCTGTTGCTTCCTTGCAATCCTCCCATGGTCGACCGCAGCCTCAACAATACTTTTGCAAATGTGCAGGACACTCCATATTACATCCATACAAACATAACAAACCCAGCAAATCTAAAAGGGGCACAACCACCAGCCAGAATCTTCCAGACTTAGGTCTTGGGAGCTGTATGCAAACTGCTGTTGCCTCCATGTTCCATCTACCTCTTCGTGCGCAATCGCCGCCTCAAAAACACTTCAGTGCTTCCAGCAGAAGCTTCTGCCACCCGAAGCCAAACGCCCAGTCCAGTCTTTTCGAACCGGACCCCCAAACCCTTGGGCCCCTTGGACTCCATCCCTGGGACGGACTAGCCCAACATACCCCAACACACTCCGAGTCGCAATGGCTTCCGGACCTACGGTTCCTTCGCCCTTCAAGAACTCGCCTTTGCCCATCACTTCCTGCGGACGCACCGTTCAGAGCAGCCGGCGGTGCGATGGAGGCGCGAACGCACGAACGTGATGGAGGCACCGATGGAGGCACCGACTTCTCCGGAAGGGATGGGCAGGGATCGGGGGACACAAGTGAAGTTGCATTGGTGAAATATGGTGACATTACTGGTGACATGTGATTCTTTTTAAACTCATCTTGAGAGAACGTGCATGCATGATGTTGAATTTGATACAAGCGAGACGAAAGGACACTGCTCCATGATGGGTCTATACTGGTCCATGTTCATGTGCCCAGGCAATCACAGTGACAAGGGCCCCTGGAGGATCCTTTTCTCAACATCAACGACTAAACCGCACACATGTTGATGCTAAACATGCCGACACCCAAGCGCTTGACTGGTCACCTCACCAATCTCTCAAACCCAGTGGCAGCAAAACAAAAGCGTGCCCACAACCAAAAGAAGACACATGTGATGTGGTGCGACTTTTTTCATGCCTTACACAATCCCCAGCCTTCAGCCGTGTCCAGTCTTCGATCAACACACGGAACACCGGCGGTTTGCATTCTACGGATTGTGCCACCTGGGAACCTGCCAATGAAGAAGCCTGATGAAGAAGTAGCCCAGCTCTCCCAGCAAATTGTTGAAGCCTTTTCGCGGCCCCCCAGCGCCCACTGTGGAAATCGACCTAATAAGAAACACATTAGACAATTGTTTTTTGACATTTTTTGACTCTTCACATCTTCAATCCCTATCCACACCCTACAACCAGTCCAAGTATCGGAACCCAAACACGCCAAACATCAAACAAAAAAACACCTCAAACCGGCCAGCCTCATCCGGTTTCCTCATCCCCAGCTCTCCCCAGCTCAGCCCAGCTCCTTGAAGGTGGGTGGCTTCCATGGAAACTTCTCGCCTGGCAGACGCGGCGACCCAAACACCCGGCAAACGCGAAGAAGTTCCGGTGTTTCGGCTGAACACCCCGAAACGATGCTCGGTTACGATCCGGCTCGCATCGCGTGTGGAACAGCGGCTGGTCGTGAAAGAGCCGGCATGTCGCCGAGGGTTCACAAAGGATCAATTCGAGACACTGAATGGAGCTGCAATATTACACTGGAATTGGATGGAATTTGTACACCCCCATATTCAGCAATTTGAGCTCCTCGACAATTCCTCTGAGTCGCCTTGTTTTGTAGCGCATGCCACATCATGCCAAAAGACTCCAACGATTCGCCCCAAAAGCAAAGCCCGAAACAATGCATCAAGTTTGGAGATGCGTCCACACCCGATCCACCTGGACTGGTCCCATCTCTGTCGGACTGGTCCCATCCGGACGACCGACCGCAAGGTAGGTCCGGTCCGACCGCTTCAAGCGGTGCGACCGTCGACAGCTTCGGAGATACACCACCGACCGCTCCAGTGACCCAAAGAAAGGGAGACAGCCCTATAGGGCTCCAACTACCTTCTGAGAAGGTGTTGGGGTGGGTTTGGAGGGTCCAAATACCTTCTGAGGAGGTACTTGGAGCCCTAGGGCAGGACAAGCAAAATTCCAATCCCTGGGGCTCACTGGGAGTAACATCACCCCACCCCATACCGCTCCCACCAACGAAACATTCCTTCATCGCAGACACGATTCTCCATCGAGAGCACGCTGGCTTGCTCGCTCGCTGCGCGTGAAAACAGCTGTTTTGCGTGAAAACAACAAAAAGGACCTCGCAGGAGGGACATCGCCGCCTGTGGGATCCTTCATCACTGCAGATCGACCATCTTCTGTGATGATGCTGCCGTCTGTGGGGTCCAGGATAATCATCCTCAGAACTTCACGACGGGCAGTGCAGTGGACGAGAAAAAACACCCTCAGACCTCAGAGCCATCATGTTATTTGCCAAGTGGGCGCGAACCAAAAGAGTTTCCAGCGGGCATGATCATCCTAGCAACAGAATAGTACATGACAATCTCCTCTTGTTGGGGTTGAATAATACGAATTAAATCTCGGACGGTGCCAAAAGGCCTTGCAGGTGAAGAATTCAAGGTAGGAGAATCCTTTGAAGCCTCCTTCTGGGCCCCTAAATAGAGATCTCGCAGATTTTGTTCACCGGTTCCGTTTCATTCCGTGAGACCGTCGCGAAATTCATACCAAAGGCACGTGGGAATGCCGCGGACCTTGAACTTGCTCGCCACCGGGCCCTCGCGTGGACCACTCCCAATCACTCCATGGGACTGCCATATTTGCCTACCAAAGGGGGGGTGGTGGAGACTACGTAGGCATAGACTGCGTTCGGCAGGCATAGACTATAGTATATATTTGGAGTGTCTGGGATTAAACCAGGAGGTCCAAAGGGATTGTGTTTGGACCCCAAGTGAGTAGATAATGGGCACCTCTAATCTCCAATATCCTCCATTTGGCACCCCTTTGGAACTGCTAAAAGTCGATACTTGAAAAACGATCACAGGTATATTATAATTGGATGAAGCGACCACCTACGGGTGCCTTGAAGGCACCCGAAGCTGATCTTTCAGCGATGTTTGAACCGATTCAGGTTGGTGATCTAAACCATCTCCAAATCAATGATGGAACAATGTGTTCCAAATCATAACGAGGATACCAATACCTGATTGTCTATGGTTTGGTTGATTGACTGATTGGTAGAATCTTTTTCTGGATTCACCACCGCCTGGTCTGAACCTTGATAACACTCCATAGATCTTCTCCCCCTCCGATCCATTTCGGACGTAACACGCACGAGCCGGCCGGCACTCTGCCTTCGCCTCCCTGGGCAAAGCCAGCCATGGCCTAAGCTGCAGGAACCGGTGGCCCCCAGGGAGGCCCGTGCCTGATACAATCAAACCTCGAGCCTATATGAGCCTATGATCCTCCATGCTGAAACCCACTGGGATGACTTGCCGGACATTATTTTAGAGACATGATGTCTAGATAGAATTTGTAGCAATAAAACTAATCTCTATGACTCTATATAATGACAAATAAAAGAAAAGAAAATGCGCCATCGACATACATCAGTTTCAGAGTCAGAGTTTTCTGGCTGGTTTGTTTTGTTCTCTCGAAGTGGTCTTTATCTTCTGTTCGCCAGCTGTTCCCCCCCAGGTTTAAACTGACTTAAGCATCCACAAACTTCAAACAAACAAAGGACAATGAAAGGAACAAGGATCATACAACTCCAGTGTGGGCAACTGCTCAAAAAGTCTCTAGAACGTGCATAGCTGGCTCTAGAACATGATCCTTGAAAACACAAGGCTATGTACTTTCTAGAGAGCTATACCTCGCCACTAGAAAATGTGTATATAACCTCTGAAGTTGTGCCCCCACGCCAGTTTTTTCTACAGAATGACATAGAATGACCTTCTTCATCCTTCTTCTAGAGGACCACTACAAACGGGGGGGTGATTTTCCAGTGCTTTATGGCATACCCTGCAACTTATATGAGGGCACATCTCTGAGATAAGGGGCGCCAGAGATTCTTCCGCGCCCATCTCAGACCAGCAGACTGGTCCGCTCAACGTAGCGCTCTCGCTGCCACGTTCGGTCGCAGGACTTGGCGCCCCGAACATCTCTCCGCAGTACTCCTTCCAGCTCGCATCGTCGCCTCGATTGGCTCGACGACTCGATCGTCGCATCGCGCGTGCCAAACGGAACTCCAAACCGATGTGCCACACCGGCGGGTGTTGAACGACCAGTCAAGGGAGGAAGTTGGGCTGCTCCAGTCGGGCAACATCGGGGTGAGTGTAGACAGTGACCGGACAAGGAACTAATCAGAGCGTGTCTCCGGACAAGGAGAGGGCAAACTTTTGTAGTAGGATGCTGGCCGGTGTGCAAGTGGTGGTCTGGCTGGGGGTCAAGCCGCCACAAGATGGTAACTTCTGTGCCTGTCTGTAGGCTTAAGTCAAAACATCTGCAGTAAACGTCCATGCTGAGATTCTATGTTGAGATCCCATATGTATATTTATATGAACATGAATGAACATGATGCCCCAAGAAAGGACACCCATAGCCCACACAGGTTCATCAATCCCCTTGGCCGTCCGTTTTTGGTCGCGCCGCGCGGTCCGACATCGGTCGAGAGGCGGTCCGAGGACACGAAGATCACTTCCAAGCCCTTGTCCTGTGAGAAGTCCGCAGTCCGCCAGGGTGGGGGGCGCTGGGCGCTCCGCCGTAGGTGTCATGTTTGTTGCTCCCTGAAGAGGGGGGGAGATGGTTGTTGCACTTGCAGTGCCCCATTGTAGTGGTCTCCCAAGGAGGGAGGCTCATCCCAGTCTCAAATGCGTTCCGTCCTGTTACCGGCCAAATCAGGATCCTAGGAGTTATCCATCCACAGGGTATTTGGGGGCGCCAGTGTTGAGTGACACCCATTTGAGGATGGCTTTTGAGTGCTGTAAGCTGTGGCTTTGCAGCACGTGTTGCCAACGGCCAGCTGTGGTGTTGCCGGCCAGCCAGCCTGTGCGCAGGATCTGTTTTGGTAAAACAGCCGGAATCATTGGACTGAAAGAGGTCTCATTCACGGTATTTGTGAGTCTATACTCATCAGCAAGCTGCTGTTTGAAAAACATCGTAGGGAGTCATCTCAAGCAAAGGCAGTGAGGGAACTGCAATTCAAGCCGACACAACTGAGCAACCTGAGATTCGTCTTAGGAGCCGCCGAAAATGCAGGGCAACTGGGCTTTGCTGTATAATGCCAATATAATACCATTGCCATATATCCATGTATTGTCAAAGCATGTTGTCAAAGCATCTGCTACATTGGCTGGGCAGACTTACGAGGCCACCTGGGCCGGACCCATGAGACCTGGGCCGGACCCATGAGCCATGAGACCTGGGCCGGACCCATGAGACCTGGGCCGGACCCATGAGACCTGGGCCCACATGGCTCGAAGAAAGACTTAAGACCCTGGATGGGTGGCCCTTCGTTTCAAGACGGTCTCCTTCAAATGGGACGTATATGCTTCGGCCAACTTGGGAGTGAAACCACCTGAGCAGTGCCAACGGTGGCCGGCACGGTTTCTTCGAGCGGGATTAAGAGGGCCAGACGATAAATGGGGTGATAAAATGAGTGTACACTCATTGGAAGGAACGAAGCTTAGGCTTTTCACTTGTCATATCTCAGGCACTCAAACAATGACTATGGCCCAGAAGGTAGCGAGTCTCCTCACAGACTTAGTGAGTCTCCTAGACTTAGTGAGTCTCCCCGCATCCTCTGGTGGATGAGATGCAACTTACATCAACATTTAGTCAACGCCGGTCAGTAGGCAGGAACCTTACTGCTTACTGCACCCGGCAAAAGGGCCTACTGTCCGTCCGTGACTATACCCCAAATCTTGCTCACCACACAAGTCCAACGATGTCAATCCGGGTCTCTTAGCCAAAGCATCTGCCGAATGGACTCGACATCGATCGACCGCCAAGCCGCGACAAGGAGGGCACCAATGAGCTGAGAAGTAGAGGGCCACAGCCTCTCGTTTGTTGACACAGGGTTCATCCAAACAGGACCTATTGTGGGTCAGGGATACCGGATACATTTCCGGTGGTGGATAAACTCAGCTGACCTCTCAAGGTTTGCTGGCCGCAGAAAAGAGGTATTGCCTAAAAGGAAAATAAGAGAAACATCTCAATTGTCTAAATAGAAACATCATGAAACATCATGTTTGTTATATGTGTCTCGCTTTTAATCACTTGTGTTTTTAGTTTCTATGTTGTTTCCAATTTATTTCTACTCTACTACAAAAAACAAGTGTACTAAAGACTGAGGGCACACTGCGACACTGATATAGACTCAGGCAAAAGTTCGAAAAATCTGAGCATGTATAAAAATATAAAGCAAGTACACATCAAAAACACCTGGTCTTGTTGTTCTGTTGTACAAATTATGTTGTTTACTTTCTTTACCTTTCAGATTCAGGGAAAGTTAAACGAGACTATTACTACGCCAACTGTATCGACAAAGCCAGTTACCGCATGTCCCGGGTCAAGACCAGCCCGATGGCCTTTTAAGTGAAATGTTTTTCTGGGTAAACAACCAGTAGGTTGGCCGGGTACCTCGCATCGACCGACCCTCTATTCTTCTCAGGGCATCATTGGTCTATTTTGGGGGGGCACTTTGATCCTCCCGAGGGCAATACAAAAACACCTGGGACACGTGAAAGCAGCACAGGCGGTTGAAAGAATACAACTCGTGAAGTGCAGATCTCGTGTGGCCGGCAGTTTTTGTGTTTCTGGTCCCTGGAACTAAGAGAGGAAATTCTCCATGGATGCGGCGAATCTCGCATCTTCTGGTTGCTTATACTCGCGATCGTGTAGAAATAGGGGCAAGCAAAACAACATGCTTTCAACCACTTGCCCTGTATGTTCCTTTGGACTCAACCCACACATGCACATCGAAATGCCGACTTTGTTCAATGCCTTCGCGTCCCCTGGCCATGTCCCCTGCCTTCTTGTCTTTGAGTGCCTCCTCCACAGAAACCTTCTCATCACCTGAAACGTGCAAACAACGTGTCCACTCGTCGCAAAAACGGCGATTCCAAACATCGGTGGCTCTTGCCTCATTCGAGCCTCGTTCTGAGGAGTGTTTCTTCCTTTTTTTTTGGGTTGACAGGTTGCATTCGATGATGATGATGCTTGGATGGGACGCCGAAAAGAACACCTCGTCTTCCAGGCATCTGGAACTGCGACCTTTTCTCGAGCAACAGCAAAAGTATGGGTGGTGACAGAACGTGCTGTAGTAGCTTTGGCTAATCCAGCACTTGAGCTTGCTCAAGGTGGCTACCACCTGAATCTTAACACATCTGTATATTACTATATATCTACACTATGCTATATACTAGTAGGTTCATGCATCTATTGAGGGATTCTCAGAAACGCATTTGAGGTTGCTAATTTTGCCTCAAACCAGCCTCAACCCTGGGTGTCGAATCGATATGCCGCCGAGGCTGCTGAGGTGTGGATGCAAAGTCATTCTTAATTCATATGAGCGACGGTCAAAACCTCTTATGCGGTGCAGTGCGCACTCTTCCCAACGTTATCGTTTTTTCTGTGAACCTTATCGTTCCTGAGGGTTTGGACACACCTAACAAAAACCTTATCGTCTTTTCTGTGAATCTTGTCGTTCCTGAAGGTCTCCTGCACTTTACTTACTTAGTCTTCACTGTAGTGATGCTGCCTTTATCGGAGGTTTTGGCAGTTGCTCATATGACACTCACAATGTGTTGAGTTCACGCAAACTCCATTCTTTCTGAATTTGGCCTCAAACATTTTGTGTATATAGATGCCTCACAAAAGCTCGCGAATCCCTTAAACATCCTGATAAGCAACACACACATCAAATTGGCTGATCCGCCAAGAAACCCTTTCTTTAATTGCGGTGTCGTTTTTGGCAAATTGACTTCCACTTTCCAAATGAACACCAGCCAGACTTGGCTGACCAGTCATGACCAGTCATGCATTCATCACCCATTTGCGAGTAAGGGAGCCAGAAGTGGCTACTGAACTGCAGAGCAGTTCTCCATACGATGAGAACATCGGAACCTCCGATGTTCTACGCTTCCACCCCCTGAAAAAAAGATCCCTTTGAAGCGGTGGCCGCATCCCACGGGAAACCCACCGGCCCAACCCCCGCGGAGACCATCCATCGGTTCATCCATGGAGACCGCATCAAGATCGGTGGCGACGTCCGCACCTCCACATTTGATCAAGTGCTCCTTAGATGGACTCTGATGTTAACTGTGCATTGGATCGACATGATGTTGGACTGATTTTCTCTGTGCCGTGGCTAATATAGGACAACTTCTGCCTGTAACTAACCACGCTCGCCCTGGCTTGCCCTAGGAGCTGGATCTCACTACCCCAGAACCTCCTCCCGAGAATTTCTGGTTTCGAAACCAGAATATCCTTCCAGATTCAACAGGTGGCGCTTCTATTCTGCTGTTTTGGGTGGGTGCCCAGTGCCCAGTCGGATTTTCCACTGGTTGCATCCAATGAACTTGAACACCACACGGCGGCCGCCAGAAGTTGCAGCATCAAACAGACCCAAGAGACACAAAAAACACCTAACTTAAGACAGGTCCCCCAACAAAACACAAAACACATCTATAAAAGTGTTTTTAATTGTTTCTTTCTACTTGGTCAATGCCCAAGTGACGCCTAGCAGTTCCTTTGCACCCGATGCCATGTCCTTGGGAGCTGAGGCACCACCTGGGGTGGAGGAGCCGAGCAGGTTGACCGTCGGGGTGGAGGATGGAGTGGAACATGTATAGGGACTGACATCGTCCTCCGGGAACAAAAGCGTCTGCCTTGCATGTCCTGCACAGTCACACCCTTTTTTTTGCTTGGCGCCCCCACAAAAAAGGATGAACTTGGATGAACTCTCGAGCTGAGCTTCATGATGTTGAATGTTGTCTTTGCAAAAATGAATCGCAAGGGAGCCAACAACAAGTACAACAAGTTGACACCTCTTCAACAGCCAACGACCTAGCATCACAGAAGTGCAAAGGGCGCACTGCCCGTGATCTATACCCTCCTCAGCAAGAACTGGCGCACACACCAGCCTGCTTAGAGCTGGCAAAATCCTTTTTGAAACCTTAAAGCCACCAGTGTGATCAGGCTGAGCCAAGAGCTTGGTCAGAATCTATTTGCTTGGGCCTGCTTGGAGCTGAGAATGGTCCCGCCCCCATCCTTCCACTTGCGCTGGTACCGAGCCACTTCCCATGACTTTCACGGCGCGGGAAGAACACGGATCGATGGATGGAGCGGAGCGTGCGGGGTCGCTGGAGCAATCAAGCTACCGGTGACCAGCTCGGTCAGTACGTCCGAGTCGAGAGTAGGGGTTCCCGACCTCCTGGTGAAAACCTGTTTTTTTCCGTTCGTGCACCAGCCTAGGCAGCCTCAGAGAATGTTTCTAGCCACAGCAAGGAGGATTCAGGTGTGAATTTTCAACAAGAGGGGGGGTCCTGCTCTGATCATTTCTTCGAACTCGGAACCTCCAAGAGCCTGGCAGGATCTGGCAGGCCTGGCCCTTCAGCTAAGGTCAATCACAGTCTGTTCTTGAGGTGAGCACAAAACCTGATAAAGATTAGACTAGAATACTAGGGAATTGTATGGAATTGCCACCAATTTAAAGATGCTTAGTCCGGCTTAGCCTCTGTAGTTTTGATCCATCTTTATCCAACAGTTAAGGGACTCCACGTGCTCAATATTCAAAAACAGTCGAAACTCAATTTTTTGTCCCCTTTGGTGGCTCTCAACAAACCTCGGTTGCATGGTGTCAAACGAGTGCCTCTTTGAATGGAAACTTCTGCAATACTGCAGACCCCAAAGTTGGTTGCTAAAATCAAACACAAACATTTATGTAATATAAATTTGGACCCTGAGTTTCAATAGAATGTTTGAAAGGATACACTGCTAACTGATCTATCATAACTTATCCACTTTGGGGGGGGTGGTCACAACTCAGATCACTACAGAACTCAGTAACTGATCCAACCTCCTCGTCCCTTTTGTTGCGCGGACCCACTCGGAGTTGCAAGCAGCTGCTCTCCACCTGCGGTGACATGATACGGTTGTCTTGATTGAAACATTATGGCATATAACAAGCTATTTTTTCTCACCAACTTGAAAAAAGAAAACACATGTTTACAATTGTTTACATATGTTGTTTGAAAGCATGCTATTGATATAATGATGGTTGACAAAACTCCTCATTGCTTCCCTGTGCGAAGCTGAAAACAAACAACAAAAAAAACAACACGGATTCCTAGGGTCACGACAACATCAGGCAAAACGACCACACTGCATCATAACGAATTGGACAAACACGGTGCCTTCATCCAGCGCACTTTGGCACTGTCCACATCAACGGGGCAAGGGAATGCGTAGCTCCTCGCCGCCGCCGCCGCAGTTATTTGGGCCAAAGGCGTGAATGCCAAGGGGTGCAGTGTTCTTGTCTTCCTGGATGTACGCGTAAACCAATCCAAACTGGACATGTGCCCCCAATAATTAAGCCGATATTGTGGCCACAGATTTCTACCTAACATGGGTCTGGCCAAATGACACGGCGTCGGTGTTCCTCTCCAACGAAGAAGACATATCAAAAAAGAAGGCAGGGAAGATCTTCTTGGACCTCGAAGTAAGCTGAGTGGCAAAGGAGGGCGCTAAGGCCTGTAGCTCACTGGCACCCGAGACAAGCTTTGAGAACATTTCCAAGTGGGCTGAGAGGCCCAGTAGTTTTAAGATGTCCTCCTTAAAACATGGGCCCCTGCCCAGCCGGATATGCCAAGCTCGCCAGCTGGCACTCCTCTGTCCCAAGCTCGGCGTGCTCAAGTGCAGCTCGTGACTGGCGAGGTCCAGTTGCACGGAGGATCTGCAGACGTCTCCCAGCTCAATGACCTTGTGAGACGGTCGACTTTTTGGGGGGTTCTGAGAGGATTTGTGCAAGGGTTGTTTCGGCATGTAAGAAAATTGCTTTGCCAGGATGGGGCTTCGCGGCTAAGCCAAGCAGATAATGGAACAGTTTAGACATGTTAAATTAAACATGGAAGTGCAAATGGCCTCGTGGATGACCATTTTCCTCTACAATGTTACAAAAAGGTGGTTAATTTTCCACTGATACAATAGTCTCAACTCACCGTATGCCTCGGAGGCCAATGCCTCGGAGAACAATCTCTGATCTTTCACTCTATCACCATCGGTCACTCTTCCTTCTCCTCCACCTCTTCTTGCTGAAGTAAGTACTGTACGTACACCTGGTGATAATGCCTGGTAAGCCCTTGGCTTTGCGCGGCAAAGCTCCCTCTCTGGGTCCAAATCCATGGATAAAAGCGACATCGGCGACGGCTCTTTCCCCTTCTGCTCCCACTCCCAGATCGTTGAAGCCCTTCCCTGTCCGATCCAAATTCACTTTGACAGCCACATCCACAGCCCATGCCACAGTCCATGCGACCCTCTGGGCATGGTGGGCTCCTGAGTTCACGGACTTTGGGGTGTCATGGAACAGTCTATACATCTTTATCTTTATGGTATCTGATTAGTCTGCCTGGGCCAGGCACCCCGTCCGATACTCAGTTTCGCACTTCCAATCCCACCCTGCTGGGTGCTCTGGCCAGTTGGAGACCTTCATCTTCCTCTATGCACTGCACCATGGTGTCAGGCAAGCGCGGCATCCTCGCGTTACATCGAACCACCAGGAGTGCTGTCCCAAAGCCGAAGACGGAGCCTACCTTTGGGGGCCACTTCCAAGCAAAGTGAGGCCACTTCACTTCACGGACCGTTGGCGGTTTCCACGAAAACGACACGGGGCTGTTCTCATCTGCCAAGTATCAAGGTTGAACATAACGATCTGAGACCACCCAGTTAACCATCCGTCGTGAAGGGAAGGGACCTTCCAAGATTGGAGCGTTGCGCCTGCTCCTTTGAGATGCTTTGCTTGAGATTTACTGAGAATGAGGTTCTCCCAAAAGGTCTTAAAAGGTCAACATACTCAAGAAGTTGGTGCTCAATTAATAACCTGTAAGCAATAGATGTAACATGATGTAACCAATTGACCGGTGTGGCCAATCAACCAATCAGCTGTATAGCTCTCAGCTCCTTACACTCTCAGGGAGTGCAGCTTGCACTGTTTTGATGTTTCCAGGATCAGTTCCTCCAACAAGATCGCCGTTGGGACCTCTAGACTCCCAAGTCATTGAGACAGGCCAGCCAAAGAACGCCGCCAAGTGAAACCAAGTGAAACGCCAGGGTGTCATGGCTAGACTTGACTGTCTGACCATGTCTTTTCATATCTCAGGTCATGCCAGGAGGTTTCAACAATCCATATCCTATGAACAGAAACCCGTATAGGAATGCATTTATGAAACCATTCTTGCATATTCTTGCTAATTCTCCAGCTTTGACCCTACGAGCAATACGCCCCTTCCAACGTCGTCACCTGCACCTTCTTGGCCTCTGAAGATCGAACGCGACAACCTAAGACCAGACCAGAATCCGACCAGACCAGACCCGAGAACATGGAACATGGAACTGATATATACTTTCAAGCCTCCAACTGCCAACGCCCTCCGCCCTCGTTCCGCTGTCCTCCGCGGGATCGGCGCCAACTTCCTGCAACGCGAAGTTCGAGGTGTTTTGGGCGGCGGAAGGACCAAGTTCCGATTCGTGGATTTCGGCACGATTTCGGCTGGGGTAGACTAGACTTTGAGACCAATGGGTAGTCTCGGCTCCCTCCAAAGAATCATGGAATAAAGTATATGGAAACATGGTCCCTGGAAAGACCCTTTTGCTAAACAATAGGATCTTGGGTGCTCACTTCCATGTGAAGTTGGAGGGAGGCTAGTGAGGGAAGTCTCACACCAGTTGGTCGATGATTAAAAGCACGACCGAAGAAAAGGCCCAGCCAGTGGATAATGCGCTGTAGGGCCTTGACTCCAGAGGAATTGAGAAGTGGATTGTAATTGCTGTACCACTTTGAGCGTGAGAGCTATAAACCAGCAATCCTACCATTCTGCTTGCTCCTCTCTATCAAAAAAGAGTCTATCACCAGTCCTGCAGAAATAAACCCAGGGCCGTTGCACAGCTTCTCCAGGCAGTTGGTGTACCTGGCCAGTGCCGGCTAAAGAAGTGCAAGCCTTCACGTTCCGAAAGACAAGCCTCGCAACTTCCACCACAGGAGGACTGTTGCTGGGTGGCCCATCCATGCCCATCCCAAACCGTGCCAAGCCCAAAGACACCTGTGGATGGGGCCGGGGTGTTGTTTTCACGCTGAATCCACCATTCCTTCTCAGTCGCGAACGAGGCACATTCACCGAGCCCCAGAGGGGGAAGCGACATCGATTCTCCAAGAGTCTCAAAGACAAAGAAGGCTGCTTGTCCCAAGCCAACTGGTCATTCCTTTTCTCAAATTCATCCCTGAAGCCAGTACAACCTCAAACATCACTAAAATAATACTAAAACCGATCAAATCGAATAGAACTATAATAGAACTCAAAAACCTATCCTCATCTTCGATGATACATGAGACCTGACTCCTTGGACTCACCGAACCTTCCCTTCCTACGTCCCTTCCCCCTCCGGTCGTCGTCCCTTCATCACCTGAACCTCGAAGAGCCCGCCACTGCGGAGGAGCGCTTGCCGCCTCCGGACCCACCGAGGCGAGCCGTTCGTACGAGCTTTTCGTATGGGGTTCTCAATGAGTACTCATGCCTAGATCTTGAGAGGATCCAAGATCTCTTGAGATCTCTGGAGTAAACAAATGGTAGAATATCTAGAGTAAACACGCGGTAGACATATTTACAATACTAAATGCATCTAAATTGGAATATATTGGAATGTCACAGCGATTCATGGCATGATATGACATGTAACATCGGTCTGGAGATGTTTAGATTACAGATCAGTGGCCAGGTGGCTGATCCAAGGCCGGAGCCGGAGTATGCTTCTTCATAGGGTGAAGAACTTGCTCCATGTTGGGTGAGCGGCAGTGTCTTCGGGAGATGTAATTGTCGCCCTTTTAAGCCGCTACTAAACTACCAACATGGCTGACTTTGGAGGAGTTATTATAGTTATATAGGTTCCAAACACAACCGTAACTGCCCACCGCTGTCCACCCTGTCTATCCACCATGACACGCCGTGTTTACACCAGCAGGATTTCCTTCCCCAAATGGCACGGACTCACGCAAACGCACTTTCCACCGAGGTCACGCAAAACCGCATGGCACAGCGACATCACCTTTCGAAAGCTTTGTATAGTTGTTAGTCTAATGAAGAATCACTATTCTAGTTCTAATAAAGACCCTTCGATCTGGAGGGTTTTTGGAATTTTTTACACGAGTGTAATAATCGATTGTATATAAGAAGTTTCCTGGGTGACTGTTTGGTTTTGAAGCCCTTCGCAGGTGACCCTATGTTGGACCACCCCGATTTCAGGGACCCCCCTACTAAAAGAAAGGCGACCGGGGTTTCCTTATTAGGAGGGGACGCGTGTTTTTTTAATAGGTGGACCGGATTATACGTACCGTTTGCTTGTGAGCGTTCATTTCAACCCATCGAGCCCCACGCAGCCCAACTCAGCACCTGTTCGCCAAGAGGGAACCAAACCAGGCCAAAACCACCCAAAAAGCAACACGCACGACGCCTAGGACCCACGCTCGCCACTCGCTCCCATCCGCCATCTTCCGCCTGTCAGCGCCCCAAGCCACTGAAATGAAACGCCCAGCAGGCGCCAGTACTCGATGAAGGCCCCGCAGCACCGCCTGGCCTTTCGGATCCACCAGTTCCTCCTCCAGGCACGTGCGGCCCGCGCGTCCGGCGCTGGAGGACGCCAACCCAAAGCCGCACCCGCGCGCGGTTATCACACGTCGGAGCGACGAGAGGATGGACGAAGCCGAGCCTAATTTCGGTGCCCGAGAGGTGCCCAGATGGGTGCCCGAGAGGTGCCCAGATCTACACATCTAAGATCATCTAAAATCACCTGTATAAGTCCGTAAGAGATCCGCAGATGTCCAGATGACCCACGAGCTTTGGGGACATTCCAGAACTACTGGGTGCTGGGTTTTGATGTTTGAGACATGGTATTTAACATGGATTGGGCACATGTAGTGCGATATCTGACTTTAAAATCAAAATCAACAATTGTCATCAATTGCCCAAGCAACATCACGGTCCCCAAAGCAATGAAGCTGACCAGAAATTGTCTTAGATAGATCCTTACTCCTGAGCGAGGCCCCAAATGCGAGGCTAAAGGTGCCATGATCATCGAGCCCTTCACCCCTGGATGAGTGCGAAGCCCCACGAGTGGTTCCCTTGTCCAGGGCTTGCTGGTGTCGCCTTGAACACTTGGTACCTCAGACTGGCGTCTTCTTGAAGCCATCGTTTCTGCTGAGGTGTTACCAATAGCTGGCGGCATCCGTGCGTGAGCTATGAAATTCATCATAGTGGTACCCACAGCACCCGTTTGACTAGCCTTCTAGTGCACTTTGTCTATCTGATGGGGACCGTGCAGCTGCTAAATGCAACAAACAGCAGATTGCGCAGCTCCAGGTGTTTAGATCGAAGCTTGTTTTGCTCTTGCTCGTGCTTGTAAATTATAGAAACACACCATCGGGCGTCGGGCGTAGGAAAATTATGGTCTCCCGGGCCGCTTATTTTGGAGGGACGTCGCAGGCCGTTTAAGAGCGCGGGGAATTACACTATATAGTGTGTAGCAGGATTGTGTTGAAAGAGGTCACTGGACATCATTAAAAAAAACAAACAATCTAAAACACAAAGGCATCCGCTTGAAGAAATAACGAGCCAGCAACACGCAAAGACAAGTAGAAAAAGAAAAAAAGGTTCAAAAGGCACCACAGAAAAAGACAAGAAAGGAAGAAGCAAAGCGAAAAAGATAGTCAATGTCAGAAAGTGAAACGGTAAAAAAACAAAGAAGAAAACAATGCCAAAGGAAGACGAGATAGAAAGACACCAAGCTAGAAAAAAGCACGAGCACATGACACGGACAACAAAGGAGA
>CAXAMN010023662.1:545825-626580 GCA_963970005.1 Durusdinium trenchii
GGACGACGAAGCGCGACGCGCCTAGAGGTGATCTTTGTTTTTGGCAGCGGAAGACCTTGGAGCTAGAGCTTCGAACTGTCACGGCTACGGCGCAACCTGTGACACCTCAAATTGTGAGCAAATTGCTTGATTGATGACGACAGTTTGCAATTGGAGGCAGTAGTTCTTTTTTCCGAGTTCGGTGTTGTCACTCAGTCGGTTGTTGCGCAGCCGGTAGCACCAGGCACATCCCAAGGTGCGTCTCCTGAGCAAGATCAGGTCGTAACATAACGTTTTCATCGAGGGGCAAGCCAAGCTTATATTTGTAGGGTTTTTGCTTTTCTAGATGTTCTGTCTCGTCGCTGCCCTTCTTGCGTCGACGCATGAGCGACTTTGTCACTGATGATGGATTTGCAGTTAAACTTGATCATCCTGACGATCTTTACTAACCGCGCAATTTTTCATACTTTTTCGGGTACCTGGATCCCACGATGCAGTGTTGGCGCTTTGCGTTTACGCCGGCGCTGCGTTCTTTTGTTTTCCTCGGGTGCTTTTGTTGGTGCTTCGTCTCATATATCAATGGTTTTTGCCGACTTGTGCATTGCAAGAGGCGTGGCGGCAGCTTGGCTTGGTATACATTCCATGGGACCTAACTCGGCACCAAGTCGACTGCGTCAGAACTTATCTCCTTGGACTCACAAAGGATGGCATCCAGCCTTGGCTCAGGAAAGCGCCCAACATGTGGAGATCCACCAGTTCCTTGAACGATGTCTTCAAGGTTTTCTGTGTTTGGATGGCACCTGACTTTGGCTTCCTTTTGCCTGACATGTCCATGGTGTTCGATGTTCTTTCAATGGCTTTTCTACCTTTCACCTGTGGTCCAAGCATGGAAACCCAAGGTCTAAGGTCGAGTAATTAGTTCCTGAACAGTTCCTGCTGACGAAGCAGCGTGAACTTCTCCAGGACCAAGTCAAAGGTCCCTGAACATAGCCTGAGAACGGAATTTCTACGAGTCTCACTGGGGTAAGGGATGTGAAGTCTGATTTGATCCAAGCCCAACTTACATTTTGCATGTGCTGGATGAGCACGCCACAGTCAATGTATGTCAATGCGTCTTCCGACAAGCCGCGTGTAGTTGCTTCACCCAGAAAAGAACCTGCCCCTCGCAGCACTGTGGAGGGACTCATCGGCAAATGGCTACCTCATCAGCCTGGCTTGGCCAATCGAAGGCCAAATCGAAACGATAAGGAGCCCATCCTGGAGCCATGGCCCGGAGATTTTTCAGGACTTCCGCCACGATCATGCGGAACTCAGGAGCTGAGACTTATGGACCCAACAAATCGTTCATATCATCTGCCCTAAGAATCCTCAGACCCTCCATAGTAGGGGTCGGACCCTCCATAGCAGGGGCTTCCCTCAAAACCCTTTCAATTTGAGGGCCCGGATTTGTAGGATGGAACGCATCATGAACGTTTTTGGCCAGGGTTGGTGAGGCTGGTGAGCTATATCCACTCAACCATTCACCGAAGCTTCTCGTGATCTCCGTCCGTCCGGGGACCCCCACTCTGACAGATCCGTCAGGTCCATCTTTTGCCAGGCAACACCTGACGTTGGTCGCTGGTCTGATGGAGCACCTTGGTTCAAACAAAAGACCCTAATTTAGGCCCTTCACATGAAAAATGAGCGTCAGTTTCATTGTTTGGCCAGAAAACCATGTCACGCTCTTGTATAATTTCCTTGAGAGGCTCAAACAAGTCAATAGTTGGAAGGTAGTGCTAAAGCAGTCATATTTTGCACAATATTGATCGGTTGGATCACCTCTAAAGCGTGTCTTTGTTCATGTCTTGGCCTACCACGAACCTTTCACACACGTGGTCGTTCTGGGCAGCGTTCTAGATCTTGTAGACTTTGGGGCTATGCTGCCCTCTACGCACAGAAGCATAGAAGCGCATACGAAGAAACAGCACCCGTGTAGCCAGGGGTCTCTGTAGTGACCTCGAGAGAGTTGACATGCCAAATTACTTAATGATTGTTTCCCTACGATGCTTCTATATGTTTCTTGAAGAACATTACAACATATATGTATATATATATATGATGATGATTGATGATGGTATTGGGTTCGGGGTCGTATAAGTTGAGCCCATTTCGACCTCCTCCGCTGCCTCCGCGGCGCCTGCCGAGTTGCCCGCCGCTCGCTCGTCCCAGCGCCCGGCCATGAGCTTCACGACTTCCTAGCAGCGTGGACGGGGGGTGGCGTGGGGCGGCACCCCAAAAGGAGAGGTCAAATGGAACTCCGATGTGTTTGGAGTGTTAAGGTGACTGGTTGGAAAGGGACAAATGCTGAAAAGCTAGAAAAAGTATATCTAAGATTCAACCTGGAACGCGCTTGCGATAAAGATAATCTACTGAGTAGAAACCGAGCAAGAGACTTGTCCCGATTCGTTGGCGACATCATCTGAAATCCGTGGATCGGGTATAATTACATGTGTTACAGGTGTATATACACTATATAATATTGTATTATATATATCTGAAAGTCCAAAGACCATATTTTGACGGACTGAAGCAAAGGAAGTTCCTTTTCAGGTCACCCAAAGATCATTCTTTCTATATCCTTTTATAGCCTTTGACTCCCAGGGTATATGTAAATCGATCAATCGACCGTGCTGAGCTCTCCCTCACGTCGGAGGCTGAAGTAAATTCGACCAAAGAACACCGAGGAATACCGTAAAAGCCTCTCCCAGTGGGACGGGCCCTTGCCTCGCTGAAGTCAATGTTGAGAATTTGACCTTGGGGCGGTGTTGATTGAGGTGAAATCGAATAAGATCATGAGGTGTAGACAAGCGTGCAATGGCTTGGATTGTTTTGGCCTTTTGTTAAGCGTGTTTACCATCAAATTGGTGTCTGTGATTGGGTCGTTTTCTCCGCACGAAGAAGAAGTAATTACCAAGAATGTATTGAAACAAACATTCTCAAGCTTCGGCAGCTCAAACACTTTCCTATGAGCAGCCTAACGGAGCCTTTGACAGAGCAGCTGAGCAGTGTTTTTGGCGGGGCCATATCGTCAAACAATTTGTCAGTTGATCATATGTTCTAAACGTGCAGCTCACCGGTTGACTCGTTTGGCCAAGTGGCGAAAGCCATCGCGCCAAAGACCCTCTGTGACATTGCTGGTGCCACAGCCTCTGCAATCGAGAAACTACTTTCCCCACCTTCCCCACAATGGAGGTTCAAACGAATGCACTTAAAATGAGCCTGGAACGCCAAAACCACCTAAAGTGTTCAACGTGTTCATAAAATTGCATAAAATCTTGCTGGTGATCCTTAAGCCACTTGAGGGTGCCCTCCCCACCGCACCCATATCGCTCCAAACCTGAAACCATCTGCAGCAAGTCCAAACTCTGTGGAGGTGACCCCACGGGCCGACTCTGTCTTTCAAGGAGCATCAGCAAGAAGTTCTGCCTGGTGCGACTCGTAGGGAATGAGGGAATTACCTCCAAATAGAGATTCCTTAAGCTCCATTCCCTCATTCCTCACTAAGCACCTGTCACAGTTTGACTATGACCCTTAGACCCCCACACCTTCCTCTTAGGGCTTGGAACCCCAGACCGAAGTTGCTTTGGCTCATCTACCGATCCTGTGGCTCAAACATCACCATCCAGTCACCCAATGGGTCAAGGCATGTCGAAAGCTCGAGAGGTTCCTGGGTCAAAGGATGAGACATTTCAGTCACCTGATGCCACAGTTGATCTCCAGCGAGGTGCTCCACGCCAACTCTCGCGCCGCCACCTCGCGCCTACATGGAGCACCCGACAGGCTTCTCGCTGGGCTCGTGGGAGCTGCAGTAAACCCATGAGGAGAGGGCGTAAGTCCTGCAAGAACTGGGATGGGGGGAGCTGGCAGGACAGAGTGGATAAACAACACACCACCACACCACCACCAGGTCAGAAAATCAAAGTTCTGAAGAAATGAATCATGCTCTCTGATCTCTTCCAACTCATGACCAAGTGATCTTCTGATTGCTTGCTTTAGGGAAACAATCGCTTGGTTTGCAAACATAGCTGGTGTTGCCTCATATCCATAGAGGGTATCATAGCTCTTGGGGCGATCGGCATAGAACTCCTCGGTCGTGGCGACAACGATGCTGGCCGGTGAACATTGTGGGACGTGCTGGATTTGGGTCCTCCAATCGCAACGGATGATGTGGCTGGAAATGAGGAATCAACGCTTTTGGAGGCATGAGATATGACACAAACACATGTCAACTCCCCCACGCTCTGGTGAGTGGATTGTGTTTGTCACTCGAAAAAAACAAGCGGGTTCTGACCATTCACCAGTACGTGTGTGCATCTGACCGCATCGCACCCTACACATCAAACATCAATGGAGGAAGTCACCGATGGTACTTTTCCAGTCTTCCAAATAATTGGACCTTCTTTTTGTTGGCAAAATACAAACACATGCACAAAGAGGTACGCCAATGTGTTTCAAACAGCTTCCACGCCAAGTGCAGTTCAGCTTCTTCCCAGTAAGCTAAAGATGAAGCAGAAGATCTCTGTGCCATAGCAAACCCCGGGATGAAAATAGCATGTTGTACCCTACAGTGCCTGGCTCCAATCTTTGTGTTTTCCAGCACTCTTCCCGTATCACTATTGTCATCTTGGCTTTTCAGGCACCTGCACATGTACAAGCTGCATTTGTTGCGTGCAGTAAGCCCACAGGCGCCGTAGTGGCATTGGCTAGTGCCTGTTCAAACACTTCGATTGGAATGACTGCAATGATCTGTAGTGCAGTCAACTTAGTTTTATGAAGTTGTCTGCACACCGCTTGAGTCAGCCCCTCATCTATATACCCTCCTCATGCTGCAGCCTGCTGGAGGGAGCACCAACTGTCTAACCTAACGTGGTACGATCAGGAACCAACCCCTCCATTGCACAGGATCGCCCACCTCACGACCTGTACCAAATGAGAGCTTGAGCCAAAAATGATGGCAAAGCTCAGTTCCCACCCTACCACCCATAGAAGAATTCGCTGTTCATTGTTACTACGGCCTTACAGCCCCTCACAAAAAGAGCATCCATCTGGCAAAGGATGGCAAAGGGATTTGCATTTCAGCGGATGAATTTGCGGCGTGGATTCAACATCTGCAGGCGCTGAAACCTTGACGACTGGCTTTACAAGGAAATCGACTGGCCGTTCAAGTTATCGTGATCGAATGGGCCCTTCAGGCAAAGCAGGACTGTTGATGGCTGTAGGCCGATGGAGATCAGATCCAAAGGGGAAACAGTCATAATCCCATACAACTGTCGTCTTGAGTGCGCATAGGTATATAGGTATATACTTCTTGGTGAAAGCAAATGACATCAAAAAGTTATTTTCACAAAGAGCTTGTGACTGAACACCTGTGGTTTGAGGGATTGTGGGATCTTTGAATAATGCCGCACTATCCAACGAGTTCCAAGATTTCAGAAGCCAACGAGGACCTTCGGAAGGACGTCCGGTTGCTTTGGGAGAAACCCGTTGTCCGACAACAGTCCCAACACACATTCCTGTTACCCGCGCCCTTTCCTTGGCTCTGCTACTTTCAAGTTTCAGTAGCAAAGGATGTGAAACGAAAAGACTTTTGTTTCTTTTCATGGTCGGAGAGCGGATGTCTTGCGCCGATTCGGAATGACGGATGTGGCACCTCACATGGTTGTCCTCTCATCTCAGCTGAGGTGGATAGGTGGAACATGGTGGAATTCCACCTTCCATGGCCTGTCTTCAGAAGTGGTTCAAATATATGTTACAAATCTCGAGTATATATAATTATGCACAAAGAAGCCTAGTTCATCCGCCAATGGGACCTGACGCCTGTCCGTGCGGAGCTCAAGCAAAGCATCTCAATAGGAGATCTTGGTGCGTGCGTTCCGAGCAGACCTCAGAACTCAGCTGGTTCTGTGGGTGGTACTCTCAGGGTTGGATGGCTCCATCAAGCTATCATGAGCTATCATGAGCTGCATGCATTTCGCTATTTGCCTGTGAATCACGCTCATGACTTGTGGGGTCTTTGTCTTAGGAGAAGAGGGTCCAAGATCTCTTTTCAATGAACCGCAGCACTGTTGTTTGTTCTTTTTTTGGGGGGGACCTGATCCTTGTTTCAAGGAAACACTCCAAGATTCACATCTGGACGTTCTAGACGTTCAAGCTATAAACGCACATGTCACATGTCTGACATCTTCTGACATCTTCTGACACTGATGTAAACAGTGGGGATCACCGCTTGAATCCCGGAACAAAGCGTGGATGAGTTAGGACTCAAACCATGTCTTTGAAGGCAATGGGACTGCGGGTATTGCACATGTGGTTCACCTGATGTTTGCTGCGTTTTGGCCTTTGCCCTGGAAACTCGAACCACAGAGTTTCGAGTGGTTTGTTGAATTAGCAATCTAGCATTGTTTTTGAAGTGGGATCGGTCTGCTTGGTCAGTTTGTGTCGGTTGAAGTTTCTACATCAAGGAAGGTATTTCGATCGTATTTGATATCCAAATGGCAGAATCATGCCTGGGCACTTGGATTTGGTGATTTACCACAGATTCGGATTTGCTGGCCTTTTGGGGTTCGCATTGCATCTACATCAACTCTAATTTGATCATTAAACCCCGGGAGGCCCGGCAAGGGATTGGTGCCGATGTGCATGATCTTCGAGGGCTCCTGGACGACGTCGCCGACGTGATCGAGTCGACGAACGAGGAAGAACGAGTCGTCGACGACGTCGTCGACGTGATGGACACGGAGCGATGTCCCACGTCATGTGCGATCGTTCACCGACTTCGATGGTGTAATGGATTTTTTGGGGGGGTGCAGGTTGGAACAAAGGAGAAGAAACAAACACGGCGTGGCCACAACGAATCATTGGGTATATCAACCATGGGATGAGAGCATACTGATGGTGCGACTGGCGCCGGGGCAAAATCACGAATGCAACGCTTCTTTTCCTTCCTGCAGATCAACGCACGGTGCTCTTACCTTACTCTATGATTTGTTGAATCAACGGATTCAACTTCTTAAGGCACTTCTTTGCCATCTTGGAAATCTTGGGCATGATTTAAACGCTGATCCTGTAAGCAAAGGGGTTGAGTTGGGACAGCAAAATGTCGAACTAAGCACCAAACAAATACTAATGACAACATTGACATACATACTAAGAACGCATTCTAGGCAGCGCGTAAAACCACCTGCAACCAATGAAACACATATCAATACGTATCATATAGAACATAAAGTAGAACCTTTGTAAGGTTCCACCGCTCGAGCTACTCCTCTGCTCTTTGTATATCTCACGTCCTCTGATTCTCGAGGTTTTGGCCAATGCTGTCTCATCCTGCGATCTAAAAATAGATGGCTCGGGAAGCCACTCTGTGACTCAGGATAGTCACCAAGTTTCAACGTGTGAGTTCGGCTCTCGGCTCTCCTTGTTGCAGGACATGAAGATCCGGGCCAGGTCTGCATTTCCACCTCGTATTCCAGGCAAAGATCGGAGGGATGAAAACGTTTCCAGGAGACCATGGCACTCAGAATCTGGCAGCGTCGCAGGGGTGACCCTCAAAAACCATCAAAACCGGTCTTGCCATGGTCTGGTCGGTGGCAAACAGGAAATTTCAAGCCTCGTGCATCACTGTGACATCTTGGAAAGTTGGAGTGATCAGGAGGGAAAAGAACAGAACGGTTCCACTACCTCAAAAAGGCTGCACTTGGTCTTTTGCCAAATGGATCTTCTTTAATTCTATTCATGGGGTCATGATGGAGCCCATGAGTTCAGCTCCCAACCTCCGCAACGGGACGGACACGGTGGACCATTGGCCATCGGCGGACCCCCCATGGTGGGACATGGTCGGTCGCACATCCGTGGGTGGACACGGTTGGTGCGACTCCCACTGAGGATCCATGCCATGGGTCCGAGCTGCTTCGAACATCTCAAACCTCGCAGCCGATCAGGGCCGGTCCGAGGGATTTGGGGTGAGGAGCGGGGGGGGGTCCGGGCGGTGTTGGACGCCAAAGTTGTGGCAACGGCTTAGCAAAGGTAAAGTATAGGAAGAATGGCCTGGAAGTCCAAAGACGACCATATTTAGCACCACCGAAGTAAAGGACATGTATCTTCTTAAGGTTCTTATCACCTAAAGAACCTTGATTTACATTGATTTTCTATGTTTTAATATGTCTTAATGTCATAATCCATATTAATCCCAGTGGACTGCCAGGGAATAAATACTACGTGTTTAAATCAACGGAATCTTCCAGCCAGCTTGCCGGCTCCAGGACCCCAGAAATGGCCGCTTGACTGAAGTCCCTCGGTCACTTGAGACATTGACCACTCGATGAGGGAGAGATATGGAGAGATCATTTCAAGATATCTCATTTCAAGATACGATGAGGACCACCGATCATTTCAAGATATGGAGAGATCATTTCAAGATACAAGGTTTGAACGATGTGGTGGTCCTCAAAGAGTCGCAGGGATTGGCAGCCTCAAGCACTTGCTTGCTCTATCAGATTCGATCACCTTCTCAACGTAGAGGGTAATAATGCACCAGGCATTAGCAGGATATATTTAGGAATATGACCCTGTCACAATTGAATCAGTCCTGTTCCATCATATCACGCCAACACTGCGCCATGACACCCACATATTCCATCATACTCCCACACCATCCCACACCTACCTCCACCAAAAGGGTCTACCGTGGGAGATCAATCACATCGAAAAAGACCCACGGACCTAGTGTTCACCGCCTGACCTGCGGTCCCAGGTGCCCACGTGTGTGGAAGAAGCAATGTTTGGCATCGTCCGGAGCATACCTTCGGCTCCGAAGAACATGATGGGACGAAAAAGGATCTTTTGGGCGGGGCGAAGAAGGGTTTGCTGTTTGTGCCTGGGGATGATTGAAATTCAAAAATAACATCCGTGGGTGAAGGGTGAGGGTGAAGGGTGAAGGGCAAACTGTGTCATTGTGTGAACTGGTCTATCTTGGATATCGGGGATGAGGCCAGCCATGGGTCTGGCCGCAGGGTGACATGGAAGGTGGTGTGATACTTTTTGGTTGTGTTTTCCAATGCCAAAGGAATTTGTGGTGTGAAATGGTGTGAATACACCAATGTCACTCCTTTAAGGGTGGACCGAACGTGCCTCTTCCAGGCCCCAAGTGAACCTCTGGCATGAAAGCAGGCATTGAAGTGGGCTCAAAGTTGAAAGAACATATCCAATGTCCTTAGTCACCATCTGATGAATCTGAAGCGCGGCGCTGCTCAAACCTCACAAAAGGTACAGTATGAGGTCACAACCACCAATAATGGTGCATTTTCCTGTATACACCCCAAAAACACCTTCTTCAAGCATGTTTCTCTCCTGTGGCAACAGCTCTTCTGTCGAAGATGTCCCGTCTGCTCCTTCCCCTTCCTATGCAAAGCAAGTCACCATCCTTCTTCGATGTCCGCCAGAACTGCGGAGCAGTCCCGCTTCGTGTCGGATTGTCTTCTCAGTCACCGACCTTTTTCAGTACCACGGAAGGACCAATAGGGTAGTCAGAGGTCCCTGATCTAGCAGCAGTTTCATATCAGGAAGGTTGAGTCCAAGCACTCCCTTCGGGGCGATGAACAACTTGGTGAAAGTCGTCTAACAACTGGTCATCCGGATTCTTCCTTGCAATAGATGGTTGATGAATCAAGGATATCAACTATCAAACTGTTGGGTGCGGAGTTCCTCCAGCTCGAGGGCAGGAGAGTCCGCAAAAAAGAGCCAAAAGGATTCAATGTCCCGCTGGAGCCGGAGACGGATGAGTACCCCAAAGTAAGCCATCGGGATCCGGTTGAACGGATTGAATGGGTTGTTCATGTGTTTTTTCCGTCGGTTTTTCCCTGCATGATCGTTCCCCTCGAAATCCTTTTTGCCTGGGCGATTTGGGTAACACGAAAAAGTTCTACCACTGGCTGGCTTTACCGAACAGTTCATGCAACGAGGAGCACGAGGACATCACAGCTTGCACGGTTCCGAGGTGGAGACCCGGCGCGTTTACAGTGGAACCGGCAGCTTTCCCAACGTGGAACGGCAACATGTCCATCCATGGGACTGAAATAGTTGGTATTTACCCCACGAAAATGGCTCTATAATGTAGGTAACTCTTCCATACATGCATGGTCTGGGATTGCCATCCAGATCATGTCTGTCCGGGTCGTCCCTTTGATAGAAACGCCCGTAAACGCCCGGACATCCCTTCTCACGAGGCTTTTTGGGTCCGCCAAAGCAGCACGCCATGCGAGTCATCGGCCCAGCTTGGCCAAAAATGCTTTGACACCCTCAACCACCGTCATCGTCACCTGAGGCGTGCAGTGCCTGACAACCTGAGGCGACTGCAGTGATGTGCAGGTCCAAAAGGCCCAAATGAGCCCCTTTTGGGGGGGCCCAGGGTTGCACATGGATCATTTCTTCCTTTCACCATTCAGGCTTTGGACATTTGGAAGTCTACAAATGTGTGACCCCAAGTATAGTGGACAAGGAGTCTCCGTCCCCTTGACGCGCATAAGATCTGCCAAAAAAACACAGGTTTTTTCCTCTCCGGTTCCAGAGGGGCAATATGCAAATGACCTGCTACACATTTTTCACGGTGTGATAAATGTCCAGGTATGAAGCAACTTGTGAGGCCAAAACTTGTGTGAGGTCTTGACATACCGGCAGTAACCTGACAAAGGAAACACTCTAAGACTTCCAATTCGGACATAACTGGGTCTCATTCAAGGATTCTGCTCACCCCTCATTCCACTTGTCAAACAGCACTGTGCAAGCAAACTGTGCAGAACGAGGCTGCAAAGCTCATGCACCCCTGCCCCCAAGTAGGTCTTGGACTTCCAGTCCCTTCAAACAAAACCCTTGGTGGCCCCGAACTCTAAGAAAATCAAAGGTTTTTATAGGTTCCCACAGGTTTCCCAAATCCCCAAGTTTCATGACCAACCCACCTTCAACACGTAAAACACACACACACACACTCACACACACGGGTGAGGACCTCTTAGAGGATCGAAGTCGCACAGTTCATTTGACCCTCTTGACCCCCAGTTGAAGCATGTTGAAGCGCACTCCTGTCACAAACGGAAGTTGAGAACGAATATGTGAGAAGAATAAAGAAGAACACTTGATCTCGGTCATTAATACTTTTGAGCTCTTTGGGGTTGGTGTGAGATTCTGAAACAAACTTCCAGCAGTGCAAGTGCCACTCCCCCATACGAACCACGGGCCTCGTGGCTGCCCTCGAAGGCCAGCAGATCGGAGCTCGGGCCCAAGGCCTGGAGAGGTTCGATGGCGACCCCAAGTCACGGTGCTTGAGATGGACCCCCATACTGACCCCCCATCTGTCTAGGACATCATGAGGGAAAAGCGTGGCCGATGGGAACCTCTAAAACCACTGTAAATGATACGCTGCTGAGTCAGCAGTTTTGGGGGTCCCGACTTCAAAAAGTGTTTGTGCGATGCTATTGGCTGTATAGTACCGACACCGAAAACATTCAAAAACCATAAAGATCAAACAATGAACCGAAAAAAACATTGCATTCGGTGCAAGAGTAAGAGAGAAAATTGCACATGCAATAGCCGACTGTTTGGTCAAGCTCCTTTCCGTGCCCTGCCCACCCGCCTGATGCACTCCTTCCACTTGGTCCCTGGCACCATGACTCCCAGGCACGCCCCAGGCACGCCCCAGTGCTTGCAAGGGACACCCAGATCCCGTCAAAGTCAAGGTGACCAAAAGCCCCGGATTTGTTGAATCAGTTCCTGTTCTTGATCTAAATTGAATTAGCTTAGCTTTTTACCATTGAGATCAATATATTTCCGATGACAACACAGCTAAAATTCATCAGCGCCCTTTGCAGTAACGTCATCGAGTTGACGTGTAAAAGGATCTGGAAGCTTTCAACTTGACTCCATTTGCTTTCTTGTTGATACAGAAGTGATCATACAGTAACCCAATTTCCAATTCCAGCGAACGTTAACATGGGCCCACTACAACCCACCAAGCGAATGTCGTAGATATGCTCAAAACCAATTTTTGCCTGCACTGCTTTTGCTGTGCACCAAGAGTGTTGTGTTGCATTGGGGGTACCCTAGGGCAGCAAGGGAAGTGTAAACCGGAAGACGGGGGCCCATTGTTTCTGATACTAGGCACTCTGACTGGTGCCTGACTGGATTTCCGCTTTGGACCTCTTCAAATCTCCACCTTTTTTTTCAGGGAGACCATCGAAACGTCCAACTCTGGAGTCACAACCACGCCGGTCACCATGCCCTTCTTCCCCCGCGCACCTGGGCGCAATGGGGTCCTCGCTGCCACTGGTCACCAAGCAGGGCGGCGCTTGAGCAGGTGCCAGCTTGGCTGCAAAGCCTGGATGAGTCCATCTGAGCAAAACTACGACTTGATATCGGGTGATGGTAAGTAGATATGGATGCATCATATGGATATGGGCCATGGGCCATGGGATGGATTAACAACTCACTCATGCACATATTCAAACACTGCCTACAGCTACACTCTGCCTACAGCTACTCGCTGAACAACCCCCCCAAACCAACCGCTGGGCGGTCCTGGCGGCGACATCAGGACGAGCCCCGCCAGCTTCGGCACCTTGGAGGCTGCGGCCAGCGCCACCGCTGCCCCTGGAGCCGGGAGGCGCCGGGAGGAGCCGGGAGCGGATCGACCGTGGGTGACCCAACATAGATGGAGAAGGAGAGGGTTTTTTCATGGTTTTTGAGGCAGCCATTGGGGGATTTTTGTTTTGCTGATTTTGGATGTCCAAGCTCGCTTCGTGAGTGAGTTTCGATGACATGTGGAGCATGTCACTGAGCATGTCCGTACATGATCGAACATGTGACGCTGTAGATGTCTGATTTTTTGAAGTTGTTATGTTCTCTGTGACGTTTTGGTCTTGCAAACAATCATTGTCCAGGGCGAAGAAGTCCCGAGCTCAAATAAGCTCAAATCAACAAATGGTTGTTTTCATAGTACAACTATATATGTACAAATCACAGATGTTGGTCGCTTGGCCTGTGGGAAGGAATATGAAGGACTCCTACCGGTCTTCAGTACGCTGATCAGCCACACATGAACCTCAAACGGATATGGATTGGACATCGGATGCCACGTGTACCCATGTCCAAGACCACATCCTGGATACGTGGCCCAATCCGGGTGTCACTGCATCGACGATGCATATTCATTCCGTTTGAAGATGAAACACATTGGCCGAAGTCCCAAGTCCCGAGGCACAGGTGAATATCGGCACTGGTTCGGTGAACTGGAGAATATCTCTCGGATCCCACCCCTCGGACCCGAGGGGAAACGATTGAGAACACTGGCATCTCCTGCAGACCACCGTTTTGACCACTTGGCATCCACCGTTTGATGAGAATCCACCGGCCAAGGCATCTCCGAGGCCAGCCTTGAGAGAATCCACCTAAGACCACTTTGGCATCTCCTGCAGATTTGCCTCAGCTGTCTGGTGTCGGTGTCGGTGTGGCGAGAGCCATCGATCAAGTGAGGGAAACATCCATGACCCGAGCGTGGCATTGTTTCGGCGGTATATTTTGGGCAGGTCATACCCACATGTCATCACCAATTCGCTTTCCAGCATGCCTAGAGCACGTCATGTGTGACTTTTCGAATGCAAGTTGATGTCAATGTACCCCTTTAACATGACGGAGCTTCCCCAGAAATGTAAGTTTGATGAATGCAGGCCTGCCACCAAACGTCCGTTTATACACAAGTCACAAGTCCATTCCATCTAGACTAGTCCATCATAGTCCATCCTATACGAAAGTCCCATGCTTTTGGACATGAGCCAAACCTCAATCAAGAAGGGATTCTGGAGCAACAGCAACCCCCAGGACCTGGCACGACCATCCGGTACATCCGCTGGACTGGCACGAGACTCACATCCTCCAACCTGCACGTCCTCCGGGGTCTCTTTGAATCCACCGGGGAGATCCGCAAGAAGCATCGGGACAGACTTGACAAACAAGGCACCCAAAGACGTTGACAAGAACCTGGTGATTTTTGCACGGCCCTGTTTCAGGGATACCTTCCTCATGCTGAGATGGTCTCACCCGCTGATATGGTCTTCGCTTTGCCTTTTCTAGTGTGGCGACCCCGGCCCAAAGCATAGAAGCTTAAACCCTGTGGTTTCCATTTGCATGCCATTATGATCCAATGTGTAGAGTCTCAGTGTAGAGGCTTGCCATAATTAAGTGAAACTTTCTACACTACGACGACTCACTAACATGGCAGTGGAACATGGTCCCTTGGAAGATTACTTTCCTTTACGAACAGGTGGTTTTCCACTTCCATGTTAGTGAGTCAGAGAGCATCAGCTGCACTTTGCGCCTGGCCATCGAATCGACATGGCCTTGGTCTGGGGTCAGCCTGCACAAGGTTGGACTGAAGAATAGTTTGCTTCCGGCACGGCCCATGAAAAGCTCCAGGGGTTCATTTCCATCTTTCCTGTGGCCCCGCGGTTCACAAAACGATGATGCTGCAAACTCAAAGAGGGACCTCAAGCAGATTCTGCATCCCCTGGACCTTCCTTTGCTTCACTGGAACTTTGACTTTGGTGCTCTGGGGATCCATTGACTTCAGGAAAGCCGCGTGAGATGATGATGTGGACTTACCCAATTCAGGCGGTCGACCGCGAATGGTTTCGACCTGCCAACCTGCCGTTCAAGTCAACAGCCGTCAGGCCAACCGCTTTCAAGGTATATATGGCAAGTGCACCTCATGTTCAGCCAAGTCGACAGAAGCACCCAGTTGCAAGACATAGCTTTTGCCAAGGGGTGTTTTGTTAGGTAGCGGCAGCTAGGTGCAAAAGTCAAGAGCTCACGCCAATGCTGTCCCCATTGTTTTCGCCAGCACCAGCACTGCCATCATGGCGGAGAAGCACTGCATGGAAGCATCTTACATTCCATGATCCAAGGGTGGAATGTTGAATAAAGTTGTTTCTCCGCAAGCGACAGCGCTCCCATCACTTCGGATTAATGATTAGCACACTGTATAGTATAGCAGAAATGCAGGTGCAGGACACTCCTTGATTCATCAAAAGCCAGAATGCTGCACCGTCCTTTATACCCTGCACTATATACTCCGCAGGCAGCAGCACTTCCATCACTTCAGAGAAGGACTGCGTGATTCCATCCTCAGAAACCTGGGTGTATAATAAATTTGTCGTTCAAGCTGGAATGTTGCATTTGTGGCACTGATTTCCTCTGCAAGCGACGGCGGTTCAATCAGCATTGTATAGGTATGAAAAACACCGGCAACAGGCTCACTACAAACACACGAACGTTTGCAACCCTTACTCTCCGCTGAAGGTTCTTTGGTCTCCTCAGCTTGAGGTTAGCCTGATCAATGCTTGTTTGGTTTTCGGTTTAGTTTAGCTCTTTCACTGCTCTCGCATCTGCCAGGCAAGGTACCCATCAATGATACCCCTTTGCAGATGTGGTACAGTATACAGTATATGGATGATGTGACGTGTATTTATGTGTCAATGGTCGATGGTCAATGATATTCATTCTCATCCAAATCCCCAGCTCACTCTCTGACCGGCCCAGTGACACACAGTGGCCAAGGCATCAGCGGCTTCAGACCTACAGTAACCCGTCACGCGTCGCGGCGTTGCCAGTGGTGGAATCACGGACATCGGTTCTTATGGTTCTTAGTCGTGTCATTTGGGGGTTCGCAAGGTGCATTCAGATCTCCTGACAGATTTGCGAACTTTGACACCGAAGGACGGCCTTCCAGTTTTCTTGAGTCATCTTTGGTGGTGTTAAACAAGAAATCGATCTGGAGACTTGCAGGACTGCCAGCCCAATGGCCTGGAAACAAAGAACCACCCGAGTTTGACCAAACACACGGTCTCTCCACACAGAAACCGATGCATGGTCTTTCGGACGCGACGATCGATCACTGACTCGACGTGTCGAACGACGATCACTGAGGGTGCTGCAAACACTTCTCAATTTCCTTTTCTTTCGCACTCCTGGGAAGCGAAGCCCCGTAAAGCACCGACCGCGTCATCGAACCCCGACAGATTCCGCGTCATCGAACCCCGTGGGGTTCCGAATGGCAAGATAGGCCAGAAAGGTCGAACAAAAACATTCGCTTACACCGTGAGAAAAGGGAAACTATAGAATATGGATGAATATGGTATACTATAGTGACGACTATGTAATGTACTCTAGAGCACCAACCAGCTCCTGGTTCATGTATTCTTGGCACACTTATGTAACTCATATTAATAGGAAGACTGACTCTATAAGACCTCCCCACCAGTTCTCTGGATGATTCTGACTGTCAGTCTACCATCTCTGTGTGAAGCGATGATCAAATCCAGATCCTCCCTACCGAGTTCTGCCTCTTCAGCACTTCTTGGACCCACCTGCTCCACCACTCCCTCAGCGGCTTTCGCCATTCGGGCAGATCCGAGTTCGACTCGTCGATTGGAAGGCCTTCCACCTGCGCAAAGAGGTAGCTGTTGGAGGCTGGAGGTGCAGTTGATGAAGTTCTGAATTGGGTTTAACTAATTGCTGGCATCCAACAATGATGAACCATGTCTGGCCTGCTAGAACTGCAGAAGCCCACGACAGAAAGTCGGATTGATGAACCAGTCCAGTAATTCCATCCAGTAGTTCAACCAGTGGCCAATGCGATGTTCGATGAAATTAATGTCACAACTTTGCAGTGCACGCTGTTGGTGGCGTGTCAAAATTGTGGTCGAGGGATATGCTTTGGCTTTCATCTGTTCATCTTTGCTCAGGATCATATATCTCAAAAGCAACAGTGGAGCTTGTCTGATGTATAAAGACCTGTTGAGTTGAGCTTTGTCTGGACACCCCCGGACATGCTGACCTCACCGAGATCGAGATTGGTGACCTCAAAACTTCGGTAAAGGCTATAAACAGCTGAGTGCCTGGAATCTATCCACCCAAGAACATATCCAACCAAAAAGCGATAAGCAGAAATGAACAAAAACCGAAACGTAATTCCCACAAGACTGACACCATCCACTGAAGTTGGAGTTCATCATAGTCCAACAAAACTCCAACTTCTTGCCCTCCAAAAGACTCTCCAAAAGGAGATGGAATGGAAACAGCAGTTTCTGCTTGGTATTTGTAGAGCGACTTTCTTGATTGTACAGTAGTCCTCCGCATCACCGGGAACGGTCTCAGCACATGATCTGCCGCGTCAGGGCGTCACCCGTGGGGGCCGCGTCGATGGCTTGGCGCCTGTACCACGATCTCCTCTTCTCGTGGCTCAGCGCCTTGACCGGACGAAGGACACGGTTGCGGTAAGGACCGAGATCCGGTTGGAGTCCCCATCGGACGGGTGGTGAAAGGTGGTTTTCAGACGGACACATCCGAAGATCACTCAACATTCAAGAATCACCTGAACACTAAACAAGCATGTGCACTAAAAACACGTGAAAAGACTTGTAAAAGAAACACATCAAAATAGACCTTTCCAGATCCTGTGGATGATCTAATCCACTCAGCTCCCCTCAATCCACCCAACTCTCTCATCATCTCATCTCTGGGTCGCCCAGTGACTCTCCCGTGGTGCTTCAGGGAGGCAAATCCGCCGCTCGGGCGCACAGAGGTGATGCGCCAAAGTGTAGAGGTCATGGCCCAAAACCTCGCACTGCCCCACCGTGCGGAGCGAAGAAGTCGAGGGTCCGAAGCTCTTCAGCGAAGAGCTGCGCCCAGAAAGAGAGTGCTTGGAGCACAAGGGATCTCTCATCATGAAGCAACGTTGCTTGACAAGTGTTGGAGCACAAAAGCAAGGTGAAGCTTTCTGACATGTTGTTTTTTTTTCAAGCCTGTGTAGTTAAAGGCTGGACACATACTCTCAGTGACCCAGAGTAGGTAATTAGAAAGCTCGAAGGCTGCAAGAAGCCTGGGCGCGGGGCGCCTTTCGACTATAAACTTGGATTTGATAAAAC
Source organism: Durusdinium trenchii (assembly GCA_963970005.1). Taxonomy (NCBI): domain Eukaryota; class Dinophyceae; order Suessiales; family Symbiodiniaceae; genus Durusdinium; species Durusdinium trenchii. The sequence goes on from CAXAMN010023662.1 coordinate 563,813, forward strand.
ATTTAAAACACTGTTCCCCAAAGGGGATGCACACATGGGGAAAGCAAAACCAGGTAAACCATGGTAAACCATGGTAAACCAAGTGTTCACCAAGGACGTCTAAACATGTCGAACCTTACCGGCAGTTTGCTATCTCCGGAGCTGGACTCCTTTTTGGTCATCGACCACCCTTGACCTCCAGCAAGGGTCTAAATCCAAGAATGGGACAGGCTCCATCACGATTCCCTGCCAGCCATGGCATGTCATGCCGTGGCATGTCATGCCACATGGACCTCTTTTCAATTAAGCAACCCTGACCCGATTGGTCGGTCCCAGACAGCTCCGCCGGCCTCGATGCCGTGGCAAAGGACCACCAGCAGCTTCGCCTCAGGTGTACGTCACTGCAGGATATGGGGTTTCATGGGTGTGCGCGAAACCAAAGAGGAAAGCTCAATGAAAACAACAACACGATTCAGAAGCACTATGGTTTGAGAAAGGAATCTTCATGAATCCTCTGGCCGTTCTATCAAGGTGTGTCTTACTGTAACTTTTCACAGAACCAACAAAAGATCAAACCAGCCACAGGTCGTGATGTCCCTGAAAAACATGCTCAGACTCACCAACAATTTGTCGTCTTCATCTATATTCTGCGCTCCTCGGGTCAGCAGGGTCCTTCCTGCATGGTACAACGACGCAGTTTCTCCAAAAATAATGACCCTTGAACTTGCAATGCGTTTGTTCAGGATGCACATTGTTTCCATAAGCAACTTATAGACGTGTTTTTGGCTTTCATGGTTCTCTCTCTCTAAATATATATATATATATCGATCTATATTGTTTTCGTATGTTTTCTTTGCACATCTTTTACACACACACACACCCTCTGTATCTTGATGCCTTCTGTGTCCACCTCTTCCCCCAACCAACCGCCACCTCGTCAGTGCCATCAGGCTCCACCATGATGCCTGGAGAGGTGAAGCAGAATTCGTACACAAAAGGGGCGCCGGGATCTGGTGCTGCAGGTGTTGATCTCTGGTTTCAGATGTTGCATGGCGAAAATAGGCAAACATGCCCCAAGAAAAAGTGGCATCTGCTTCAGTGAGACGATCTTTTTGCTGAGAGGATCTGTCCAAAAAGATGCCGTTGGCATCGAAAACGACTGACACTTCCGACCTCCAGGTCTTCCGGATTCCGGGGACAGAAGTCAATGGTGATCGGGAGCGAATTCTTCTTTTGGGGCGCATGGATTGGTTGAAGAGATCTAGAAATGCCGGGGACCATATTGACCATCAAGTCTTCTTCTTTCAGTGATTTGTCAAGATCTTCCTAAATTTGATACGATTGAATCCACTAAGTGGCTTTGGTGGGGGAACCTACAAGGAAGAACCATCAAGACCCCAAGTTGTCCAAGAGGTCCTTCAAACCACTTAGTCACCTCCCTCCACAACAATTCACAACCTCTCATCAAACACGTCCCAGACCTCACATCCCCAGACATTCCAAGCCTCCCGAACCTCCCAACGACATCAGCACGCATCTGCACGTTCCGGACCGAGATACATCGCAAGGGCAAATCGAAGGCCACCCGCTGCCGGACGCCGCCGGGGGAGGCCAAGCGCTTCCCTGCGCCGACCATGTCCCAGCTTCACATCGCCGAAAGGGGTGAAGTATGGTGAAGTGATTGCTTCTTCCATGTGACTTGAACTTTATATAACTCATCCAAAATCATCCACATCATCGATCTTAAACATTTACTTCTGGATTCGCGCCTGCGCACGCCTGCAGCATGAAAGCACTACGTCAACGTCACTAGGGTCAGATCCGCTGGTGCAAACGGCGCCGAAAAGGGGAAACGGTGCCTTCGGCTGGACAGAGATGGCCCACCGTCTGGAAGAAGGTGATGACGTCCGTCTCCTGATCCATCGACCGAAATGAACGTCGGCGGAACAGGCGGACGCACGGAGATCGTGCCTCCCTGAGGATGCAGAAAAACATCGAGAAGCATTGAGCAACAAATCATGAAGGATCCAAGGAGTTGTGAATTGGATCGGCTTAGACTCGATGGTTTAAACAAATCCCACCAAAAAATCATGGAGTTTGGAGAGACCGAGAATGATGATCTTGTGAAGCCTCCAAGAGAAAGTCAAACACCTAGGAGCTTGTCGGCGGCAATTTCCTTCCGCACCTCAACCGCCTCATCAACTCCAAATTCTTAAACCGCTCAGTGGGCCCAACGGCAAGTGAGCTGCGCGTCTATCCATTTTCAGGGGTCAACCAGAGACCTAATTAGTTATGACTCACACTCATCTTATCTTTGGAGCCCCATTTGGGTTTAAACATGTTAAACAAAAAAAACAAAAACTCAACGTTGCCGGAATCCGAATCAATGTTGCTAGACCAGGACGTGGAAAGCTCTTAAGCCTCACGGAAACAACGCACAAATGCATTTTTGGTGGCTCAAGGATGAGTACCTCAGCATTGGCAAAGCGCCAAAGCCAACTTCAGGTGTAGGAGGTTCACGAAGGCAGCTTTACGATGGTAACTGCAGTTACGGTGCTTGCATGCCCGACCAGTATACGGATGAGATTGAGATGAGGTGGCAGGGCTGGGATATAAAATATGTCTTTCTTAAATAGTTTAGATGTCCCAATAGAATTGCTGACCTTCGGTGCAGAATCCTCCCCCCCAAAAAGACGGCCGAAGCTCCAACAAAACAAATCAAAAGATGACCATCTTTTGTCCATTTGCGGCCAGGCCCAGGCCAGGCGTCGTTGGTCTGCCCGGTGTCATAGAGGTGTTCCGGAATTTGCTCCCAGAAGTCGCGCCGCATCTCTGGGCTTACGTGTTGTCGCATGAGGAACCTGGACGCGCCCGCACGGACGACTGGCGCCAAGGTTGAGACACTCGGCATTCTGAAGGGAAGTGATGGGGGGGTTCCGTGTGAGGGTTTGGCTTCAACATCATACAACGATCCCTTGAGGTGGGGTTTGGTTCAGACGGATGGAGAAACTCCCGCTCCTTACACTCCCCGCTCTCACTGTTGGTGGGTTTTGTATGGTTTTGTCACAACCATATTTGGAACAACAAGTAAACTACGACGGTTTAGACATATAAAACAATAATATAATATAAGATGGAAGGGGTTACTAGCTACACACGTTCATTCACACCTTCTCTGGGGATTCCTTACCCAACCCGCCAGCAGCTAAGGAGCTCGAAGAGTTGCTCGCGACTGGCGCCCTCAGTGCCGCCCTCCAAGGCTCGCAAGTTGGCACCACAGCCACTGAAGAGGAACTTGATGTCCTAAGGAAGGCGTTCGGTGGTATTTTTTTCAGTGATTATATAGGAGTAGGAGGAAGTCACTTAGCGATGTCCCAGTGATTTTTGAGTCTCAAGGTTCATTTGATTTGCATATCACTTCGTCCCGGCCGCAGCTTGTGATGGCAGCCTTTTCCATCATGAGGACCAAATGGAAGCAACATCGAGAAACCTCAAAATGCTAGGCACGTGGTCCAGGCAAAAAAACGTTCATCTCCACTTGGTGGTCCAGCTACAGGAGAAACGAATCGATCACAAGCTGATGTGATTTTTGCACTTTTTTCAGCTCTGAATACAGCTTTGGTGTTGGGAGGCTGGCTTGCACGGAGTTTCCAGTTCCACTTGCGTGCAAGTCGCCCAAGATTTCTTCTTCAATGCGTCCTGAACCGAAACTCCAGGCCACCGTGACCACCCGTTTGGGGTGACTGTGCGTCTTACACTCTCTGGTCTTACACTCTCTGAAGTGACTACTGTAAGCCTTCTGAAGCCTTCTGTAGAACCGGTCAAACAAAATACAACACCTGCCCTCAAGTGGTTCTGTACCCACAGCTAGAACTGGGCCATATTGGGGGGAATAAGCCAGGATCCAACCTCTCCACCAGATATGAATAGCACAAGACTAGGAAGCTGAGACTCCCTCTCCCTTTCTCTCTATGGACAAGGCCGAGAAACACGGAAGTCAACACGTCAGTGCAGCCACCAACAGCTTGTGCCCATCTAACCCCCGTTCAACGCAAAAAAAAACACAGAAAAAAAAAGCAAGCCAAACAACAGCTGCATTGATCACCCACTTTTGGATGCGAAATCGCGATGCGTTCGCGCTATCGCAACGGTTGGACATCGGTCCGTATCGCTACGTATCCATCTACCCGGCCGGATAAGACAACCGGTTGTCTTTGCGGACGATTCGGCCGGACAAAAGCAAGACGGCCGGTCGTGCGGGACCAGCGAAACACTCATGACTATAGCCAGTACTCTTCCTGAATGAAGTCATTGTCTGACCTCTCTGACTTGTGGGTGACTCAAATCCTTGCAGGCCTGCACCCCCCCCATCGGCGTTTCCTCATGGAAATGCATAGCTGCTTAAACCATCATCACCCATCTCATTTGACGATGTGAAGGCAGCAAATTATTGGAAGGTCTGCCAAGCTCAAACAGATTCTGCCACTGCAAAGCTACCCCAACTCAAACCGAACCTGCAAATTTCAATGAGACAAGCCGGCTGTCCAACGAGAAACATCGCGTCTACACCCCCACATCCTGTCCTTGGCAGGCTTCTCGCCCTCCACTAGGACCAAAAGCTCCTGGGTGTCATGGCGACAAAGGCAATTTTCATCCTCACCCAGGAGAGATCCAGGCTTTAGCATCCATGGTCCATGGTCACAAATTTGCCAGGGGTGGTTTTTTTGGGGCAGGTTGTTACAGGTTTGTTGACTTGACTTCTGCTTACTATAACCCAAAGCTTTCAACTAACTATCAAGACATCTAAAAATGCATTGTAAGTCAAAGCGGGGGTTTGTGGGTCTCTCCCACCGCCGTTCGGAAAAATACACACCCACACCCGCCTTGATTTCGGTATATGCCAACACTCTGTCGCCAAAATCATGGGAGTCAGACTATATAGTCTGGAAAATTGTTCTTGTTGCTGCTGTTGGGGTGTGCACAGGGCCAATCCACACTTACTTGGAATCCCTGAACTCTGTAAGGTGTTTTTAAGTCAACTCTGCGGTCAACTCCGTCGCCCTTTGACTGGGGCGTACGTCCTCAAACATGTCCTCGGTGTGGAACCCTTCACAGGCATGGGTGTATGCGCTCAGAATGTCCCTTGAAAGTCACCCTCAAAATGGTTGATGGACCGTCATCTCCAGTCGGCACCAAGCCATCTCGCCTTGTCTTTGAGTTTCAAACTCACCCAGCCAGTGGCAGGGCCTGACGAGGTGATAAATAGAAACAGCACGGATCGGAAGGCTGGAGGGTGAGCTGTCATGAATCAAAAGTGTGGGGTTAGAAACAAAACATGGAGAAGTGATGGGCAATCCATGGTTTTGAAGGTTGAAGCCAGACTTCATGCAGATTTTCCTGTAGCTCAAAGTTTCCAAGTGAAGAATGCTCATTGCGAGTGTTGTTCACAAGTCTTGCTCTCCTGGAAGGACACACATGGGACATGAAAAGCTATATAGGTTTGTGGCTAAAGATTGTCTTGCAAGGGCCCTGTCAGGTTTCAATCAGACTTTTCGTGGAGTGTAGTCCCACCCTCAGCCGGCCAGACTATCAACATACAAATTCAATTGCATGAACGAAAAAGGATCGATGTTTGATCAATCAAACTTGATGTAATTCTAGTAGTTAAAAGCGGTTTCATTGAACCTGCTAGTCTCTTTGCCTTCACGGCCAAGAAGAGAGCAGGGCTTGGATACCGACCAAGGAGCGGACGGGAAGGGACCAAAAGAGTGGATCCGACTGAAACAGGCCTTTTGCTTGGGTATTTCTTTTTGAGGCAGCGGTCCAGCTGGAACTATGTCTTGAAATTGGCTTATCATCCATGTAAATATGAGAATATATGCATAGCTGCATATCTACGATCTTTGACATGGCCAGCACAATGCCATCGAAATGAGCTTAGACATGCTTAGCCGTTGAAAGTGGAAAAACAACACACCATTAAACAAAAGAAACCGAATGGTTGTAGAGGAGAAACTTGCTTCCCAGGAGCCCAGGAAGTCTAAAGCGTAGACCAGTAGTAGACCCTTCTGCACTTCCACTTGACACCCTACAGCCTTCGCGCTATGTGCAAACCAATGGATCCAAATGGATCCAGCTAGCAGTACAGTCAATGAGAACCATTTGGCCATTCATGTAGCTTCATTAAAGCTGCAAGAGTGCGCAAGAAGCTTTCCCACACTGGTAACATGATAAGCATTCGTTCTCTGAAAGAATCCTTGAACTACTGGGGGAATGAAACAATATGGGCAAGGAAGACCATTCTCCTCCAAACACAGCCAAGCATGTGGGCTGGAAGCTTGCCACCTCTGCTCCAGACGGTCTCAAGTTTCACCACGTTTCACCATGGACGTGCTTCACCTCGCCGAGGAACACCAGACCGGTTTTGCTCGCGCACGTCTTCGCCCCGCCCCGAGGATCCGTTTGGTCCACTTCTACGTCTTGGGAGGCGAGCGCCTGTGCCGGTCTCTGTGAGCTGAAACTGCAGGCGATCGCCCTCGAGCTTCAGCTCCTCACGCAGCAACCAAGCACAATCGGATTAGGCACCTCCTGGTAAGGTTTCACCCAAAAGCGCCCGGTGAAGGATTTAGGTGCATGCTGGGTCATGAAAGCGGAACGTTCAGTGGATGTTCTGAACAGTGATTGCTTCCTGGAGGAAGAATCCCAAACCAGTCGCTACTGTGGTCTTCTCTGCACTTGCCAGCTTCTGGACAGCCTCTGTTGATTGACAGATCCGATGATTCATCGATTGATGGATCGATTGACCTACCACTGGACGCATAAGCTCAAACCTAACAACCATGGATTTGTATTGTTGGAAATGGAGGTAGATGATTTTAGCCAGCATTTGCTCTTCCCAAGTTGTCCAACTGGAAAGCCTCCCTATTGTAAGGAATCGTGGTGAACCACACCCAGTTGGCCTCCGACACCTCTTTGCGGGCAAGTTGGATGTCTTTTTCCCATGATCCCCTGCTGGCCTTGACCAGCGCGCCAGTGGACAAACGCTGCGGGAGCTGCTCGGAGGTCAAGGCTTTTCCTGAAGTCCGGGTTTGGCATCCAGCGGCTTTGGAAGGTGTTCAACTCATCTGAACTATCCATTAGCTAAGGAACAAATCCCATCAAAAACGCAGCATGTGCATCTTTCGAAGTACAGTAATTATATAGATGTGTTTGAGTTGAAGGTAATCATACCCCGGTACAACCAAATCATCGGAAAGTGTAATGAATTGATAGTTGTTTGCATACCGACTCTCACAATATTATGGGGGCATACTGTTTGCTGGCGTGTGTCCGTCGCTCCTCTTGCGGCGGAACAATGTTGTTTTTGCATGTTTGGTTTCAATCGTGCGTAGGAATGGGTTGCGAAAGACATTGCAAAACAATGTTTGACAACATGCAATCAACAGTCCTGGGTATTGTTTTGCCAACCTATATAAACCTTCAGGATGATCAAATGATCATTATGTTTTGAGGGCTGAACCTGAAAACTGTCTTTGAACATGCCCGGCCCTGCGCACTTCAAACACCGATCCAACCAGATCCCAGCCTTGTCGGACAAGGACACCGCCTTTGTCTCCACCTGGCATGTTGAAATTTCATTGGTAACCTCATATGGAACCTACACAGCCGGAAACCGGAAACTTTTCGAACACGGCGGTTGAAATCCTCACCTTGAAACTTAGGGAACCTGGAGTGTGGGCCGAAGCATTCCAACAAATACGCGACCTGAACCTGGAGTTATCAAAGTTTGCATGGTCCTTGGTTGATTTCGACCTTGTTCAGCCAGAATTGGCCACCCACCCGCACTATGGCTACTCTGGCCAAACAAGTTTGCTAAAACAAATTGTGTAGGTTTCTCTTTTGCAAAAAAGGCGACAATTGGTTGGTTCGTCAACAACAGCCTCGCACAACTCCAGCCTCCTTCTCAGCAGGGTCACACAATTACCTTACTTCGAGCTACCCCTGTCCGCCGAACAACACAAGTAGGATAGCTTGGCCGGCGTGAGTGGCAAGGCGTCCCCAAGTCACGGTGCTTTGTAGTTGCGTTTGGTGTTGTCACTGTAACGGTCATTGTCTTTTTGTCTGCTGTCGCACTCGTCCTGGCGCGTTGCTAAGTATAAATTGCAGTCATTGTGGTTCTGCTTTGCGGCGCCGTTGTGCCACTGGCAGGCGGGAACCCTGGGTTGGGCAACTGGTGGTCGGGCCGCTGGCTGGGCACTGATGGGACACTGGGTTGGCAGCACTGCCTGTCGGAACCACGACCACTGGGCCCGGGCAACTGGCAAGCTGTCAGTGTGTGCTGTATGTCATACCCTTTTGTCTTGTTGTTGGTGTTGCCATTGTGTTGTGTGCGTGTCTTTGCCGCTTCGTCTCTGTTGTCGTGTTGTCTGATCCTTTGGTGTTGTCACTGTGTTTCTGTGTGTTGTCAGCATCATGGTTTGCTGTCTGCTGCTGCGCTTGTCATGCCTGTCAGAATGTCAGGTGGAGAAAATGAATGTGGACGTTGCAGCGGCCCCCTGAATCAAAGGTGACAGAACACAAGCCCAGGACATTGACATTTGTCTGTATCATTCGGCTTTACCTACTGCACTGGCCACCCAACGACCCACTTAGGCTGTGGAGCAAATCATTATCAGATGCTGGTGTGCACTGTCACAGCTTAGCAATGCATTTCTCACAGACGCTCAATGACAATTTCAAAGCCAAGCTTTGTCATGCTTGCGCGAGATGCCCAAGCTGCTTGGCCAATCATGTTACCATCTTCTTCGAACTTGGCAGATGCCTCCAGCCTTTTCAGCAGTGCTGCTGTGAGGAGTGCCTGGTCCTTGTCATCTTTTTGCAATGTGGAGGCCCAAAAACTCATCTGTGCTTTTTTATCTCTTCTTGCTTGCTTGTTTGGCTAAACCCCTTTGAACAGCTCGCTGCTTCACGTCCAGCCCGGCTGGAAGGGCTGTGACGTGCAAGTGGCCGCTGTACCCGAAGCAATTATATAAGGAAGCCGGCGTTGAACCTGACCAGGATTTCCGCGCGCTTGGCAAAAAACTGCGGAAGCTGTGAAACTCATCAGAACCCCTTGCCAAACAAGCCAAAACACAAAAGCTGGGGAAAGAACTATGGGGTCCTCTGCAGTCCGAGTCCTCTGGAATCCGACTTGGCCTTGCGGCCGGTCATTCAGGGAGACCGCCATGGACCATGGAATCATCGAACCATTGGTAAATCCATTGGCATAGTCATCCGTTTTATGGAACACATGCGGCTACTATCAATTAAAAAAGTAATAAACACAAACAATAACAATATTATATCAAAAGTCATCCAGTCGGCTATACTATAGCCACCCATGAAGCCAGCGTGACTCTTCGGAGGAACTTCTGTGCTGGGTTGCGGCAACGGCTCTCAGTCTTCCGGAAGGAGGCCCCGGCGTCTGCCACTGACGCATCCCAGGCAACTGCGCCGCATCACAAACACCAGATTCCAAAAAGACTTGAGCATATGCAATCGGCATTAGGAAAACATGTCCCTACAAAACTCAAACTTTTTAAAATCAACCTGCTTGGGCGTGGGAAGTTGGCCTCGTGGACTTCTCGAAGCATGCCATGGATGCACAAGAATCCGAAACAAGGCACCGCCGGCGTCCTCTCTTTCTCTAAATAGGTTTAGAAAGATATGCGCCAAGCCACTCCAATCCTGTCTGTCAACCCCGTCGCGTGAACAAAGGAAAGGCATGTATATATACTATGTGCCCCCGTTTTTCCACCTTTTCTTTTCCACGTTTCTTTGCGTCCATGTGAGCAGTGTGTGCGTGTGTGTGTGTTTGTGCTGCAAACGGTGGCATCTAAAAGCCTCTGTGTATAGATAGACAGCTTTTGCGAACTGTACCCTACCACTATCGCATTTTGACCTGTTCTTGTGCTTTTGAGTGTGTTTTTGTACATCGTCCCCTTCCAACAGACAAAGCTGAAGAACTAGAGTATAGTGAAGGGGATTTGGGTTTAAGGGGCAAGGTTTTGGGCTGAAGGGGACGAGATCGTTAAAGCGTTGTTGCTTAACATGTGTTTTGATTTTTGGTGTTCTTTGCTTTGTTGATTTTTTGTGGTATTTGCAATGATTGTTACAAGCGTACTGCCAGCGCGGCAAATATCACATGTGTTCCTCCTGGGTAGAATGCTTGTGTGGCCCGTCTCGCTACAGCGAAAGCGCATTTTTGGTAGGAGTGTGCAAAAAGTTGTGAAAAGGAGTTGTTTGATTGGAATGTGAAAAGTTCAATTGGAACTTCCAAAGCACCGGTCCGTCCTTTAACATGCTTCTATTGCCACGAGTAGACATAGACAAAAGCCAAGGTCCTAGCTTTCTATTTTGGAGAAAACGAGGTACCTTCAAAACAAGACATGCACCAGTGTCATCGACATGGCCAATGTCAAAAGCGAAGTCTTGCTTCGAAAGCAAGATGTTGCTGCAAAACATTCTGCTGCAGGTTCCCATGTGGGGTGTTGTAAAAACCCCGTGTCTTTTGCAATACCTCGAAACCATGTTATCGTTCGTTCTACTCTTATCGTTTTCTCAGGTGAAAGCATCTTTGGTGGAAGATCACAAATCACAAGATGTCCTTTGGTGGTCTACATGGTCCTACTTCAGGATCCCGTAGCACTGCCTGTACCAAAGCGTGCACCGTCTTTGGTGGTAAAGACATGGCAGCAGCAAAGATCAGATATAGACAGCTAAACAAGACTACCACGTCGCACACTTCTGCCCTTCAAAAGGTCTAACGAAACAGTCAAATGGGTACTTGCCCACCAGGGCTGCTTTTTGCTACATTTCCTTATCGTTTTCGTTATGGTTTTGTTATCGTTCCGGACACCTCTGCAGGTTCATGTAAACAGCTGCAGCATATGGACCAAACAGCCTATTCAGTTCCTAGTAGTAAGGCCAGGAGCCCCTAAGAGCTTCTTGTTCCTGGTAGCGATGTTGCTTTGTAGTAAGGCAAGGAGTCCCTAGTAGCTTTTTGTTATTGTTCTTAGTAGTAAGGCCAGGAGTCCCTAGTAGCTTCTTGTTCCTAGTAGTAAGGCCAGGAGTCCCTAGCAGCTTCTTGTTCCTAGTAGTAAGGCCAGGAGCCCCTAATAGCTTTTTGTTCTGAATGTGCAGGTAAAATCATTGTTATCGTTTTTACTCTTATCGGTTTCTGGGGTAGGAATGCGTGCACGCCAATACTAAACCGCTGAGCACGGGGTTATTACAACAGCCCATGTGGCTTCCACCTTTTTTTCAATCTTTGCCACAAGCTGTCAAGTTGCTGGGTGCCTCGCATCTCAGTGTGACGAGGCGAAGTCTGAAAGCCAGAAGAAGGAAACACAGGACGGGAGCGGCTTCGAAAATGCGCACGGAGTTCCATTCCCTGGTGACGGCAGCATTGCAGTTCTAACACCACGCAACGACCGACGACTCAAGACAAAAACACCAGGTGCAAACCCTGGTCGTTGCCAACAAGCAAATCCTGTCCCAACTTCGACACCAAAGTTCGAACAAGGGAACACAGGTATCCAAAGCAGCTTCCCAGGTGATCCAGCAACAATCAGAGTCTAAGACCGTGCTGTGACCGAATAAAATCAAGGGGTCACCGAAAAGAAGCGTCGATGTGCCTTTGGTGTTCGCTTCAATTTATATAACACTGCCACGGTGCGCGCGACGTGTGGTGATTGAAGTTCAGTCGATGACTGCAATCGAAGGACTTGCTCTGCGTCTCCAACTGTTCCACACATGCTCCACAGTACGAAGCCTGTCAACGTCAAGCGCAGGTTGCACAGCATCAGGAATCGCAAAACAGTTATAGATGGTGCATGGATGGTGCATGATGGTGCGTTCTTTGTCGGCTTTAATTGTGGTTGCGCCGCGAGTTGTGTCAGCGATGTTCCTGAAGATCTGGCGTCCAGGGTACACTGCCGTTGCTCAAACACACTTTCGGCGTCCCGTGTGGTAGGTTCCAATCAAACAATTTCAGCCAGTTGTGTCCTGCAAATGACTTTCCCACCTTCACTTTTGATGTCATTGTTATTTGAACCAACGGTGTGATCACTCTCCGTTGTTTCAGAGCAGCTACTTGTTTGCAGTGGGTGCTAAAACCTTGTTCACATCTTTGTCGTTGATGCTTTATCTGTTCGACCACTTTGTTTCACTGTTGCTAGCTGTTGACATCCATATCGAACATTACATTACAAACAGGATGAGTAATGATCCACACATTTTCGTGGCCGTGTGAGTGTTAGGCAGGCTTGGCTGAAAAGGTGTACTTGCACCCCCGCATGAGTTCTCGATGAGGACATATTATCTTGCTTCACTATTGTACGTTTTAGCGTTGGCATGCTGTAAGTCTGGTCTGTGAAACGATGTGGGAGATTCAACAAGAGAAGCCAACGGCCGCTTCCACGCTGTTCCCTTTTGCATGACACCACTGGTTTGATTCTGGTTTGCTACTTGGGGAGTGGTCAAAACCTGGAGCCCTGGTAGATCGACCGAGGTCGGTCAACCGTTCGGTGTGGTGCCATGACCTACTCTCGGAGGCGGTCGCCAGACTCTGAATGGCGTCGCCTTGAGGATTTCAGAGTTTCTGAGTTCGTTCAGAGTTTCAGAGTTTGTTTCTGAGTTTAGTTCGTACCTTCGATAGTGAAGAACATGCGTATATTATAACTGATCCATCTTGGATCCATCGTCAGACACCTGCAGACTTACTGCAAACAGGATTTGGAGGTTCTTACTGCAAACAGTCTGCAAAGCTCTGGCTGCCAAAGGTTGAGGGGTTTGCAAGGTGGGATTCCCAAAATCAGCGCCAGAAGGACTTCCATAGGAACAGCATGCGTATGCTGTCTGTTCTCCTGTCTGATAGCCCACACCCTCCAGGCTCGCTGTTGAGAAAGCAAGGCTTTGTTGGATGAATTTGGAACATGGTGGTCCAAGAAGGTCCAAATCAACGCACAAACTTGGAGCATCTGCACAACCTCCGGATTTTCCTGGGCTTTTCTGAGGGATCCACGCGCGGACGCGTTCCAGGTTGTTCATACCGACATCCACGCGTTCCACGCCCCCTGGATCCAACAGGCGCGGCCCAGCCCCATGCCACACCTCCCACCACCTTCCATGTCCTGACGAACGAACGGGAGGTTCGAAGCTTCGGAAGGCAAAGGATTCGACTAAGGTCGGAGGGTTTTGAGTGGTTTTTGTCGGCTTGGAACATGGAGACAGGATTAGCAGCTAGCATATCCCAGTGGTTGTCCATATGTTGTCCATGGTCCATATAAGGAACATGGAGACAGTATATCAGTGGGATCACAGTAATGAAATCATAGTGGATTCATAGGGGATGCACGTAGCAGAGTCCTGTTGCTGGCTTTGATGCTGGAGACTTCTCCCCCCCAAAAAGGACTCCCTTTAGGGAGATCATGATGTTTCAGACTGAACCGGCCATGTCGCCCATGTATCCACCATGAATAAACACCATGCAGGAAAACTAAATAAACAATAACATAAGCTCTAAAATTTAAAACGCAGGCACTCCAATCCTTTCCATGACATGTCACGTTACCGGTGCTTCATTGGTAGCTCTACCAGAAATGACATAATATGACATAATCATGGAATGTTGCTGAATCACCTGCAGTGGTCTTCGGACTATGGCCATAGGTCATACCAGGTGGCCATGTGACCCCGGCTGGAGGATTTGAAGGTATAGATATCCAATGCCTAGAAATCCATAGAAATCCTAGTTTTCAAATGTACCTTGTCGGTCTAGAATGTATACCAGAAGGACTTACAAACAACATCAAACAACATATATTACGTACAGTCACACGCAGTCACGTGTATTATGAGAAAATCCAAGAAGGTGCAACCGCATCCAAGAAGCACCTTCCTTCAGTCATAGCCCTTTCTTGGGGAGGCACCCGATTTGTAGGTACACCAAAAAGATCATGCGAGCGGCGTTCTTTCACTGTGAATTTCTTATTCTGCTTACTTAAATCTGCTGAGCATAGTTCTTCAGAACTTCATCTTCTATCGGGCTGATATTCAGTCTCAGCATCGCAATTTTCAGCGGAACGGCAGTCCTGGACATGGCAAAAGCAAACTACGTGGCTCTGAGCGATGAGTCAGAATCTTCCGAACATGGACGCTCCTCCTAACCTAAACTTCCGATGCTTACGCAATTCTTCATAAACAAATTCAGGCTAAGCAAGACTGGGCTTCACACTTGAGCTTAGGGGGATTCGAAGCCGCCATCTCTTTGAGATTCCCTATGTGGGTGGCCATCTCCATCTGGTGTCTTCAGTCAGCTTCTTCGCTTTTCGCTTTGAGTAGCTTGGTTGCCTTAAACATCTGGCTCATGAACACTTGGTCTGCAAACCATCAAGCAAATCTAGACCAACTGTTGAGCAACTGGCCCTATGCCCCTGTATCTTTGGCCTGTATTGGTTCTTCCAAAAGAGGAATCTAGACCTGCCTGGTGTGCCGCACCATGTGCCCATGTATCGCTACTTGGTCCCTTCTCAAAAGGTCAGACATGGCTGAGCTAAGCTGGCTGAACAGGGCAATGAGTCGAGTTGCTGGCGCGCAGCTGGCCCGGCAGCTACGACGGTGTGCAAAACGTCAATTAAAGTTATCTGATAGATCCTTGACCTGAAAAAAAACACATACCATCTGACACAGATTTCTCGGTGATTGAATAGTTCTCTCTTTTCCAACAGCAATCCCTTGTTAACCAGAAATCAGATTCATCAGATTCTATTCTCCATCCCACGAGGCAAAGAAGCACAGATTGTTTTTCAAGCTGTGACATAGCAAATCCAATAGCTGGATTCTCAGTTCAAATAGCAGACGCGGACGTGTTCTATTTTGAACGTGTTTGGCAAACTCTCAATGTGTGCTTTAAAGCCCGCAAGACGCCTTCACGACCCTCTTGTGGTTTGAGCCCTGTCTGTTGACCAGGACTGAGTTGAACGGGATCTCGTTGATTCTCAATGACCTTTCAACCAACACTTTCCCACTGAACCTCTCACTGGAACGCTGGTGTCCTTCTGGTCATTCCAAAGCAATCAAAAGTCGTCCACCAAAGACCAAAGATGACAAAACCGAATCTACAATCTACCCCCCTAAACCGTGCCCTCCTTCCAGGCCCTGGAAGGAGACCCTCATCCTATCCCCCCGTCCCTTCCCTCATCCTTCCCGTCCGCTCCAGGATCGCCTTCGGCCTCCGGCTTTGGCGGTCCCGAGATGTGCGGCCGCCCTGGCGCGTGACGAAGGGTAGTGCTGGAGTGTTGCCCCCCCCTGATGCCCAGAGTATATAACATACACAGGAATATGATGGTTAAACATAGCACACATAATATAAATAAACACTGTGGACCATGGTTCTTGGCCAACAAAACCTTGACATGAAGAAGGCCAACTGCAGGAGAAGGGCCCCACGACCCGAAACCCACACAAAGCTCCACATCCCCGGAATGGGCGTGACACTCGCGCCCATCACCGCTGTGACACTCGGGGGTGACTGGTTCAGCTCCGGACTTCGCAATGCGAAAGGTCTCGGACGCGACGGTCGCGGTGTCGCGGCGCGCCGAAGCTCTCGGTACTTTGCTGCCGAAGCTTCACCTTCTCGGGCCTGGATCCATGGTGGTCATGGGACACAGGCAGAGGTGGCTGGGGAAGTAGCACCAGACTGACCAGTCAGGGTTGTTCGCTGGGAGGTCCTTCGCTGTGAGATGGTGGAGATGATGGACGACAAGGAGTTGTTTTACATAGGTTTACCCCGAGCCATCAGCCATCCACAAAACAATGATCAACCAACTCTTTGAAGGGTCCATCTGCCCACCCCACGTCCCAAACCATGGGTTTGGGTCGCTCAACTTTGCCCCCTGCCATGCCCAGCTGAAGAAAAACTGTCAAATGAATTCAATTGACACTTCGTTACGGGATGAGTTGCCCGACTGAAAGACCCGTTTGTTTGGCGCCCCCACGAGGCCGGCCGCGAGAAGTTAAACCTCAACGGTGCCGGAACAAAGAATGGATCGAGCAAGCACAATCATGTGAAGCTGGTGGGCTGGTGGTGTCAACGCGCCTTGTTGAAATACATCTCTATATAAAGTGTTGAACCCTTGAAGTTCAAACATCAGTGCGACACAGTGCAGCTACCAATCAATCAGGAACGTTCAGATTCAAACGGCTGAAGCCAGAAGAATTGACTTTAACAGCATGTGAAAAATCAGAAGTTGCTGCCATCCATGGGCTTTAGATGGCTTTCGCATAGAAGGGCATTACGTTGTGTTTCAGGGGTTAAAGCTGCTCCCTAGGTTAAAATGGTTGAAAACAAGGGAAAGCATGGGAACGCATATATGAAGCCTAGTGGTTAGGGGAGCCCCTCTGTCTACTTCAGATCTCCCAAAGCAAATCTCTGCATTTATGGCTTCTGCTGTTTGAAGTTCCACTGGGATTTCTGCAGCACTTGGAGGAAGTTGGCCAGGCTCAGAATCTGCCCTACAAAGCTGCGAAAAGCACAAGAGTAGGCTTACGGTGGCTCATGCAGGTTTTGACACACCCGGTCACAAAAACGCGGTAAACCAATTACAGAACTTGTTTCGGTGGATACCCCATGAGACAAAAGAACAACATAGAACAACTAAACAGGATTCACTTTGCCGCAGCTGCCGGGCAAGTTCTCGAAGGAGAGAACATTAACCCGAGGTGCTAGGACAGTGTTTCTCTGCTAGATGGTGCTAGGTGGTACTAGGTGGGGGCAACATGCTTAGCATTGCCATCGTGACCCGCCAGACCCGGGCACCTGCACCTACCTGCACCTCGATTTGTCTAGCTTCGATCCCGAGAGCAAGGCCTCTCGGCCAGGCCTAATCTGCGTCTGAGGCGTCTGAGGCATCTGAGGCTCACACCCCTGTGGCTTTCGGCCATTAAAGGCAGGTTCTGAGGCGCGAGGCGCCAGGCTTGCGGCGGTCAACACCGAAAGCAGAACGGCCACCAGAAGCTGAAGGAAGCAGAGCTCACATTCACTGGTTTCAAATAACTTACATCATTGGTCTCTTGATGTTTTTTTGGAGGATTTGACTCACATCCGCTTGACTTGATTGTGTCAAAGGCTTCCCACAGCCTGATGATATGTCCCAAATCACCGATGGAGCAGAGTGCCACAAGCTAGCTGCTCCACCACCGCATAGGATGGTGCTTATCAACATCGAGAAAGGAACTTTGGAGCAATCGCATGCCAATCGCATGCCACTCATTTATACATAATTGCACTATAATTATTGCATATTGTAATCATATTCTTATGATTACACCATCAATTGCCACACCAGGGCCGTTCACGAAGCTGACTCTCCGACCTATGTGGCCCATTTGCTTTTTCTTTCGGCACCTAAGATCCGAAGCGAAGCGAGGTCGGGGAGAAGGAAGGAGCTGAATGGATCCGAAGCTGGACATGTCAGCTGCAAAGCATGGCATCTGGGTGGTCGCAGCATGGCATCTGACCAACGGCACTGCACCAGCAAAACATGTGAAAGCTCCAATGCTGCACTGGGAACTTGCTTCGTGGGGCGGGTCTTGTTCGGGTGCCTTTTGAATGCTTTTGAGCTGATTTTTGACCCCCCCTTCTGCTACTTGCCACATGTCACCATGGCAACCCAGCTCTAAGAAAGGGGCATGGAGATGACATCTCTGGTATTCTTTGGTTCCAACCCCCAAAAACAATGCAGAAAGAAGAGCTGCCTATGAGCTGAGATTCACTGGACTGCCCTCTCTTTAACAGTTCGATTTGACCATAAAATCCTGAACAAATCCGGCTGTCTGTCCACCAAACTTATGCATGTTACATCATTTTACAATACGTTAAATATGTTTACATGTTGTTGTTGTTGTTGTTATCAGAGGGAAGGGTAGTGACGTCTCAAATCCACCAGCGTTGAACCATCTCTGTTGGGTTTTCCGGACGTGGACGCGCTATTCAGGAGGTCGCCACAGGTACGGCACTTGAGCCTGGCAGGCCCGAGGCCAGAAGGTTTGTCTTCTTTTTCAATGACCCATTCAGCGGATTCCTTCGTAGTTGAAGTGGCTTCATATTTATGTCTTTCTGCTCAACACACAAACGGCCTGAGCAAAGTGCAAAAAACACATCTGCTTTCGTGTTTGGAGAAAAACAATGAACGAATTGGTCCACTTTTCGGATTTGCTTGGGTGGTTCTTTTGGGGATCCATTGCTTTCGACACCGCCTTGAGAATGAAGGTTGGGCAAAGGACACTCCAAATTCATCTCCTTTCCAAGGGTCCAACTAATGGATGTGGTATGAGGGAAACTCGCGCAGACTCCTGGTAGAAAAAGATGGACTAAAAGCTTGGGTGGGACAATTTGAGACATATCCGCATTCACCCTTGTCTGATTCGCACCTTAATATTTGAAGATTATCAAATCATATCAAATCACATCCACCCTGTGCGTATTTTGGTATTTCCCAGTGCCCCAAAACTCGCCCCATTTGGACTTGTGTTTTTACGTAGACAAGAACGCTGACAAATGAACCGGCGAGGACTTCTTAGTAAAAAAATACAAATACAAAATAAAACTAAACCATCGCCGGTGCTCGACATGGGCGACAAAGGCCTCACTTGCTTGGGCTCTCAAAATTGAACGTCTCACATTGAAATGTCATGTTCCCCCCCCTCACTCTGCCTATCGATCAGTGATAAACCCCCGAGTTGAAACAGTGCTCTTGGGTCGATGATAATGATGACACACCCTCCAAAAAACATGCACTGGTGCACTCGCTTGGTTTACAGTAATTGTTGTTGCTTGCTCTCCCTCTCTCTCTCTCTCTCTTTCTCCCTCTCTCTCCCTCTCTATATCTCAGCTTCATAGGCTTTTGCTGGTGTCATCTTGTGTCTTACTGCCTGGATCCCCAATCTCAATCTCCGTATCTTCGTGGTTCTTTGTGGCGAAACGAGGTGTCCCTACCCGCCTCACGTAGAGCCTGGTGACGCCGATGTCTCCGATGGAGTGCTGAAGAGCAGGGAGCAGGACGGACGGTCAGGGCTTTACCAAACTGTCCACCTGATCACGTTTAGTGATGTTTGGGCAGCTATTTCCCAACAAAACCGGTTAAAGGTCATGCACTGACCGGGTAGACATCGCTCACCTTGTGAGACGAGGTAACTCTGAGCAGTAAGTAGGGCATGTTCACGGCTCCAAGGAGACAAGTTCTGTGCAGATCTCACCTTGAGCTATTGCCGTTGGGTTTTGAATGTTACACTCCCGACCCCACAATGGTCCCCTGGAAGATGGATTTCCTCTACCAACCAGTTGTTTTGGGGTTCCATGTTAATCTTCAGGGGAGTAAACTCTGATGTCCAGGCTATGCCCTTGCAAATTGTGCCGCCATGGATACCAAACGGCTGATGACGACTCATATCTGTGGCATTTTCTTGCTCCGCGAAGTGAGTCTTGTCTGTTTGTGGCTTGCAAGAGTCATCACTGTTCATATCATCTTCCAAATCCCAAACACTCCATGTATGGCATATTGACATACATACATTTGGGTGGCTTCAGGGGTGAATGTCGGAAAAAAAAGAGGTATAAACATGCCAGTCTCATGGAGCGTCTGGGAATATTCATAGCCATGCCAAGTCCAGGTATGGAATAGATATCCTTCATGTTTTCCCAATTTAGATGTTGAATGTGTCTTCTCACATGAGAAGCATCCCCTAATTCCCCATCTCCACATTCCTTGCCGGGTTCCCGGACAATACCAGGAATGCCTTGCGACCTGAGGAACCATAGAGTACATCCCCGAACGGTGAACTCTGCAGCTTCACATCGGTCCAAAGAAGTAGAGCTATGGGAAAAGAATGAGACAATCTTTACATTGTGAACTGAATCTTCCAGATTACGTCAACTGTTTAAGCTCTTTCTTCCCTGCCAACTAGGTCTTCCGGTCTTCCTCAGTATCTTTCAGACGTCTCCACGGTCTCCTTCGACCTTCGCCTGATGGGCCTGCAAAACTCTCCGCTTCACAGGTACAAAAGAGATCAAAAGAGTGGCCCAGGAACCCGGTCAAATGATGTCAAATGGGATGCCCAAAGTCGAGATATCTCCTGACCCTCCGCGTACGCCGCCCTGCTTACTCCCTGCTTGGTGGTCCCGGGCATGTCTTGGCAGCTTCGCATGGTGGCCATCGAACGAGCATCCAAGGAATCCTCCAGCGACCGGAGGATAACCCGCCCCCCAAAGCTTCGATCAACCTCCAGATCCTGACAGCTTGGGCGATCCCTCAATCCACCCTTTTGGGAGGGAGTGAACAAGTGGAAGATCGCTTACCTGAAGAACGACCCAGAACCTTAGATGGGCCCCGGTCAG
Source organism: Durusdinium trenchii (assembly GCA_963970005.1). NCBI lineage: Eukaryota > Dinophyceae > Suessiales > Symbiodiniaceae > Durusdinium > Durusdinium trenchii. The sequence continues at coordinate 584,226 of CAXAMN010023662.1, forward strand.
AGAAACCAGCACCGCCAGCCATGTCATCGGAAAATGCCACCGGCGTACAAAGCTCCCGCTAGGCCAAAGACCGTTTGTTGTGCGTCATTGCAGTGCCGGCCACGACCATGGTTTTTCTTTACCCGAACAGCAGTTTCATTGAAACAATCAACCTTTTCATGGGCAAACCCTGACACACGAATGCAATTCCCCATGTCCATTTGGATATATTGAGATGAGAACATTGTATATGATAGGGGTATCGAGTGCTGGATTGGTCTGATACATGTATGCATGTATCTACCAAAAGCAAGATTTGCCTGCAAGGAAGCCATAAACTGTGTGTTCAAGCTTCTTTGAAAGTTTGTTAGGAATAGGATGGACCCGCTGATGGACCCACTGATTTACCCTCTGCTCTCCCCTCTTCACCGAACATCTCCGACATATTTCGCCCTGTTGACCCATGGGATGATGTGCAACACGAAGCACGGTGGTGCACCGTGCCTGAGTGGTAAGCAGGCGCATGTTATCCGTGAGCTGTACCTGACGTGTTTTCAAACATGTGAACACCATTGAAAACCACAGCGTCCTTGGCCCTGCCGTGCGCAAGACTACAAGACTGCGTTTCTGGTGGCATTAGTTTCTCGCACAAACAACCTCAAACAGCCCTTGGACAAGCGGAGAGATTGATTCAAACCCAGTGTTTGGGGGGCTCCCCAAAGTCTTGCACACAAACTCGCAAAACTCGACGACCTCCTAAGGCCACCTTCTTCAGTGAAATTGGAGGATGGAGCTCAACAGGACGACGGGCCTTGCCACTTTCGGCATAGGAGAGCTCATAGGCGTTCATCGGTAGCAGAAGCTTCTCATAGATCTCAGCAACAAGGTCGGCTTCCGGCTTGTGCGGCCAGGGTGGTCGCCTATAACGCCCTGGTTGCGCTATACTTGCTTTATCTATCTATATCTTATATCTTGCTATCAACCCTGGGACTCAGAGTATATTTTCATCACATAACTGACGACATCTGAGAACCTATTCGCATCCCCCTCGTGCAGGCAACCACCCTCATGTTTTCCAACCCTCCATCAACCCTAAACCCAACGATCTACCTTCGGGTCACATTGGACGATCGACGCGGTCCGGTGTGGAGCGCCCCAACCCACTTCTTCAGGTCGTAGATGGTGTGGAGCCCATTGAAGCAGCGGCAGAAGACCTGTTAGCTCCGCTGCACCCACGCTTGGCGGTGCTCGATCCGTGCCCGATCTCTCACGCGAGCGTGCGCTGTTTGCGACCATGCGAACAGGGCGGAAAAAGAAGAAAAAACGGAAAGGATTGCACAGGTTTCCGATTGCACAGGGCGGAATGACATGCGAACAGGGCGGAATCCTTTCCGATGTATGTAAAACACAGAAATCGGAGAGGATTCCTACACAATGCAACTGGACGGCTTGAAGATGATTCTCTTGGCCCTTCACTGGCATTTCTTTCTCCCCCCAGCTGCCGTCTTGAAAAACAGCTCGTCGCAGGGCTTGCGGAGTAGTCCGTCCAACGAGTCCAATCGCACCTCGTTGGTATGAGAGGACCGCATCTCTGCATAGACAATGTAGGCAGAGACAGGCAGTCTAATCGACCTAAGTGACCCCCGCCCCATTTCATCTGCAGCTTCCGACCGGACCTTCAGGCGTCTTAGGCTCCAGGGTCCATGTCTCAGATTAGACCGACGCCGCGCGCGTGACCGAAACGACCGTTACGTCGGACACCGGGGAAGCCGGACGTGGTCTTGAAGATCTTCTCAAAGCCCAGGCGAAAACCGGCGATGCGCCGCCGCACGGGCTGCTCGTCGTCCTGTAGCCGAACGGGATGTGGTGAGTTGGGGCTGAAGGGGTGGACGGCAGTGGTTTTGGATGGAGAAGAAAGGTGGACATTGACTGAAGGGGCAGTTCAACACCATGTATAGCTTTCTTTTTGAAGGGGACTGACGTCTTTTCACAGCGGACTGGGTTCCTGGACTCGTCCCGGCGGTCGAGTCCAGTTGAATGCGGTTCGTTTCATGCGGTCAGATGGGGGGGCCATCGATCGGCCTTCCTCTTCGCAGAGAATCCGTCTTGCTGGTAGCTTTGCAAACGACATGTTCCTCACTTTGACAGATTCAAATGTGGATTGCACAGATCTTATATAACTGGATCCCCATCTCAAGTGGTCGTCAAGTTGTGTAACTAAGTTTCTGCAATGCTACTGAAGGTCGAAGCAAACATATCATGATCCGGCTCATGCTGAATTCGCTGCTTGCCTCAGCAATTGGTTCCCCAGTGTCCTGCGTTCGGACGCAGCTGCGCAACCATAACTGCTGGACTCGAAAGAAGTGAGACGACTGAGTGAGTGAACGTGAGTCATCCCAATGCAGCAGCGTCAAACAGGCATTGGTCATGCAAGTGCACACGAGTTCCAAAAAGGAAAAAGGAAAAACCCTGAAAAACTATCGTATACTGTACTATGCAAATCATATCACTATATAAATTCAAAACGTTTACAAAGCAGAAAACTGTCTCATTGAATCCACAGGATTGGCTTGACTGAGCTCCGCTGGGTTTGGGGAGCCAGGGTCATGAAGCAAAACATCAAGCAAAACATGATTATTTGATGACACCATGGCACCATGGGCCATCAAAAGCACTCAAAGACGGGAAGACGTGGTCAAAGGGGCAACCACAGCTGAGCCCTCAGAGACAAACTGAAAATGGTTCCTTTTACACAGCCAATGCTGCTGGTCTCCCCTTTGAGCTCCACTATCGCTGGGCTGAAAAAACATCGCTGGCTGGGCGCTGGCTTGGAAGCTGATGGAAGTCGTCTTCGTCGGGCGCCCAGGAGGCACCCAGGAGGGACCCAGTCAATCAAACAAGGCCCGCCATTGGGCTATCCCCCGCCCCAACGATTCTAGTGGACTAGGGAACCAGCTGAAGCGGAACAATGGGTCACTGGTCTGCTTGAAGTCCGGGGAGTTCCGCAATCACCCAGCCTTTTGCGGCGAACTCGATCCATACCTTTGTCGAGTCTTCTGCTTGGGTCCTGAAAAAATCCATATTCAAAATATATAGTCCCAGGCATAAGTGGTCTGGTGGGACTATTGGAAAAGGATTTACAAGTCGGACAGACTATCCAGTGGTCCACTATGGCTTGGCCCGTGCGATCTACAAGTCTGTCACACCCGGCTTGGCGCCCTCTGTGTCGCGCCTTGCGCGGGAACTTGTGGCCTCACAATCACGGGTCCAGGATTCTCCAATACCCTACGCAGCTATGATTAGCGCGCTGCCCTCCCTAAGCTTAAACATATTGCATGTGTCCTGGGAGTCATCAAGCTACCTAGGTGCTTGGCATAGGGGACTACTTATGACTACTTAGGCTTTGTATGGGTATGCCGATCCTTTCAGGCTGTAAAAGAGAAAAAGTCAACAAACAAAAGCATCTACACATCTGTTCCCCACATTCGTCATGACTGAAGAGACATGTTACCAACATGTTAACATGCAATCCTGGATGCTCCCTCTCTTGGGCACAACCAGGCCAGCAGTGGCCGTGCTTCGGACCCGGACGTGCCAGCGCGATGCGCTGCGCTTCGGCCGGGCAGTCGAAGAACCGCGCCTGAAGGCGGGCAAAACATCGGGAGATTAGATCGACGATCGTTTCATGTGTGATATGATTTGGGTATATCCATGTATATCCCATTCCTCAGTGGATGATGGTTAGGTTGGCCGACATCTCTGAACTAGCGATGTTGGTTTCCCTTACCAACTGCTACAGCTAATAGGACATCATAGGACAAACCCAAGATATGATGAACATGGACGGGTGGGATGTGTTCAACCTCGTCCAAGCATCTTTGGTGTTCAACCCCCATGGTCGTGAGATGTCACGATGTAACTATATGTGACTGACCTTGCAAATCCAGCAGTAACCAGCCAAGTTTGCGTCCTTTCCCCACTTTGTCGTACCATTGTTTCCCATCCTTCGGATGAAACATGGGGGTCCATGTGTCTGCAAATTGGCAAAGGTGTGTTGGTGAATCGAAAAGAAAACAACACCGAGAACAAATTGTGTATCTGTTTGATTCCATTGCGGAGAAAAGAAAACACCAGGGATTGCAAACATGTCACCAGAAAGCTTCCTCGTGGCCACGAGGGAACTCCGTGCAGCTCCTGAGCTCCTGCTGTTTTAATGAAATGAATACGCATGCCGCATACCCCGCAAATGATTTGCCACTGGCAAAGTCAATGTTCCTTCTTTCAACATGACATCATGGGCAAGAACACATTGCGAAGGGATTTCCGCTGTTGAGGCTCTTGGCTCAATTCCACAAATGGTGCTTGATATCGAGCTTTGCCGCAAAAATGATCCTCCCAGATGCTCCTGGACCCTCATATGATGGAGGATCGGACATGATCGGACCCTCATATGGAGGGGTCTGGGGTCTCAAATCTGGCTTTTCAGTGCCCCGTCGGGTTGTGGTGGTTTGGAGCGTATGGGCCCGTAGGGACTTCAGCGCCCATCGTTCCCATCCAGGGGGGTTTGCACCGAAGCGCATGTACCTGGCTTGCACAAACCCCGCCTGGCTCACAGACCCCCGCGGGAGGGGTCTGAAAAGCATGCACGGACCGTGATCCCCAAGAGCTCTGTCCGACCAGACAAATCAGATCTTCAACAGGGCGGAGTTTCTTTAAAGAAAACAGCAGGATCTTCCTTATGACTCCCTCCTTCCGATAAATGGTTCAACCATGTCATTGACACGTCCTCTTTTTATGGTCCCCTTCTCCTCCAAAATGGCCTTCTCCATGGCATTTCCGCACAGAGTCGGATCCGCCGGCCTCGCCTCGGCCTCCTCCCGCTGCTTCTCATAGGGATCTGGCCTGGAAGGGCGTGGCCACTGCGAAGTCCTTCGGTCGGAGTTTGGGTTCAAAGATCGGAGTTGGGTCCCCGAGAATCGAAGACGGTGGGATCTGGCGAAAAGCGAGAATGGTTGTTTGGTGCGCTATGATATATCTTGCCAAACACTCCATGGGGGGGGTCAATGGGGCAGAACTACGGCAGTCCCATGTAATTAGAGATCGGCTCTACGGTGCTGACCCTCCGCCCGTCGGCCCGTCGGACTCATCGTGCTCGTCTGACTGTGTGGACTCATCTGACTGCGTTCATGGATGGTCTCGTGCTGAAGGCGTCGGCTGCCGGCCACGTGGTTTTGTGTGGTCAAGATACCAAGCGGTGTGGTTGTGAACAAGGAACTTAAACTTGAAACATGTTCAAACAAAAAAACGACACGTCAAGAGCTAGGATGGAAGTGTTTTCTGTACTAAGAGGGAGACTCTCCTCGCAGGATGTTGCAAGTGCAACTGACATCCGAAAGGTTACCGTAAGTCATTGCAGAGTTTTCCCCATGCTTGGTTCCCCCAGAAAAAAGAATGCGAGGAAAACCTTCTCTAACAAACCTATCTGCTGTATGGCTGTATGTACTCTTTGAGAAGGGCAGTGGTAGAAAAATGTACACACAGGTGACTGGCGTCTATGAAGCACCTGCATCCCTCTCCCAGGCTGTCCCAGTACAACGAGGTATTCGTGCTGCAACATCTTGCAAACTTCTGGTTGTGGCTCAAAAAAAGGGCAGCCATCCCATACCCACTCGGCTCCTCTTAGTAAAAGCAAAACATGGAGCAACACCAGGATCATCCCTTTTTGGCTTTGCTCCACCTTCACCTCTAGATTTTGGGAGTAAACTGCTCCCCATTCACCAGCTCATCTGGTTGCATCATCAAGCAACGCTCCACTGTTTGTTTTGGTCAGCGCCTGGGAGACGAGAGCACTGACCTGAGAGCTGAGCCCACAGAAATGCCGGGAAGGACGTTTTTGGTTGGATATGGAAGCTGATGCACACTTCCTTGACCTGGCAGGTGAAGGGGCAGTGACCACATGGACACATGCACATTTTGTTCGCTGGCATGTTGTGCAGGTGTTCGACTTATCCCTACCAAAGGGACATTTGTCAAACTGACGTGCTGAGATTTGCTGTTTCAACTATCATACGCGAGTTTCATACATATCCGTGTTTCGGTTGGCAAGGGCAGTTTCAACACCGCAGACGGCAATTGTGCTGTTTCATACATATGCAGTGTTTCCAATGGCCAAGAGGCTCCCCGCTCCACCGTCTTCCAGGTGTTCGGACCACGAGACCAGACCGACGAGCTCGGGGGAAGCTGTTCGGATTGCAGGGGGGTCGGATGACCAGCAGTGCTGGCGCAGTGCTGAGCTTCTTCATGCAAGGCGAAGAAAGCAAAGGCAAAAAGACTGCAGTGCTGCATGACTTTCTGGTGACCTGCAGAGCCCCACCTGCCCCATCTGGGGAGCCAAGCTTTCCTGTACTTCCTAGCACATTGGGCTTGTCTGTCCTGAAGCAGGAAAAAACCACGGGTGCCACAACGGCGGCTGCCCAACGGTCTCGGTAGATGAAGGTTCTGGCCATTCGAGATTGGTGGATCTGGACCCGTGAGGCGGTCTATATCTGTCTATCTAGTGTTTAAGACTACAGAAAAGACTCTGGCCATTCAAAGCCCCACCAGTGTTGCTATACATGGTTCTCCAGTGTTGTATGAGGGCAAAGTGACTGGAAGGGCAATAGTGGAAGGTTTGATGAAGATGTAAGAATCAATCTACCACTCAGTGACTGGAAATCAATCACCACCTAGGTCAGTGACTGGCATTTGCTGGCAGTTCTTGGAGCACCATCTGGCCCTCAAACAGAGTGGAACGCCCCAGTGGATGCCAAGTGGTCTCACTCAGAGTGTGCTCGAAGTGTTCAAGGCGGTTGTCCATCTGCCTTGAGAGGACTGTAAAGCGGTTTCCACCTGAATCGTTTCTCCGAAGACGAGGATCCATCCCGTCGTTTCTCCAGGCATCCCACCCATGGATCATCCATGGACCGGAGGATGAAACAGCAATGAACCCTGTCAATGACCTCCGCTCACAGAACAATGACCTCCGCCTGAGATGTTCGTAGAATCCAAAGCACTGCGGGCTTCTCTCCAGGGGTAGGTAATGAAGAAATAGAGCGAGGGAGAGTTGCATCAAGGGCTAATTCTTCACCATGTATGGTATGGCAAGAAGAAAGCATCAAAGGGATTTAATCTGAGTCAATCCTCTTGCCATTGGCCAAGACCATTTGTTCAACCAGTGAGCCACATGGGGCCACCATGCCAAGAAAGATTCACACCATGGATTCAAGTGAGACAAGTTGAGTCTCGCTATCCTTGTCTTCTTGTGTTCGGACCTGTTCCTGCTTAAGACGGACCATCAAGGTAGACAAGTGCAAGAGAGCTTGATCGAAAAGGTTGGTATCAAATGGTATCAAGGTTGCCAAGCAGGAGCATGCCATGTGTGACCGAAATGACATCCTCTGACTCATGCGGCAAACCGCCCTGCACTGGACCACCGGGTGGGGGGGGCCGTGGCCGTGCTGACTTGGTGCGCGATCTTTGATCGAGACCTCGAGACCCAAAAAACGCTGCAAGTCTTGGCAACTTCTTAGTCAAATGAGGCGTTTGATCTCAGGATCCCCAGCAGGATTCCCCCCCACAAAAGAAAACGACTCCAGGACTCCAGGAGTTCAAGACTTCCCAGCAACTTGGTGCTTTCGACTTGCGGAAAAAAAGGCTCAAGCCTTTCGAGTCATGTTCACATGCTTGTGTGGAGTTCACCGAGTCATGGTCGTTCGTCTCGGATTGAAGCTGGTCATCTGCAGTTTCAAGGGACAGGGCCATGACTGGGGACTCCTCCATCCACGTAACCATGATTTCAGGAGGGAGTGTAAGTCTTTCAAGTTGATTTGGAACTCATCCTGCTTCCATTTTGGGCCCCGTCCTAGAACTCTCCTCCGGCATCGGCGCGGTGCCGCGGAGAAGAAGGCCGCCTTCTGAAGAACGATTGCACGGGCGGAAAAGGCCGTTTCAGGTTTGTAGAGCAAGGAAGCCAAAACAACCAAGGAGGGTTGCCAAGTAGCCACTGTTCATCACCTTTCCTAAGACAACCACCTCTACCTCAAATAACCTCAAAGTAGTCTTGAAAGTCCATTGAATGAGAGATGGTAGAGGCCAGTGGCAGCCAGTGTACTTTCCCAGAATGCACTCCAGTTCAGTATTGGACCTCACGTGCCGATCTTACTCAAATATCCTCAAATGATCGAAAGTCACTGCTCCCATGTCAAAGCATCAATATGTCAATACCCCTCAACTTATATTGTTGAGCATCAATAAAAGCACATCTTGGCATTGGAACTCAGTAATTACTAAACAAACTCAGCATATCCTGGCGTCTTGGTGAAAGATGACCCCCTGAGTATGACCTAGAAACTGAGTCTGCTAGTCTGCATGCCCCCCACCGTGGTCTGGTTACCCTGGGAACCTTCGCTGATGCTCGAGAGCCGATCTGGCCTCGCTTCGGCCGACCCCGAAGAAGACCGGGGCACGCGCTTGAGCAGGAAATTTGAGGCAGGAAAACTGAGAAAGGCTTCTGAGTGGCACAAATCTGCGAGGCTGGAAGCACTCCTCAAAGATTCACAACCTGAACACCTCTCTAGGTGTAGAGGAACTTTTGCATGCCAAATGCTGTGCCAAGGGTTAAATTTGTTTGGGCGCGGGGCCACCACGTGTTCAGTTTGGAGGTAGCAGCCACGACCAGTTTTGCTTGTCTCTTTGAGGCAGCAGCCACGGTCTTCCGCCACGGTCGTGGTCAACGATGTGGAATTCATGTTCTTTCCGAGAGACCTCAGTGACCTCAGTCAACTGAGAGACCCCAAACACTGACCCCAGAGACCCGTGATCTGCTTCGAACCTTTGTTCGATGAGCTTCGAAGTCTGCGAAGTCGGCCGCCCAGCGAGCTGTGGCAGCGCTGCCTGTGGCGTTCGCTCTATGGCGTCGTCTTCACGGACCTCTGGAAGATTTACCGTAGTGGCTCCGGGGTGGCCCCGTACATAGGCTGTCTGGAAGCTAAATCACAAGGCAATCGCGGATAGTCGATCACAAGAAAACAGATACGTCTCCGAACGTAGCGAGGTCTTCGTCGCCACGCATGGTTGGTTTTCTCTACTTCTGAATGATCAAGGATCAAGATGCTGAAAGCCTGTTGCAATGATTCAGAAAAGAGTTCCCCCCCAGCTCATCCAAAGCAAGCCAAGCCATCCTAAACAACACGGGGTGACCCAAACACATCTCCAAATTGATCCAAATTGGGTCGACGTACTGGGAGACACGTACTGGCCCTGACTGAGTCGACCTTACGTTACTCTAATTTCCGAACCTTTCAGGTCACGTTGGGTGGGAGGTCTCCCTATTTTCATACACACACCCACACACTTAGGATAGGGTGTACTGAAAGCGGTGCCACACGCCGGCCTAGGTTACCATTTCCTAAGGGTACAGGTAGACCAAAACAATAGCATCGACGATCACGCGACAGGTTGACGACGTGCGTGCAGGACTGTGACGCATCTCCAAGTTCAAAGTGTAAAGCGTAAAGCTCAACGTTCATGAGCTCCAAAGTCAAGTTCACAGCTCAAGGTTGCAAAACGGCGGTAAGTTCATTAGCTCTTTACTGCAAACCGAAGCCAGGAGAAGGGTCTAGTTCTAGTTACAAGCAGGGGCCTGTAGATTGGAGTAATCATCACAGCAGGTACAGGAAACTGGCCAAGTTTCCCTTCCCACTCTCGCCCACAGCTTCGTTGCGTGTGGTAGGACGAGAGTGCCACACGCCCCTAGAAAAACAATTCAACGGAATCCCTGTGATTACAAGGGGTACACACACACGCACACACAACTAACGGTTATGCTACTATGCAGACCCGAGGTCCCCCTGGTGAGTCTGAAAGTTTGGCCAGGCAGGTGTGGCACCTGCGACGAAGTCGAAGTCGCTGCCGTCCAGCCGACTGGAGGCCTTGCCGTCGAGACATGGACAAGCGCCGAGTAGCAGACTCTGGGCCATGCCATGGAGTAGGTGCTACTCCCGAGCAACACTTGCAACGAAAGGATACAATCCATACTGAACAGGTCTTTAGGACAATAAATAAAGAGACCAAGCGCCGCCTGACTGATGAAGACACGTGGATCAAGCGATCAGAATAGGAGCTTACCAAGCACCCAATTCCTTGTTGAAGAAGAGTGCGGGCTTGAGGAATGTTGAACCATATCGAACAGCCCCAGCCTGATTGAAAATCCCAAGGACATTGAAGCTGTGTTATCCACTACTTTGGCCCCGCGGTCTAAAATGGGCCGTTGAATTCTTCTCTGCTTGGGCCAGGCAGTCTTTTGGATGTTTCTTGCACACCACGCATCCGCAACTATATATACAGTAACAGACTCCCAGAGATCTTGAAAACCAGTGGTCAACATTCCCCACTTGTCCCCTTTCTTCTCCCCTCTCTTGTACCATTCTTCAATCGCTTCGATGAGCGGATGGAACTCGGATCCCACCTGAAAAGCAAGACCGGCGCGCGCTGCCAGTTTCACTCCTCACAGTCCAACTCCATTGCTTCCACCTGGGCTGGAACTGGAGCTGGCCGATTCGAATCACCAGCTCGGCGGAACAGCTGGGCTGGGAACCATAGGGAACCATGAGAGCTGGGCTGGCGTAAGTTGGCTCGTATGTGAAACACAATGGCTCTACCCTCCAGATGTGCTGACCCTACTTTCCCCCAAAAAAAGAACCATGTGAAAAACCCACAAATCCGAGTATTGAGATTATTGAGAGGTGAGCCTCCCCCCATGGTTGTCTGATAGACTTTTTGGCTGTGAACCGAAACCATGCCATGTGACTGGCCATTTGTTAGATTATTAGGTCTCCAGAAGGGAATCCAGCCAGCGACGAGTCCACAAATCTCAAAAACAAATCGATGTTCAACATGGGGTTCACTCCAGAGCCCTCCCAGAATCCTCTTCGTCCAAGCCCCATCATCTAATGCCCCAGTTGGGGAGTGTGGGTCAAAATAGGGAAAAAAGCAGCAGCAATGAGCATGAACATGGAAAAGTAGTTGGGAAACCTATTCTCATCAAGTGCTTACCAACAAGGATTAATATGCAAGTAAGTGAACCGCCACATGGTACACTTGGTGGCATTGCTGGATCTTAGTTTAGCCGTTTAGCCCAATCCTGCCAAGTGCTACCGAGTATCCATTGATGATATCGAAGCAGAAACTCGAGGTTTAAGGCCTGGGAAGAGAGGAAATAGGCAAAGGTGGCTAGGTAAGGTATGCATGGGCAAGTGACCCTACAATCCAAATTCATTATCCTTCATGCATTGTAGGGCGCCTTCAGCTGACTGAAGCGCTTTGCATGTGCCTCATAAAGACTTTGCGTGGAACGTATAATGTCCAATCCCATCTGCTTATTGGGAAACTGGGCCTCCGGCAGCTAGCCACAGTCTCGGGTTGGAAGGTTGGAAGGTTGCCGGGAAACTCGGCCTGGAGCTCCATGAATGGGAGCCTGAGCTACCTCTGCCACGACTTCTGGAGTTGTCTCTACAAAGTTGCTAAAAGAATACAGGCCCCCCAGCCCCCCCAGTTGATTGGCCTGTTCGAAAACCTCCGCACATGCGACCTGCTCACTCTCGGCCAAATCGCAAGTCCCTCGGCTGGGGGATGGCGAGCTTCGTGAAAGCTCTCAAGTATCAACTCCGGGTGTAGAAAACATGGTGTGGAGTGCGAACATGATCTCCCCCAGACCATGCATCACGCCCGTAACACAATGAAAGAACCAGATTGTCATGGAATACCCTCCCCAATGTACTTTAATGTGTTTAGTATCTTGCATAGCATACGCTTATGACTTGGGTATATCCCATGATCAGTAACAGTGGATGATGATCGTTAGCAGAGGCCGTTCTCAAAAATAATGATCATCTTTTACCGATTGTTACTCGTAATGGGACACACCCTAATAACTTATCCAACCACCTGTGCACGCGGACTGCTTATTCATTGTAGTCAAACATCCGTTCCGTTGTACCCATTGCATCCCCACCTGGCCCGCTCTCGTGGTTCACCAGCACCTTGGAAGCGGATACATCTCTGACCCAAACACTGCAGGGACTGCAATATGTCTAGTGGTCCCCAAATAGATAGAAACAACTACAGAAACAGTTTCCAAGACCTTTTGAGTGGGGTCCCCTACTTTTCTATCTCTATTTACCTACATTGACCCCTGTAAATCACCCCAGGTCTGTAGGGACACATTCGCCCTGATCAGTTTGTCTCTTCTTCCGCTTGTTGGAGGAAACCCATCCTTTTTGGTATTCGGAACATGGTCATTGTTTCGGCCATGGTCCACCCACTTCCATGATATGTTTTGATAGCGTCCTCTTGCTCCTAGTAGCGATGGCCTCCAACCTACGTGCGATGGCCTCCACCTCATAGCGTCCTAGTAGCGATGCCCTTTGTTACTAGTAGCTTCTTGTTACTAGTAGATCTTATGGTACAAAATGTCAACCTGTGGATTGCAGTGGTTGTCCTTTTAACCCTCTCATGTTCATCGCATACACTTGTCATCACAGGTATCCTATCTTAAATGAAAGTTCGAACATGTCTTCTGCTCTGAAAGTTGGCCCGCCTCTGAAGGGAAAGATCAAGACCCTAACCAAAAATGAAAGGACATGAAAGGACAACGCATGCCATGCTGGGCCAAAAAATCGAGTCTGAACCAGGAGATTTAGGAGTGGGTCAATCAAATGTTAGGAGTACCAATCCTTGGTTGCCCCAATGCCACGTCACATTAGATGACATCTAATGACAAACAGATGTCAAATCCTCAGACCTCAGACAGACTAACAGATGTCAACCTTCAGATGCCTTGGGGATTTCCTCTCCGCAGAAAAAAAGATCCCTGGTCGTGCGAGTCCTAAGCCCAACACCGCAATGGCCCCATGCAACACAATTGATGGACCTGCATCTTTGGATCATTTTGGAGTGTCTCTGACATGAAGATCTTCTCGAAAAGAAGCGATGCAGCCCCGATCATTTCTCTGCTCATATTGTTCACAGAAAAGCACACCCACTTCTACTGAAGGTCCCCAGGGTGGTGTCGAGCGCCACTGAGATTTGCTCAATGATAATTAGCACAAAGAAACGGGGGAAAAAGAAATTGCATAAACATGCATCAACAACTTTCTCAGCGGACTCATCCACGCCGTAAATATCAAATCCATGCAAATCCTCTAAGCAAAACCGGGGCAAGTCTCCTTGCGGAGTCCACTTCAGGTGCCCGGCCCGACGCTCCGAAGCTCCAACGCTTGGCCTAGGGGCCTCACATCCGTCTGTTGCAAACGTCCAGGATCTGTGGATCGTTGGCCAGGAGCGGCGGCTTAAATGGTCATTCGTTGCTCTGCCACGCGGATGTCTTGCCAAGGGCAGCGGCAAATGAAGCACAGGCCTGGCCAAGGAAGAAGGACGATTCCGATGGTCACTTCTTTTTGCTGTGAAGCCTTTCTGAGAGATGCTTTTGGTGGTTTGTTCCACGTACCCTTTTTAAAGGCCAAGCCGCCCTGGTTGTGATTATTCGGCCACGTTCCAAAGCCAAGCTGTTTCTAAACTCGGTGATTTCCATGGGCAGAGTTGCCTACCTGCAAAGTGCACGCTTAGAACCTCGGGAGCAGATCCTGGTGACTCTAGGCAGAATTACTAGTTAAACCTCCAAAAAATAATGGAAATCACTCAAATGACTCAAATGCACTTAGGCTCATCTATGTGTCACTTCAGGACATGTGCAAACTACTTGATTATACACTTACTGCCGGTGCATGGTTTTGTCCAGTTCCCCGCCAAGACGCCACCGGCCTAGGGGATGAGTGTTGAGATGTGGGCGTGTCTCCGCTGCGCACAAGGCGCAAAGAACTCGATGAGTGCCTTGTGTTGTTTCCGGCCAGAGGAGCACCAGAACAACAGCAGCAAAGGATCTCGCATATAACTATAGTATCTATAGTTAGAATATTGTACGTAATAGTATATTGAATACACACACCTCCACTTTCATATACTCAGCTGAAACACATCAACTCATCTGGGCCAGCCTCAGCCTCAGTTGAAATTCAAGATTATCCGAAATGGCTAACCATAGCGATCCCATTGATCGGGTTTCTTCAGTCCTTATTTTCGAATAATTGATCACTCCCCGTCGGCGCGGAAGGAGCACCAAATCTACATACTTAGCATGTCTGTCGTCCGTGACACCGGCATCTGCGGATTACGGGGGGGAAGTCATGTCTTCATAATGTAGAATGTTGATTCAAAGAACCCCCATTTGGACTGAGAACCTCTTCATATGGGGTTTGATTAGTTATTCTACATTGGGTCTATCCTATTCCTCAGTAACAGTGGATGATGATGGTTAGTAAGGGCCTTGTTCAAAAAATAGTGTTACAGGTCTAGGACAGACCCAAATTCTACAATTCTGCCTGGTGCTTAGTAGGGAATAAGGGAATGAGCCCCCAATAGAGATTCTATTGGATCCATTCCCTCATTCCCTGCTAAGCACCAGTCAGAATTAGTCTTCCAAGTTCTTTTACGAACGGATGTCAGGACACTCTGTTTCGCCCGATCTTTGTTTCCCCAGACTTCCGCTGACCAGATGCAGGGGTAGAATGCATGCGTTGGCTCCGCTTGCAAGCACTGCACACAAGTGTCCTCAAGCGTCAGATCAAAGGATTGTTGTATATGATGCCTGTGTCAAACCGACTCCTCTACTCAAACAAACTCCTTTACTAAACCACTCCGCTATCTGATGAGGATAATAGAGTCCAAAATCTGAAGAACCGTACCTTAACAGCACCCTCTTCCAAGAGACCAACAACTGAATCAGGGCCCTGAAGAGGGGCAAGCCGCCGCAACTGAATATATAATCCCAAGCACCTATTCAAAAGCACTACCCAATTAGAAGGCACATGTCGGAGACCCCTAAATACAGTCGTCTATATTTGTTTCTAAATGACTGCCTTCCTATTGTACTACTATGTACTACACGCAAGGATATGTTGCTTGGAGTTTCCTTTATTAGGTGCCCACCCACTAGAATCACAACCAATCGTGCCCCTCGCTAGCGACATGCAGCATTTATACATGCATTTGCACTGTCCCCCAATGGCACGGAGCCACAGAAATGTGCTTTCCACCCAGGCCTCGCAAACCGCCTGGCACAGCGACATCACCTTTCAACATCTTTTACTTAGTTGTTAGATGTTGTTGATCTGATGGAAAGTTTACAAGTGAAGAATGTCGAAGAATCAATATTCTAATAAAGGCTTCTCTAAAGGGAAAAGGAAGACCTTTCGATCTGAAGGTCGTTCTTTCTACAAAATGACAAGCGGAGACTTTTCAGCTAGCGGCCAAGGGATCCCTGTCGATCCGGTTCGAGTGAAAAAGGGTATCGGTCAAAGGTGGCTATGTCTCATGTACAAATGTTCCAACTCCACTGCTGGCCTGGTGTCTGTTGCTGCAGTGCTTACACAAGCGTTTCACCGAGGCCTTGTTGCTTCGTGCCAGCCCATTGCATGTCGGGCTCAGGTGAAAGGTGTCACCTGTGGTCGTCACCCAGATCTTGTCTGGGATCTGCAAGCTCGAGCCGCTTGAGCGTCGGCTCAGCTCAAACTCAGGACTGAGTGTCCTCCTTTCGATAGACGGTGAAGGCGTGGTTCTCATCGGCCGGGAAGTTGCCATAGGCGATTCGCTCGATGAAGGTGAAGGTGTACGTGGAGCCTTCTTTCTCGTCTTTTCTGGCTTGCGGAAAGCCCATGTCAAAATGCCTTCAAGGCTTCGTAGCCCGAGGTACGCTAGGACGATGAAGATCCAAAACATCCAATCTCCTGGCGTCTCAACTGGCTCTTGTACTTGTGCTTGTGCTCCAAGGCTTAACATGGTGAAGGCCAAACAGACTTTTGCCGCCATAGTTTGGGTCAATCCCAAAACTGTCATCAAGGCAAAGTTTGTACTCGTTGAAGTCTTTCTCCCCTTCCATGTCTCTTCCCATAGTTCTTGGTCACTCTTGTAGAGGTCATTCTCCGTGAGATCATGTAGGACAGGAAGGCGACGAAGGAGCGTTGAGTGCTTGTCAACGTTGCCAAATTCAACGTAGCCTGTACTGAGGTACTGCAGGAGCTTGGGCGCTGTCATCGTTTTGGTCAGTCCATCTGCCAACATGTACTCGGTGGGCGTGAGGATGATGTAGCGAAGCCGACCTGTAGCTCTTGCCTCTTTGAAAGCTAGGATATATAGCCGTTGCAGCTTATCCTGAGGTACTGAGCGAGCTCCAGTGCATAACTCGAAGAAGTCACGGCAATCTGTTGCCGTATCCACCGGGAAGACTGTTGAGCCCTGTTCCTGGTATTCGGTGAGCAGCTTGAGTGATGGACTTGGTTCAGGAATCCAAAGTTCTGTCATACGAATGGACACCATGCTGCTCGCTTCCAGGCCACCAATTGCAGATAGTGTCTCTGCATGGGAGGTGCTATAGGACACACGCTTTGCTTTTCCTCCATGGGCAAACAGCAAATGACCATAGTTGCTCAAATGTTGAATCTCTGGTTCACCACATGTGATGTCGTCCTGGTTCAGCATCTCTGGAGGCAGTTCGGGCATAAGCAGGATCATCATGCCTTCCTGGGCGTAGCTTGTGTCCTTTGATGCAGAGCTCGCATCATGGATGCATTGAAGTCGCATCTTGGTGCCGGGTTCAAAGAAGCGATAATGAAGTCCCAGGCTCAACTTGTCTTTGGCACATGCCTTCTTCACCAACTGATTCGCTTGTCGAAGATGTTTGACCTTGGCTTTGGTGATGACGGACTGCAGTGTTCCAACTTCGGCCACAATGTCCAAACGGGTGCTGCAGAGCCACAAAAGTCCTCCTAGGACTGAGCGAAATTGTGTGAGCTCAGACGGAGTGAGATCTCGTTCGTCAGATCCTTCTGGATTGTCTGATGGCTTCAGACGAGAGGCGAATGCAGTCTGATCAATGCAGTAGCCTGTGGTGGTCTTGGAATACTGACAGCCGCAATGCGCAAAGGGAAGTGCATCACGTGAGATCTGGCCAAACTCATCGCACATGGCCTTGAACAGCTGGTCTTTGAACTTCTTCGATCCCACAACAGCAAGGTCGTCCACATGAGTGGTGAGCGCTCCAAGAAGAGGTTGATCTGCTCGTGGATCCTTCCAAAAGAAGAAGCTATCATCTAGCTTGCTTGGATGGCCTTTGGTCTTCTTGAGGAACTCGCCCAAGGACAGCTGCCATGCAACCGGGGCGTCATTCAGGCCGTAGATGGGCTTAAGGCACCATAGTCCGTACAGTGGAATGTCTTCTGGATTCACCTGGAAACTGTTGTCGACCGCAGCCAGGTGGCGCCAAGTGTTCCATGGTGGTATCAGTACCACTGCACGAGCTGGAGATTTGATGCCCTGCTTGAGGAGGATCTCTCGGATGCGATCAAAAGACAATCCCTTCAGGAAAGCGCCTGATACATCCCACGATTCTGGGTCTGAGTGCATGACTGCTGCTGTGGACATCAAAATCCTCTGTGACAACCGTGAGGCTGTGGTGGATCTTGTAGCCAGTGAATCTTTCTGAGGATCAAAGCATCCTCTGGCACACATTCTGGACTTGATGATGCGTGATCCACTCTTCATCTTCCAACGTCGCACCCAGGTGCCATCAACGATCACTGTGCCTGGAGGTACTTCAGAAAGTCGAATCTTCTGAAAGGCCTTTTCGTGGACAAATTGTGCAATCTCCTTGGCATCGGCCTCTTCAACTTGTGGCCAGATTGATGGCAGGTCCTTTTCGGCAATGTTGTCTTCTGCTGTGACTGAAGCAAAACTGCCGCCGGACGCCATGTCCACAAAGAAAGTCTTGTGTTTGTGTCCGGGCCAGTGCACCAGGTATTGTTCATGTACTCGATGTACTTGAGCATGTTGATGCAGCGACTTGATGAGGACATCTTTCATTGTCAAATTGCAATACCACTTAGGCATCACATAGCACTCTTCCCACAGATCTTGGGTGTAAAGGCGGTGTCGACGTTGTCGATCCATCAGCCAGTGGAGAGTGTGCAAATTCTGGTACTCCTTGGTGACAATGGAGAAGTGTCCTTCCAATTCGTTGGTCAATGCAAGTGACCTCAAGTCTTTCTTCTCATTCTGTGTGTGGTGGTCAAGTCGCAGCTTCTTCTCCGGTAGTGGCATTGTGCTTGGCGTCGGTGATGGTGGTGTCTCTCTCTTTTGAGGTAGCTGTGGAATGACCGATGACAGCGCATCTTCCATCTCCATGCGTTCAACTGGTACACTTGCAGCTTCTGACATGGATGTATCATCAGGCACGATGGCTGGAGGATGTGGTGCATCTGGATCCATCTGAAGTGCCCGTTCCGGAGCTGATGCCGGTGATCTGGATGCAGGCTCTTCAAACGTCTCGGGGTAGTAGTAGATGTAGAGAACGCACAGATGCTCCCATTGGGCCTCATGGAGGTTCTTCATCCTCATTTAATTTGTTGATCGTCTTGCTTCAGCATTCTCACGAAGTTGGCTGTCCCTTTCTGCCAGACAAACAAAGTGCCCCTGGTGCCAGGAAAAGGGGTCACTGTCCTCAAGGCTTGGCCATAGATGATGCCGTGGATGTTGTGCTGCAGCCAACTTGTCCATTGAGTGAAGTGCTGAAGAACTCGTTGTTGTGTTTCAGATGGTTGTGCCGGCAGAGTCTTCCACTGTAGGCCATCAGGAGTGATGACTCGCTTGTAGCCTAGGACCATCTGCTTGTACTGCTGGATTTCTTCGACCAGTTGCATCAACTGATACATGGACTCTGCGCAAGTGTCCACGTTGTAGAACACGCCCTTGAAGGGTCTGATGAAGCGCAGCGGCATGAGGTATGGTCTGCCTTGGTGCTTGACAATGGATGTGCCCTCATCTGCATTGGCCTCAAGGAGTGTGGCTGGTCCTCTCCAAGCACCATCTCGATATACCTCAATGGTAGAAGTGCCAGGAGTCAGCTGAGACAGATCCAGTTGATGTGTTCGAGTGTGGCTAGCTCGTGCCAGGCGATCCTCCATGATTGACTGCTGAACTGCTGTCAAGGAGATCTGTCTCAATCTCATTGCAGTCTCGAAAACAGAAAGATCTCGATCTTGTGCTCCAGTGACTGCAGTGATGTTCGGGGTCTCGAACTCATAGAAGGCACGAGGAACCACTCCAAACACTGCCATGGATGGCGAGTAACCTCCATAGGTCATAGTCATGTTCTGGCTCACGCATGACTCAGCAGCTATGTCTTCATCTTCAACTTCCAACGACTGGCGTTCACACTCAGCTTTGACCTTCTGCATGGTGAGCTTCACGAGGCTGATGTGACGCTCAATGAGGCCTGTTCCGGTGCGCTGCTTGCCTGCTTCGCCCGAGGTGGTGCCCTTGGGATTTCGCTCTATGTTCAGGCGTTCGAATTCAACTGCTGCTGAAGGACTCATCAAGCCACTCTCTTGGTCTGAAGTGAGGACCCGCATAGGACCAAAGTAGCGAATCCAATGGTGGAGCAATCCACGCAGCAGTTCTTCTGTCTCCCGTGACTTGGTGTGGTACGCCACCTTGTAGCGCGTAGCCACGTCGATGAGGAGAACAAAGGGCTTTGACCACAGATAGAAAATGTCCATCTCCACCTCATCGCCGAAGTGTGCTGCCAATGAGACCTTAGTCAATTTGGCTTGGCTGGTAGTCGTGCATATCGTCGACAGATAGGGCATGATGCCACTGCTTCATGAGCCATTTGCACTACTTCAGGAGGCATCCCTGCTCTGAGGAGCAGGTTGGAGAAATCCGTGGCGTTGGCATGCCACATCTTTTCATGTAGCCCGAGAAGGAGGCGTCGAGCAGCCACTGTGTCTTTCTTGATCTCTAGAGGTAGTCGATGAAGGACACGTCGAATGCTGTAGAGGGGCTTCATGCTTCGAAGCTCGATGGCTGTTGTGTCGACTCCTTCATAGGGCATCATGGCTGTAGATGAGGATGGTCGTGCAGGATCTTCAGCTGGCTGTCGTGGAACGATGGCCTGTGATTCTGATGCAGCTTGTGGCATTGGTGTCATCGGTGCGGATGTCCCGGATGGAGTCTGAGGTGCTCCCTTTGCAGATGCTGGAGGATCGTAACTGCCGAAAAATGCAATCAGCCAATTCTCTTCTTCGATGGCCTCCCTTTGCTGGGAGGCTGAGAGTTCTCTCAGATCCTCGATGGAGTGAACTTGCCATGATTCATAGGATCCCCGGCAAATCAATCGTAGTGGCGCTTGTTCTGCAGAGAGGTGAGGCTCTGGAAATGGTTTGGCAAATGGGTGAAGCACCACGTGGACTCTGAAGACGTAGAGGATCTTTCTGAGGAGGTGTTTGGCCGCCATCATCAAAGATGGATCAGTGAGCCAGTAGTGATATTCTTTTCCACCGGCAGCTTCAAAGACGGACATGCTGTCCTCCACGATCTTGCACAGCAAGTATTTGAGATGTACTTGATCTTCGGGAGACAAGTTGTAGTCAGCAGGCGCTGTCAAAGTGACTGCCTTGGCATTGGCATGCGAGCGTGCGGCTCTCTTGAAGTCTTCCAGAGGGGACGATGCCATAGACGGTGTCGATGGAGCTGCAGTTGCCATCTTCTCCAGCTTTCTTCCATAACGACATTCTCCTGGAATGTAGGTGTGTTCTGTTCCAGGAAGAGCAGCACGTCCCAACTCGCAGCGCTCACACTTGTAGTAAATTGCTGTCTGGGCCAAGCTGTGCAGGATCTTAGGTCGAAGGCCACCATGAGGAGCAATGGTGTGGATGACGTCCTCGATGAGTGCTTTGCAAAAGCGCTGAGGGTAAACTGCTGCCATTGCTGTTCGATTGATGCCGTTGTGTTGGCCTTGAAGAGGTGTGTGTGGAACTCCTCGATGGCCATTGCATCGGCGAACAGCTACTCTCAGCTTGAAGTTGGCCTCAAGGCCGGTGGCTTTGAGCACAGGTTGCCGATGTTCATCACATGCTCCAAAGGCGCACTGATCTGTCCTCTTTGCCTTCCGGTATCCATGGAACTGCTGGTTGTGGATCATTAGACTTTCTGTCCACATAGCTGAACTCCATGGTTGTTCCAGCACATAGTACTTCTTTCTCTGAACTTGCTGGGCCAGCTTGTTCTGCATGTAAACCAGTGCTGGTCTCTCTTTCTCACGATCTCGTAGAAGATCTCGTCTGTCTCGCCTGGATGAGGAGATGCTGTAGAACTTGCATCGAGGAGTGCACATCAGGAAGTCTGGGCGACAGACATCGTAGGCTTCATCAAGCATCTTCTGGTGCTCAGGTAGGCCAAGATCCCAGCCATACCTGAAGTCAACTGGAAAGCCCATGGATAGGCCAGAAAGCACGCATAGCAATGTGAAGCGTCCAGAACCTGAACATAGTTCCCAGCCATGCCACTTGGTCTTGTTGCGCTTTGCCTCTTTGATCCATCGTGGGTGGATGGAGAGACCACTCGTCGTCCTGACTTCACATAGAACTCCTCAGGCATTGCTTTGTAGTCCTTGTTCAGTCGTTGACATTCTTCAGCTGTCAGATGTTCTGGATATTCATCCTGAGTGTAGAGAGGCAGATCACTCAGGTTCGTGGCAAAGATCTCCTCAGTGAGGTCAGAGGACTGAATCTCTTCTGTTGCTGGTCTCGGAAAATCTTCACTTATCACACGCACTTCTTCACTTTTCACACGCTCCTCTTTTGGAGCCTCTTCTGGTGCGGAATCATCGAGCAGTTGACGGACTTCATGAAGAGGTTCGGCAAAGGACACTTCTTTCTTTTGAGTTGTATCCGCAGGCTCAACTGTCGTGGTACATGAAGATGTCGGCTCTGCGGACCTCCACTTCTGTCCTGGGTCTGCTGCTGCCTGGGTGACCTGTTGCCAGAACGTGTAGGAATGATCTGGCCAATGAGCTTTGGACATCTCAGAGATCTGCCGAATGAAGTGGCACACGTCATGTTGTGGTTCATGTACTGCGGCTGCTTGATCATCCAAAGGCAGAAGATAGTGACCGGAATTTGTCAGCAGACATCTGAAGAGGTGAATGTCTGCCATGGTTGAGCTCTGAGAGGTAGACGTCCAGGTCACCAGAAGGCCGTCGTTGTTGTCAAACCAACACGAATGCAGTGATGCCTTCATTTCGCAAAGTGCCGGATTGCCAACCAAAGCTGGGCAGAGTGAGCCTTCCTTGCCTATCACGTCGGCCGTGTAGGTAGCATCCAGGCCCTTGAACGGAAGCTTGAGGTGTACACGTCCAATGGCTCGATCTGGACAGCCGCTGATGCCTGTGATGGTGGCGGTGGAATTGGACCATGAGATCGTCTCGTTCTTGGCATTCGGATAGCAGTGATCGAGAAGATCTCTTAGCGTCTCACTGCCAACCAAGCCCGCAGCGGCACCTGGATCGATCAGAAGGCCACGTCGTTTCTGTCCTTGCACCGTGTGGTAGGTGCAGTGGTTCGTGTGCAAAGTAGTGGCAAAGGAGAGGTGCTTCCGTGGCTGCTCTGCTGCTTCTGTTGTTGTCTCTGTAGTCGATGTCTCAGCAGGTGGACCTCGCCAGGCAAAGATCTCCTCCCTGCGTGGTGGAGTGACTTGCACCAACTGCTGTGTCTTGTCAGTGCGATTGCTCGTGGGCGATTGAGCTTCCAGAGACAGACCATAGTCGGGCTGACGACGATAGGTGGTGTAGTCCTGGAAGTCCTCATAGTAGCCCTTGTACTTGCTCTTGCCTTTGCCCTTGGATCGGAAGCCTTTCTTCCCTTTTCCTTTGCCTTTGCTCTTCTTGCCTTTTCCGAACTTGTCTTTGCCCTTGCCTTTTCCTCCGTGATTGGCTGGACATTGAGCTGCACGATGATAACGAGAGCCACAAATGAAGCAACCATCGTTGGAGCCCTGGTAGTAGTCCTCGGAGTTCTCAAGGTCATCTGCAGCCATGTCATATTCTTCAGCAGTGCTGTGCCAATCCGGAGAGCTGTGTTCAGTGGCGTCATACCAGACTTCTTCTGTGGGGCCATCATACCATGGATCATCGTACCATGGCTCTGAGCTCCATTCATCATAGTACGTCCAGTCTTGCTCAGTGCCATGCCATGCACCCCACGGATCATAGTCAGTCTGGTAGTTCTCGGCATGGTCGTTGGTGCGCTGGTGCTCGGCATAGAGGTCGTGGGACAGTGACTGATTCTCACTGCGACTGCTCAGACGGAGAGCAAGTCGTCGAGCCTCAGCAAAGCGACTCATGTCTCCGTGAATCTGGAGTTTCACGTCCTCCACGAACTTGGAAGGAAGTCCACTGTGGCGGAAGAAGAGGTAGGTCTTGGCGACGTCGTTGACATCAAGGCCAGCCCTCATTTGTGCTTCCTCATAGCGAAGATCCCATTCGGCGGAGTACTCCTGGAACGAAAGCTTTCCACGTCGGAGCTCAAAGAAGGCCTCCAAAGCCGAAGTCGTGAGCTCCTGGTCACTCTGACCGAATGCTTCTCGTAGAGCGGAAGCCAGCACGGAGACTCCGCTCGGGATGTGAGGCTGCAAAATTACATTGGGATCCATAGGATCGCGAACTTCGTCCACAGTGAGTCGGACAAGAGCGCTGTCACCAACGTCATAGTTCCCATCAGGGCGGATGACACGAAGATTCATGGCAATCTTTTGGGCTCGTCCTTGCAATCGTCCTGCCACCAGAGGGCCCACTGATTCGTCGGGGCCTTCATAGATCCTGTACCACAACTTCAGTTTCTCAAAGAACATTCGAAGCGGGTAGTCCGGCAGGCCAGGGGCCCAACCGGGCGGACAGTCCCTCCGGTACTCCGTCAATGGAATTCCGGACTGCAAGGTCGAGCTTGTAGCCGCCATCACTGATGTAGGATGGGCGTAGGACCGATTCTCCTCGACAGGGACCTTGTAATCGGTGAGCTCAGGGAGATATCCTGGAGGTGTAGTTCTGTAGTCGAGCTCGACGATCACACTCTTGAGGTCCTGGATCGGGTAGGTCGGGACTCGCAGCTTGAAAAAAGAACCTGGGGCGAGCTCAACAGGCAGTGGTGCTCCTGCTATCAGCCAGCAGGAGGGAGAAACAAGGAGCGCCAAGAGCGCCGTGATACACACGTTGATCAGGAAGGTGAGAGTCGTCGTGGTGTCACCTGAAGCAACGCAAAGGGTGGCCTGCGGTCACGGCAGGCGCGCTGGAAGCCAGCGCCGGCAGCCTATGGCGCTCGGAGCCCCGCCGAAGCAGGGCTCCGCTACCAAACAAGCGGAGACTTTTCAGCTAGCGGCCAAGGGATCCCTGTCGATCCGGTTCGAGTGAAAAAGGGTATCGGTCAAAGGTGGCTATGTCTCATGTACAAATGTTCCAACTAAATGTTCATAGTCATAGGCGACTTTTCGATTTTGAAGTTCTTCCCAGCTTTCCATCATCGTGGGTCCCCTATTTGGGGACCCCTCCTTACAAAAAAAAAAACATGACATCGGAGTCTTTTATCTTAGCGGGAGGGGGGGGAGCAGTGTTTTTGACATGTGGGAGGATTTCACCATGTCCGCCATGGAACCGATCCAGGACGACCGCTGAAACCACGGCGAACGTGTTGGTCCTCCGGGGCCAAGGGGTCAGCCACGAGCTCAGCCGTGGAACGGGCAGTCATGGTGACCTGGAGAAACGAGAGTGAGGTCAGAAGCCATCAGACGTGAGGTCCAGTCTTAACAGCCTTTACAAGTCTTTTAAGAGCCTAACATAGCCTAACATAGCCTAACTATACAATCAGGTGTTGATCAATGTTTTCTTGAAGCATCTTGAACCACAGGTCATGGACATCTACCATAAAGAAACATCCAAAGATTCAAACGCCAGGCCCTTGTCTTAAAATTAAAAAGCTGTGTGCCAATAATATCCTTCAGGTCCCGTATACAGTAGACAAGATTGATTTGGCCATTGATATGAACCCACCACAAGCGCTGTGAATAAGAACCGCTTCCGGACTTCCGGGACCTCGATCTCGCTACTTGGCAGACCATTTGAATCCATTTGATATCTTCACATCTTCTTTGGCGTATGCTCCAGGCACGCAGGCACTTTGACCAGCTGCCAGCAGTCAATGCATATGTTAATAGTTATGATTGCTCCGTTAGGAGTGTTTTTCAGCCCATTCCTGTGGTCCATCCTGGAATCCTGGATTATGTGCAGGTCTTCTCATCTCTGGACGGGACGTGGGGACGTGGTGGACTTCCCATGCAGACCAAGAGAGGTTAAGTGACCTGAACTAGGACCTGTAACCTGGGGTACCCAACTGGGATAGTCTAGTTCGGGTCCTTCAACCTCTGTTGGGAAAGAAGAGGGAGATTCTTGAGGCGATCTTCGACTCTTCCGAAAGCTCCTCACGTCTTGCTCTCTTCGACCTTCCACCCGGATAGAAGCCACCCGCAACAGGCGGCCGTTCCCGAAGGAGCAGCGGTTTTGCGGCTCTTAGGGTTGGACGAGGACCGGTGGATGGGTCGGATTCCTCCCCTTGAGCTGTGGACGAACCAACACTTGGCACTCTTTGACCCTCACACGTTCCACTCTTCACTCAACTGGAACCCATACTTGGACGCTGACTCTTCTTCCTTGGCCGAGGTGTTTTCCGCGTTGGGGAGACCTCAGCCCGCCTGCTTTCGAAGACCATCGAGGAAGCAAAGCCGAATCTGGCCTTCCTTGGCCATCCTGATCGGCAAATCTTGTACAACTCCAACTCCCCAAGGGTGAAAAACACAAAACAAAATCATACAGAGGTTCTTGGTTTTGCTATGTTTTGCTCAGAAAGATCCTCCAGCCTATCTCCTGTGGTCTCAGACCCATCTCCCATTCATCATCATTCCCACCCGTTGTCCTCTTGTAGACTCCATGGCAGCTGGAGCGCCAACACCAGACCTCCACGCTCCAGCCCGGCACGCGACCCTCCGCGACGGTCTGGACCAAGTTCTGGAAGTTGGCTCCAGCCTCGGGCGGCCGTTGACAACCCGAACACCAGAACGTGGAACGCGTGGAACGCCCCAAGCGGTGCAAAGCACAAAGCAAAGCAACGAACCGACCCTATATAGTATATAGCGCATGGGGGCAGCTGGTTTTCGCGCATGGTTAAGTCCCTTAGAAGTTCGGAATGAACCAAAAAGGAGTGTAGTTTGGTGGTCTGGAGAAAGTTGTGTGTGTCTACACGTTCCTGAGGCTTGTCTCCAGCAAGTCACTGTCATCAATGATATTGTCTTCTTTCAGGTGTTCATGGGCGCGACACATGATCAGACCTGACATGCACCATGCACCCTCATTCTCTTGCTTCAAGCAAAGATCGTCCCAAATGTCCCTAATTCCCATCATCCATCATCATCCCAATGTCTCCTCCTCTTTCGCCTTGTTTCTTCTTCCCCAGCGGCGGTATTGGGTGCTTGACCTCCAAGGTTTCCATCCCCCGTCGCCAGGATCAGCACATGATCGTCGTCACAACGAGGGAAGCGCAGCACATGCATCAAGGCTTCTCCTGCGGGTGCTGCGGGCGGGTCGAGTCCGCCGACCGCGGAAACCCCCGGACGAACTCGACGCCGCGAAAAAGACGGCCAAAGAAAGGATATGTCACAAACATGTTTGCCATCTGAGTTGAGGATCAGAAGAATCATCACCCTGGGCCCAAGTGAGGCAAAAATATGTCAAAATAACAACATTAGCCCACGACATCCGTCTTGATTTTCCGTCTCCCAACAGAGACGAGACTTGCATGAATACCAATTTTGGTGTGTTTGATTTTCTTTTGAAGGGGTCTTGGTAAGTGGATTGTGCCAAGAAATTGTTGATCATCTTCCATCCAGCTTCCTGGTACCCTTCTTCTCTTTTTCCAAACAAGAGCTGAGGCTCAGGGCCGCAAGCCCGGGAGTGACGCTCCTACAAGACGACCATCCACAAACTCTTCACGGTTTCTCGGATCACCTGGGGGATGGCGATGGCCAAATCCAGGCAGTGATGCAAGCGGTGAACACACCAACACACCCATCGCAATCCCATTTGTTCCATCATGTGTTTCCATGGTGTTCTGGATTGTTGTGGCCTGTTTGGAGGTGGTCTTGCCCCCAGCGCTAGCCCACAGATTTTCATCTCCCAAATCAACCTTCCTCTTTAGCACTTCCACCACCTATGGGACCTCGCCGGTTACGCCAGCCGGATATGCACCGCACACCCCAAGGAAGGACCGACCTTGGGCCAGAGCACGGCCCGACCCGTGCGGAACGGGTCCTGATTCTTAGGGCAGTTCAGAAACGGAACCAGACCATGCGGACTCACCCAAATGGGAACCCCAAAGAAATGGAACCTCACCCAACGCCACGCCTGAAAATACCACACTGTGACCGTTCGGTCTGTTGGCTGGGCTGGTGGATTTTCGGTCTGTCAAGTTGAAGAGTCGTTGATTCGGGACAGGTGAGACAAGGGAAGAAAGGTGAGGAGAACACAAACAATTGGTGAGTCCACCAGACTTTGTATCCTAGCGGATTGAAAAGGATTCCTGGGAATCAAGTGGAGTTACCAGTGACCTAATGTTATTCATTCATGATACCTTTGTACCAAAACAAAATGGATCCCATACACTCTCTAAAACCAACATCGCCCCTGCCGTGCCAGATGCTGTACAAAGATGGAGACCTCAACTCACTGGCTGAAGCCGATGTGCTACTGTGGGTGAGTGAAGTTTACACCAGGTGATCCGGTAATATCCGGCACATGTTTTTCAAGACTCCGCTCTGAAATCTTGACACCTTCTACTCGAGCAAGGTTGGCTGAAACCCACATGTCACTGTGGCGGAGTGAGGAGGGAGTGATGATCCTGGTGCCACGCTCACTTCGTCTCCCGACTGGTTGACGCTCCAACCACTCCAGCCGTCTCCAGCCGTCCATTCCGACCACTCCAGGGGAGGCACGATGCGCGGTTTGCACTTCGTAGCCGGCGCGCTTCCACGCCGCCCAGATCGAGGGCGCCGAGGGGCGAGAGCCCATCACCACGCGCCGCTGCACCGTCCTAGACGCGAGGAAGACGCAGAAGCTGTTGCAGAACATCTGAGGAACCTAAAAGGTCGGCGCATGTCTCAGAGATGAAATCTTCAACCCCAAGAGTCCCAGCCCACATAGTCTCCGGAAGTCTCAAGAATTGATGCAACATGGCCCAGCATCCATGTACATCTTGTCCATCTTCCCCCCGTTCAACCCTCAGAACCTCACGGGCCAGCTCTCCTGACACCTTGAAGGGCACCAGTAAAGCCTTTGATGTAAATCCGTTGCTGAAAGTCCCGGATTCCAGTGGGCAGCAACTGGCACCCGATGCAAATGTTGCCTCACAGAAGAGACATCCCTTGCACATGGGATGTGCACTCAGCCGCTGCACCGAAACAGGGGTCGTGGGGAACTCTCACTCTTGATGTGCAAAGCGCACTGCACGGATAAACCACGGAAAAAGGGGGTCTGATGTTGAAACTGCTGAAGCACCTGGAGATATGCACCGTCTTGTAGACCTCTTTCGAAGATGTGCACCACACGATCCATGAGTTGGAAGCAAAGTTTCTTCTACCCAAGCAGGAAGCTATAATTATATCTTAATCCAGCAGCCATCTCAAATGCCACTAGAATCTCTTGAGCTATTGGAAGAAAAGCGTGAGGTCTACGTTCTTTGCTTATCTTTGCTTAACTACCTGAGCCTTTAGGAGGCTCTAAGTGTGCCCGACAGGGGCAGACCAACGGGCCGCACTCCAAAACCAACCTCTAGACAACGTTCTCCACCTGCTTGGTGCAGACAAGGGATTCTGAGGTACTCCTTCCGACATGACTTGCGCTCCGAGTCTGCGCTTCTCTAGGCCCTTCGTCATAGGACGGGTACCAAAGAGTAGAGGTACTCCTTCCAGGAACCATGTGACAAGGCTTCAGGAAAAGCGAGGACCAACACCATGAGAACCCCTCGTTCCCTCACTCTCCTTCGACCTCGTCGCTCGCAGGACACCGAGTGGCTGTTGTCTACAAAGATGTGCACGCTTTGCTGCCGTTCGTGCGCGAGTTGTTCTTCCAGATCGGCAGGACTTCGGGTGGACAAGGAGATCAAATGGTTCTCCAAGGCATTCCTCAGCGACCGAAGCTCTGAGTCGCCATCCAGAAACTGGGTGGACGATTTGGGACGCGGGAGGCTGAAGTGGGCTGAAGCGGGTGAAGCATGCGGCGCTCTGGTCTATTGCTGCTGGAAACATCAGATGCGTAAACAAAGCCCCAACTCTTAGACTTTAAAAAATGTGATAAATCGTGGTATTCAAGCGACACTGGCTGTTAGAAGCATGTAGACAACAACTATGTTGACGCTACGTCATCCTTCTGGCGCTTCAAACCACTTCTGACACGATCAGACCTTGAACATGTGTGTGTGTGTGAGAGATGTTCCAAATCAACTGCGTGTCTAAAGAGCAGACAACATTTGGTGGGTAAGCTCATGAGTGACATTATAGGTTCGGTATGCTTTGCCTCTGCAGCCCTTTTCACACACTACATCAGGAGTTTGAACTATCCCTCAGGTCCTTCCAGAGCGACCATGACTGCGCTGGGAATTGCCAGCAAGTGGGTGGGCAAGCATCACGTGACACATGCAGAGGAATACACAAGGGATCGATACGGACAACAAAACTTGACGGCCAAGTGCCCACGACGCACCATCCTGGTTGGGTGCTTTGGTTGGTTGACTTTGCGTTGACGATGCAAACAAGGGATGGTTGCCGTGTAAGCCGAACAAAATAAAACACAACTTATGATTCACTTCTAAACTGGTGACTTGTTCTCGCTAAGACTCCGCGCATCCAAGAGGACTTCGGGCGCCCCCACCATCCAAGCTGTGGCTGTTTGCTCCTCTGGATTTGCTGATCAGGGACATCCATCTAATCTGATTCACCACCTGAACACTTCATGACTTTCCAGGTTCTGAAAACACCACGGAACCTCGGTGTATGTGTCTTTTCTCCGTGTCCCGAACATGGCCCTCTTTAATCACCGAACCCGAACAATCCAAACAAACATGTGTGCGAAGGACATGCCATCCGTGCCATGGGGTGGACACCACTTGGGCGTCTGACTTGGCCCATGGCACGGGAATCCCAAGGATACATGAACATGTTGAAAGCCACTTGCTGGACAACGTTTGAATTGAAAAGGCAAAAAATACAGCATCATTCATCCCACCGCCCATATACTGTGACCAGTATTTCTCCGTCTGTGACGATAAATCGTTCTAAGGATTTGTGGGCAAAACCCTGCGCTTTTGCGTCTGTTTGGGTGTTCCTACACCCTTATTCTAGAAATATGGGAGTGCCTTAGGACAGGGAAAACCTTTGGTTTGCAGGTTTCCCCACCTCAACTCAAACCACACGTGGCGTAATGGCAAACGCATGCCTGAGCCTGAACTGAGATAACCGAGAACATAGGCCCCCCTTTTCTGTCGACCTGATCTCCGCTCCTCAGCACCGACACCTGGTTCCGCTCCGTGTTCCAGCGTGATCTGCGCGGGCCAAGCGGCCAACCGTTTGCTCCGGGTGGGAGGCGTTTGCCAGGTCAGTGCAACAAATGGAACAACTGGGATGACTGGGATGGTAGATTGCCCAAGAAAGGCCCATCTATAGACGAAATCGTTCGTGCGTTGTTTCATGCGTTCTTCGCGTTCCTGGGGTGCCAAAGAAACTGTTGTTTGCAAACGTGTCAACTTTTTGTGTTGTAAACATGATGAAAAAGTTCCAAACTGTTTGGCTTTCCAGGAGGTTTCAAGAGCCCTTTTTCCAACAGGTGACACGAGTGGCTTGCAGGTGTCCTAGATTTCATCAGCCCATTCCCGTGTCAACAACAACCTGTTTGCCCCATGTGGGGTTGATGCTTCTTTGGACGCTGCCTCCGGACGCCCTCAATCGCACCTGCACTCCCAAATCCCGGCTGAGCACGTTCATGTGGGCACCTGGAGACTGGAAGCAACGAAGCAACGAGGAGGGAAGCCAGCTGAGCATCCTGAGCCAAAGAAAACCAGCCAGCCAAAGGAAGCGTTTTGATGGGATTGCTTCTATGGCCCCAACAACTCACCTCCAAATCTGTTCCATCCGGTGAAAAGAACAATACTGTTCGACAGGACCAGCGGTGAAAAAGCACTTCCGGGAGGAAGCTTTTGCAAGCAGGACCAGTGAAACGCTGAGGAGCAGTGGACCTTGGGTGGCCGAACACTGCAAACCTCTGCAACCTTTGAAAGCTGCACACAGTCTGTTGGTGCAAGACTTGTCCGGCGAGAGCGCCTGAGCGAAGGGTTCTTCTTTAAAAAAAAGCAGGCGCACTGCATACCATCACAACTCACATCCGCACATATCCAGAGTTCCATATTCTAAGCCAGCGCATCTTCATGATCTGCGCATTATCTTGGCATCCGTACATGTCCAAATCCTGACATGCACAGCTTCACATCTGCACATCTCTCTCTCTCTCTCATCTCTCATCTCTTTTCTTTCAGTTGCTTTCCTTTCCTTTCCTTTACTGTCTTTCTTTCTTTTCTGTCTTCCATAGTTTCTTTCTTACCTGCTTTATTTCTGTCTTTCTCTCCCTCTCTTTTCGGTGGTGTTATCATTCTTTCTCTTTCTTAGGCCGAGGGTGGTGCCGATATGTGCCGATGAGTCAGCCCTCTCGCACGAAATGAGGGTCAAGTGTCAGAAACTGGGGGAACATAGCGGTTTTAGATGCGTCCACGGCAAAATTGCACACAACGTGACTTGTCAATATGCCATGAAGTATGATGCAGTGCTTCATAATCTTGCAGATCTTTTTGATTGGAGCCTGGACCCCCCGCAATCTTTTGCGTCGTGGCGGGGGGGTGTCGGACACGATGCGCCACAGCTAGCATCCAACGATCAGCAGTGCGCTCTGAAATCTCAATTGCCAGCGCATCCTCTGCTGACGCCGCACCATTGAGGCCTGGAGTCCATCTCGTTAGCCACACAAGGGCCTTCATTCAGGCTCATGAAGACCGGGTGTCCTAGGTAAACGCGCATTGGCGCTCGACCTGTGAAGCCAGTCACAAGCCACGGCACGTGATCTGATCCCCTCATGGATTGCACACAAGTGGCTCAGTTCGCCGCAACCATTGGGTGAACTTGACACCCACGGAATTGGAACTTTCCTTTGGGCGCGCACTTGAAAGAGCGCTTCGCAAGAGCAATGGCTGCTGAATTCTGCTTTTTCCACACAGCGATAAAGAGAGTTGGGTCACATTATATGATAGGGCCAGTGTCCTTTATCGCGAAGGGTCGAGCCCACCGAGCAGCATCTGGTTCGCAGGGTATGGGGAGGCCGAGCCACGCTCGTATCTCTCCAACAGTGACCGCATCTCTGGGCCAAAGGCCCTAAAACGCCGCTTGCAAGCATTGAAGCTGCACAGCCGGCCCCGACGGCTCCACGGCTCCAAGAAGTGGGCTCCAAATGAACGGAGGGTGGCCAAGGTAGCCAAAGCCAGGTCACCAAGGTAGCCAGCGAAAAAACTGGCTAAGAGGAACCATTCGAGATATATCTTTCGGTCCCAACTTGCAGCCAACATGGCATACAAATTTGATCAAATTTGAATCTGCCGGTCGTATCAACAACCAACTTACAATCAAGCTACATGTTCCTTTCATTTCTTAGAAGGTCTTACATAAACAAATTATATGCTATTACAACTGATATTACAACTATATTCATATAGCTAACCTGAAAAAGCAACCTGCCCCCTCACATCTTCCCACATCTTCCGACGAAAAGTAAGGCGTGGGGGTGCCTTCAGGCCCCATCAAGCGAGGAACCAACGCTTGAGGCAGAGGGATTTGCTCCTGAGCTGAGTGAAGCACGAGGGTCCAGGGTGGGAGTGAGCACCAGCGGATCCACTTTCTTGATCCACTTCTTCCTAAAAAATCATGGGATCCCCTGGCGTTTCCCCAAGTCTCCGAGCGGGTTTGTGCTGTTAGTCATTGCTTTTGACAATGAGCTTATCATGGTCCAAAAGGAACCGTCTTTCCAGTATTGTTTGCCTGTAGGGGGGGCCCACCAAAGGGATATATAGGAGAACTCTCATAATGGATATTCCATGACATTCTAAATCTCCTGAAGCTTGGCACCCCAAAGAAAACATTGGACCTTCAATTGCAAACATGAGCAAACCATCTGAAACTCTCACCATTTGGATTCTGCACATCCCACCGTCATCCCACCGTCATCCCACCGTCCCACCTGTTTCACTCCAAAGAAGCTCCCAAATCCGATCCCTTCCGCAGCTCATTCCCATCCGTCCACTGGGTTCTCCGCGCCGTGAGTTCCACGCGTAAGGAGCTGAGTCTCGCCAGCTCCACCTGTTTGGGCACTAGTTCAACGAAGTGAGAACGGTTTATTACAGTGATTTCAGAGTAAATGGCACAAACCCCTACATGTCTTTTAGATGGGGGTCCATATAAACCATCTCTTGGTGATTGTGCCATCTACTCTGAAACCACTGTAAGTGAAATGGTTTCCAAAGAGAACGGTTGATTAAGTCACAGGCACTGCCTTCGGCTTCAGAGAAAGAGAAAGAGAAAGAGACAGAAAAATAGTGTCCAAAGTCCAAAGTTCGTTCTGCCCTTTACATGGGAGAAATGAGAAATGAGACATGAGAGCCATCTGTGGATGTCCAATGGTTCCAAAGATGAGTGACGAAGTTGATTCGTGGCACATACCGACCCCTCGAGGAAGGCCCTCCCTGTCCAAGGACCCCTCCGTTCGCATCACAGCCTTCGCAACTTCGGGGCGCGGTGAATCAAATAAGATGGGCAGGGTCGAAAAGACGGTATGTCCAACAAAGTCTCATGAAGTTTCCCAAAAACATGCACACTAGTGCGAGACAAACACATGTTTCTCATTGCTTCTCTGGGCGGTCAAAAGAAGCACGCCTGGGCCTCCCTCCTAAAATATCACAAAGAAAGCCCCGACCGCTCCAAACCTGGATATCCTCATGAAGCTGTTCCAAGTTCCAGATGCCTTCCTGAAGAAGCAAAAGCAAATGCCTTTGACTGCGATTCTACGATTAAAGTCAAAGGAGTTCCAAGTTGACTGGCGAAACTCTGCGGACGGCAATGTAAAGATTTAAATCAAATTCTGTGGAGAAGCAATTGAAGCTGGAAGGCGTATGCAATGCGTTCACTGCCATGTGATGGTCTTTGTGAAACACAACGATCGAAACACACCGGTCAGTCTCAAGCCATTGGGGTGTTGATTTGGGTCTTTGATGGTCTTTGGGTGTTTTGAAGCCTGGATCCTTGACCCAGCTTGAAGCAGCCGTCGTCGAGGTACCCGTCGCAGAAACCCAACAAACCCCGGGAGTAGGATGTACTCCGAAACCAATTGCCCGTTTGATTGGACCAGAAAGGACCGGAATCTGACACAACTTGGGTGGTGCAAATGCGAAGCTGGAATTTGGAAGATGGAATGATGGAATTGCCGCCTTTCAGAGCTGAAACGCGAAACCACATGGCGTCTAATGAAGTGAACTCCAGTGGTTTTGTCCATTCAGGCCTTTCGAACTAGCAAGCTCCATGGGTGGAAGTGAGGCTGAGTTCGCCAAGCGTCTGGAAGAAAGGTGAGAAGTTCCAGCTGAAGATTGGAGACACGTCCCACTAGCTGGTATCTTCGAAGGAAGAATGCCAGGTGGTAGAGCATTCCATCTTTCAGCTGTTTGCAATAGTCATGGCTGAGATCCTCAGTCTCCAAACATGACGGACGTTTTGAATTGTTGTTCGGACCTAGCTGTGCCAGTTTGCTCATCCCCGACAGGAGATCCTATGGAGATCCTCGATCCCCAACAAAAACCAGAAGACGTGCTCGACCGTCATCTCTTGTCCCCCACAAACAGATTTGCGATGATAAGCATGTCGAGACATTCTATTGACCCTCAAAGACTCAAAGAGTTTATCAAGTCCTGGGGAGACTGACAGCAAGAAAACGTTGCGAACTCCAAGACCAAAGGGTCCATTTGCGAGACCACACGTGCGCCCGCTTCTCTTCCCGTGAGACGCTGCTGACTTGAAGACCTCTCTCGACTCGAACTTCTCGTCCTTGTATCAATCTCCCGGCCCTCTGGGTGATCGAACCAGCAATTTACCCTTGTGCAATCGTAGCCCTTCCAGCACTTCCCTTTCCCTCTTCCTTTCCGGTCGTTCCAAGCCCCTCCTCCCCTCCGCGCCAGCGACACCTCCGCGGACACCGCGCGCACATGTTCCTCGCTTCCGTGCCCATCGATGGAGCGGCCGTCTGGATGATGGAACCAGCAATCCACACGGGAGCACTCGTAGCCATACCAGCAGAAGGCCTTCCCTTTGCCTTTCTGCAGCCCCCCTGCCTCCCTTCCCCTTGGCTTTCCCCTTCCCCTTCCAGGATGAAAACCGGTTCTCGTCGAAAGAAGCTGAACGAGCTCTAGATGTGGAGCGCCAGTCACGGTCTCTCTCCCGGCTATCTGGGCGACCCCGAGTTGAACCCTCGATGCCCGAGCTGCGGCTTGAACCACCGTGGCTGGCACCCTTGCCTTTGCCCTTTTGCCGATGGCTTGAAGCAGCCTCACCGTCGCCAAGTAATGCGTCGTCAGGATCTCCATTTGAGCCACCTGTGTCAACCGCTTGGTGGTGTGAGGGATAAAGTTCATGCTCGTTGTGATCTTGCTCCTCACCTTGGCTGCGCGCACACACTTAAAACTTAAACACTGTTCCGTGTGGGAGCTACTTGGATGATGACCTAAAAAAACACGCTCTGCAAAGCATCACAAAGCATCACAAAGCCCATTGAGTCTGTTTGGTTTTAAGGACTCTTCATCTTCAACGATGCTCTTGAAGCAGGGAGGTCGCTCATTCCGATGCTCGAGGGCGGATGGTCATCGGCCCCAGGGTCCCTCTCTGGTAGCACAGCTTCGGCATCCGAAGCTTCTGCAACATCCGCGGTGTGGCCTCAAGAGCCGGGGCCTCTTTTGGCCCAAGATGGCCCGAGTATGCAAGATCAACAATGCTACATCTTCCTTGGTATGGCAACTTTTGGTTGTTTCGAACAAAGCATATCAAGTTTTGGCAGTCTTAGGATGTCTTAGGGATACATACCCGGCTGTCTTCGGTAATTACAACTATAAGCAAAAAAGAGTATAGGCCTGAAGCACCGAGGTGGCACAACCTCCAAAGACATCTAAAATTTACAAATCCAGGGCCACGACCAGAAGACGGTGCGAAGATACGAACACTGAACACGTCTTTTGGGAGATGGCGACCAGATATCTCTTTCACTGTGTTTTTTGGGGAGAAGATCCACGACCAGCTCAAGGCGGCCGGAGGCACTTGAGATTTCATATTTGGATCGCTGAGCGATAAAGTGTGGTCACTAGTGTGGTCTTCTTTTTTCTCTCGCCCCAATAAACCACGGAGGTGCGTAAGTCATGTATGAATCAAGCACATGGAGGTGCATGGAAGCATCAATCAACCCATAGTGATATGAAATATCAAGCTCTGGAGCTTCTCATGTTGCTCGGAGATCGATTCCGGTCTCCAGTTGTTTCGCCTTCAAAAACCAGAAACTGCTGGAGTCGGGTGCCCGCTCGAACACCTATGAAAATCAACGTCTCGTGTGGCACTTGCTTGAACGGTACTTTCCAGATAACAGTTAACAGCTTCATGAAGCTTCGTTTCCGAATCCATCGCGCCAGTCTCTGCCCAAAAGTTGGAGTGGCACACCCCTACCATCAAACAACCGAATGCAACGGCCTTCACTTCATTTCACTTCCTCCGGCGCCACCGCGCCTTCCACCACTTCTTCCACCGGAAGCTCCGGGGCTTCCGAGGAAGTCGCCGGGCTCGCGCCGGACGCTCCCCCGCGCGCAGCTCCACCCGCGCGGCCGCAGCGGAAGAGGCGTGCCAGGGAGGTGAGGTAGGCACGGCCTCGCCAGCTGAGCCGAAGACACGGAGGGACACCGAGGACCCGAGTTTGGAGAAGAGCTTCGCACGATGGGAAGTTCCTTCAGATGGAGAGTAACTCAAACGATTTGGTTCAAGTTGCTGGCACCGTGGCTTTGGGCACGCGGAACAGCCGCAGAAGCCGCCATGCTGCGAAAGAATAAAACAGAAAAGAAATGTGCTACAGTTTAGAGAAGGACGAAACCAAACATTTTTGTATTAATACATATTGTCTTTGATGTGTCTCACATCTGTGTGTGTGTTTCTGACGTCTTGGGCGGGAGCACCTCCAAGTTGTGGGAGCAAACCCCTTGGATAGAGTTGGTTTGGTTGGTGAATCCCTGAGAATACAAATATCATGTGGTACAGGTACGGTAAATGCCAAGGCGTATCCTAAACTTCCCAGTGAACCACAACGATATGGAGCAGTGGCCTGCCTCAATGAATTGTCAAGCCCATCTGCTGTGAGCAAATGCCAGCGGGTTCTTTCCTCAGAACCGACTGTTTATACCTTCGGTTCCCGAAACTAACCTCATAGCGATGGCCTCCAACCTACTCTCGCGATGAGAATCATGTAGAATGTAGAATCATTGCTTCCAACATCTTCCAACAGTCACTGTCTGAAACAGGCTTCACAGCACTAATCCAAAGTGTATATATAGGTAATAATAGGTGTATATATATATAATATATATATATATATCTGTGTGACCTTGACTCCAACGTGTGCTTGATCTGCAGGTGCTATATTTTCTTGCCAGCTTCCTCCCGCACCAAGTCCAGCTAGTACCATTGAGAACCAGCATGTATTGATTTGATGCTTCCCCCATCCTGGTAGATCTAGTGGGAAATCAATTGATAGACTCACCTAAATTCGGTTGTACAATATGGAAAAACTGCTGAATCATCTGCGACGGGATCCGCAACTCAAATGTCTTGTTAAGCCTTCAAAACGGCTTGATCTGCAGATTGAAGAAGAATGTGTTCATCTTGTTGCATGCCGGGCCCCAGTGTCGCTTCAAAAGCTAGGCAAACCTATAACTTCATATGAGGATGCCTGTCCTGTGGAGACTTTGGTGTTTGACTCGGCTCCAACACAATCCGCCAGAATCGGTCAATCGGTCAGATCTATATCTTTCTGTCGGGTGTGGCTGGAAATTGCCGCCAACAAAACATCACACATCTGATTGAAGAGCCACATCACGTCCTCTTTTGAGAGAATAGACCGTTATGTCTTAGAAACGCCCTGTGTTTCGTCACCGCCAAAAGCAAGGGTTGCTGCCAAAGCAAGAAAATCCCAGCAACCACCAAGCTTTCATCTACACTCCCTGGAAGTCGAAAATGGTCCCTATAGAATGACCATTTCCCTCTACACAGGTGGTTTTCAACCACTTCCATCATTCTTTCACTGCACGTGTCCCCAAAAGGTGGCGATTTCGAATCCCGCCGCACATCCACGCTGCATGCGGTCCACTTTTCCCCCTCGTCACCGAGCGGCCTCGCGAGAAGGGCTACGAGTTGGAAGGACTGCAGGGTGGTTGGTGGAACCATCAAGTCGATGGATAGGAAATTGTTGGTAGAGATTTCATCAGCGAATGATCTGTTTGGAATGCAAAAGTCCTGCTTCTGTCCTGCTTGGTGAAATACATATGAAAGGGCTAGTGTGAACACTCCCTACTCTTTGCCAAACGATTTGCTAGTAATTACCGTACGCCCGGGCCGCCCATGTCTCTGATGTCTGTCTTGTTTGGCACTGCCTGACGTCAATTTACCAGATTGAACCCCTGATGCCATCCCGGACTGCATCCCTCAACAAGCCCAACTGAGTCAATCCTGGCAACATCCGAACGAACCATTCGCGGGAACTTCCCTTCGCGCTTCGCACTCTAAGCGCGCAGCATCTCATCCTCATCACTGTCCAGTCCTGGGAGGGGCGCTGGGCTCGCTGGGCTCGCTGGGCCGAGGGAAACGAGGGAAACGAGAAATGGACCAAAGACTCGACGGAACCGACTAAGTCAGTCGAGTCTGTAGCCCTGCTTCGTTCTCCATGTGTAAGGCGGCCATGAGTTCATGCTGTTCCTCAAATCGAATGCCTTGTGGAAGAATCGTTGCTCAGGGGATCTGGAGACCAGTCGCCGTGTGGTGGAACACCGTTGTGGACCAGTCGCCTCAGTTCTACAAAACACGTGGACCAGTCGCTCAGTCCAACTGGTCGGGTCCTAACGTTCCAAAAAAGTGAAGTATACTTGGAACAAATCATCTCGAACAAATGTCTGCTTGGAGATCCAAGCATCTTCACTGACCATATATATATACTATGTTTGGATCATCTTCAAGATGTTATCAAACAAATGTTTGCTTGGAGACCTCATCTCATGAAATCTGCCCATCTTGAGAACATCTCATCTCACACCCACGACGGGCTGCTGACATCACTCTTCATGGAGTGGCCAACGCACCACTCCAGCGGCGCTGTTAACCCGCGCGACATCAGGAGCCCACGCCCAATGACTTGCACAAAGCCTGATACTTGGGGTTCGGCCTCGGGCGCCCAGGAACCGCAACCCCTCAGGCTGGGGGCCATTCCCCGGACCAGGTGCCAACACAAATTGTCCAAGCATTGCGCCTGACGTTGGACTTTGGGTAAAGTAGGAGGAATCTTCGAAGAGCCATAATGAAAATTCCCTGCAGTGTGTCATTCAAGGGTTCCTCCAAGTAAATAATCAAGGAGCTTCCTCCAAGCCATGGTCAAAGATTGTCTGTCAGATCTCTAGCACTCTCTCAGCGACAGGCTTTGGTGCATAAGTCCTCATGCTACTGCTTGTCATTAACACCACCGCCACCACCACCATCATCATCGTCGGCAGCAGCAACAAAATCAACAGCAAGCTTGACCCTCAGCATGCTTCTTTTGGAGTCCAATTGCTGGACACCTGGCCCAAATGGACCCACAAAAGGGCCCTGGCAGGATATCATCAACCTCCGGCTGCCTATCTTTTCTCCTCGCACCGTCCAAAGACCGGCGTAGACCGGTGGCCCCTGGCTTTCCGCGCTGTTGAGCGACGGACCGCGGCACGTGCATGTCGAAAGACTGTCAAGACCATGACTGACGCATCTGGGAAGGGGCAAAACTTCTCATGAGACTTGGGGACCACTTGGGCATATCATGGTATATCCCATTGCCATCCATTGCCAGTAACAGTGGATGATGGTGATTGAAAGCCATGATACTCTTTTGCCGATGTTGCGAACGATGGCGAACGGACACGACTTGAAGACTTGGACCCCCCCAAAACATCCGTTCTTCGGCATTGGAGTCCCGTGGGGCCCCACCACGGGGCCTGGTGGGGTCCGGTCTTGGGTGTCTTTGGAACGTTCGAAGGGCTGAGCCGTGGTGGTTGTACTACAAAAGACATGGGCCGACCAGGTAGCGCCTGCGTGTGTCAAGACCACCAAGTAGCTTGCGTCCAACGTTTCTCTTCAGTCTAATAAGGGTAATTGATATCCCTTTCAGCCTTGGCACTTCCACTGACCCATCAGCCATCAGCCTGACCCATCAGCCGTCAAAGAAAAGTGCGTCTGCAACGAAAAGCTTGCTGGGACTCCATATTAAAGACCCATCTGCAAGCACTGTGAAGCGTTGCGAATTCGGTGTATTGGTGATACTTCTCTTGAAGAATTCAAAAAGAGTGTGCAAGCGGGGGGGGCACGTCGTCATATACTGGACGCGATCATTGGTTAAAAACTAAAACATGTCAACCTGGGACCATTTCTCATCGTTGTTTGAACTGTTCCATCTTCAATTCAACAATGACTATATAAACTGCTTGACATAATCATGGAAGTGAACATCACCTGTTTGTAGAGGAAAATTGTCCAAAGGGCCTTGCCAACGACTTCCATCACTGTTCAGCGAGTGTATATGAGTGTACTATTACTCAATTGCAGAACTTGATCATATCTAACTGCACTAAAAAACTGTTTCAAGAGAAGCATCACTCACACAATTTCAGGCAACCGGGGTTGAGTTGCTTTAAAGCGAATTTCTTGCAAGCATCTCCCATCGTGAAACCGCAACACAAGCTCAAGAACACAAAAGGCAACCAATGATTCCAAGGCTCACAGTCACTGTAACATCTAGAGTCCGTGATGCCAGCTCCCTGTCCCCAGCACGTCATGACAGGAATTTTGCCGAACCGTCGCATGTTCGGAACAATTTCTTCGATTGAAGCTTTATCCCGAAGATCCGAAGATGTTGTTCGAAGATCCAAAGAAACGGTCGCATGTTCCCGAACATTCTTGGGATTGAAGCTTATCGTTGATTTATCAAAGCCCGTTCGAAGATCCCAAGAAACGTGCCCCGTTCCGATCGTCCAAATGATTGTTGCCAGGACTGTCCATCATAGGTCTCCAGAAACCTGTCCGCCCAGGCCGCCGTTGGTGCCAGGCGATTTGGCTGAAGAGCGCAGTGCTCATACAAGGGGCTGGACTTGTCGTCCAATGGTTTTGCAACATCAGAACTTCTGCAAGGCTTCGAAACAGCTTCGAAGGAGTTGCAATTTGCATACGTTGAGACACACCGAAAATCCTTCTTTGGGGGTGAATGAGTCAAAGCTCAACGTGGAAAAATACAAATAAACAAACATGTGTGTGAAGAGCATGTGAAGAGCATGTGCAGGTAGAGCATGTGCAACGTGGATATCACGAGTGTCTCGGTGGACCCCCAAAAAAACAAAGCAATCAAACATCTTGGTGGTGTCCAGCGACGTTTGTGGTTCGGTCTCCCGGCGGGCTTGGCTCGTCCCGAACCTTCGGAACTGGGAGGTCTCCCTATTTTAATATCAATATACCCCCAAATAAATACATCTTTGCATCATCGCTGGTGTTGCAGTGCACCAGTCAAAGCTGGTTGATTGGAAGAGCAAAAAAACATTTCGCCGAGGGTCAAGCCTCTCATAAACAAAGCAAACGGACAGTGTCATGAACAGAATCATTTGCCCGTGCTCGGTTAGATTAAGTGTTCACCAATTTATCCAATGTTTGTTTTCTGGAGTTCGCTTTGACCCACACCGTCACACGAACATCACCGTCACACCGATTCCTCGAGACCTCTGAACGTGTGACAGGAAGTGAGGACGGTACGGGTAGCATGCAGGGCTCTGGACAGTCTCTGCTTGTCATGTAGGGTTCAGAGGGGTTCAGTCTGGCTGGACAGAAAGCAGGACAGCTGAGCATGTGACCAGGTGCAAAGACCTATCGGATTTGCATTGGATTTGCATTGGATTTGCATTGGATTTGCATC